>CM070658.1:9930234-10313174 GCA_036346575.1 Dendrocalamus sinicus
TCAAGCCAATCTAGGACATGCTTTATTAAGATAAGCCATAATCAAGTGTCAATAATAAAGTGCTATGTGTTGAGTTATGTAAATCTATGTTAAGCTTTGTACTTCAGTTTGACACTTGTAGCTCACTTAGTTCTTGATTCTAGCATTTAGATTTAAATCTGTATTTTTAGATGTCTAACTTCTTTAGTGAGATCTTTAGCTAACTGATCACTTTTTTTGAAGGTTCGTCATGTATATTAATTTTCTTTATCACATTATAAGCTTCTTTTGCCCTGCTTTGTTATATATGCATACTTATGATCGGACAAGCTTTATAAGAGCATGACTTTGTACACATTAATTCAATTGGTTTATATAATCTTTTAAGTTTCTCTTGGTGTGTTATCTTAAAAAAAATTGGGTCAATGATACTTGGATGTGAGTTCTCTCTTTGATGTTTCTTTCTTTTGTACCTTGATGCTTACATTACCAAAGAGGGAGAGATTTGTGAGATGTGTGGCTCAAAATGGCTTTTTGGTTTCAGTTATTCACTTAGACATGTTTGAAGTCTTATTATCTTGAGGTGTTGTCAATGTATTTATCAAGGGGGAGATTGTTAGACAATGCGACTAGGTCTAGAATATTTATGATGATGAATAATTGGCAGTGTTTCTTATTGATGTTACTTGAGGCACATGTGCGTGCGCTATAAAAGGCCAATGAGTGCGTCCTTGTAATCGTGAAGTTTTATCATGAATTTTATATATAGCCATCAGGAGAGTTGAGTTTGGTTCACGTGTTCTATGAGAAACCCACCTAGGGTTTTTATTTGCCACACAAATTGATCTCCTAGTGGTGAATCAGTTAAAATTGGATCTTCAAGGTTCCTCCTTCTAATTTGAGCATCAATCAACTGCTATTTCCTGCTATTACATGCTGAATCCGTCACTTATATACGTTGGGATTAGTGCTGCTTGTTGATTAGAGAGATAGAGAGAATAGTTTACTTTAGGTGCTACAGAATTAAGTCTTAGGTTTAATACTTGATTACTTACTCTACAAAAAGTCTAATACTATACGCCACATCACAGACAATTAACCAAAACCATCAGTATTAAATACAATCACAGATGGTTTTGGTTTCGAGACCATCTTACTGCCAGCGCTAAAAACCATCTATGAAGAAGTAATATCACAGATGGTTCATGATGAAAACCGTCTGTGATACGGGGTCGCCCGATCTTCTCGATGTAGGATGGATACTCACGGGAGTCTTGATGAATCATAATGATCCTCCAATGCCAATGCAAGGGACGAACACTCTTTAATCTACCAAAACACACTCGTGTTGATTTCGCCGACCACCAAACGAAGATCTATCGTGCACCCAATTCCCAGCGGAAAGGCTGAACGATCTTGATTGAAGAAGACACTCCTAATTCCCTAAGGAACTTCGGCAGCAATGCTAAACTCGAAAACTTTAGTAGATTGATTTTTCTCAAACGTGGTCTGCCTCAAACAAAAGGGATACAAGGGGGTTTTATAGTGCTTCCCCGAACTCACGCAAGGAAAGCCTAGGCCGAATCAATCTCTAACTCGGTCAAGTTTCCTAATCTAATTCCTAACATTTAGCAAGTCTGTTTCCTGCAATTTTAGGCTAAGCCCCTATCCTATTACAAGACCGAGATTGAGGTGGATTCGGTCGGCTTTTGGGCACACAGGCCACATCTTGGGCACACCATGAGATTTGTGATCACGTGGCCTTCCATTGATTTGATGGCTGCATGGTTGAGATTTTCTTGGACGCATATATCTTAGTTCCTTGCTCGCATGGACTCTCATCCTCTTGACTCGTGGTTGGTTGGACCTTCTCCACTTGATCTTTCGTTGTTCGAATCTAAGAAGGCACAACATATTTGCATTAGGTAGTATGCTATTCTCATCTAACGTAATAGAAGACTATCTAAGAAACAAAAGCACCTGTTGTTGAAGTAGTTTAGCTCTTGCTCTTGTCATAGGACCTTTCGGATCCTCATAACTAGTTTGTCATGCACACTTGGAGTGGATGACGAATCTGTAATAGAGATGTCCTCATTAGTCTGTGAAGTATCACAGATAGTTATTAACAAGAACTGTCTATGATAATTAAGGCATCGCAGACGGTTTGTATTGAAAACCATCTGTGATAATTGAACTATATTAATTGTAGACCTATCGACCATCATAGATCTATCTTAAATTCTAGATCTATTCTCACAAATTGCTACATTGAGGAGGTGGGGCTTTGAGGCCATTTGGTGAAAAGAGATTGCGGATTTGGCAAGAGTGATTGTATATCCATTAAGTTCTTGACTATCTATGGTTTGTTATTTGTTCTTAATTGCATTATATTTTAGATCTAGTTTTTGGTGAAAGGAGAATTGAAGATGGTTTAGATCTAGCTTGATGTAGAGAGAAAATTATTTACATCTAGCATGATTTAGGGTTTAGCCAATTCATAGTCTATTTCTACTTAATTTAATTTAATTAATTATTCTTGCTACATATAGCTACTTTAGATCATATATATCTAATATACTAATTAATTAATTCAATATTTAATACTAAATTGTTATATACGTAATGTAGGACCGAAGCTGGATGTACACTGGGAACAGTGTGAGGGAGAGTACATTAATGGTGTGTCTGCTTTACAAGAGCTGCAGAGGAGAATATGTTGAATAAGAAGGTGAAATATATGTACTGTCCATGCATTGACTGTGATAATCTGAAATGTTTAAGAACCAAGCGTAGATTGAAGTGCACTTGATTCGAACGGGTTTCAAAAGGGGTATGCACATTGGGGCAGTCATGGTGAAAAGCAGATTACACAGGAAGATAGTAATAATAACATCGCCGACAAAAGCAATGATATACCACTGGATGATGTCTATTATGGTTCCGATTCGGATAGGCTGCATAATGACAATCTAGATCAGATGCTTCGCGATGCAGAAGGGAACTGTAATGAGCGAGAGTATGTTAAATTCTGGGGCTTGATGGAGGACTCAGAGAAACCTTTGTTCATAGGCTGCAAGTCAAAGTACACGAGATTGTCAGCTATGCTTGAGCTGCTGAAATTAAAGAAAAGCAATGGTTAGTCTGATAAGAGTTTCACAGCGCTGTTGGTCTTTAGCGAATATGCTTCCGGAGGAAAACGAGTTGCCCAAAACCACATACAAAGCCAATAATGTTATTTGTCCATTGAAAATGGAAGTAGAAAGAATACATGTATATCCGAATGACTGTATCCTCTACCGTAAAGAGTATGCAAACATGCATGTATGTCCCATGTGCAACGCATCCCAATATAAGAATAAGAATCAAACAAATGACGGTGAGAGAATAGAGGTGAAGAAAGGACCTCCTGCTAAGGTGGCATGGTATCTTCCTGTAATTTCCCGTTTGAAGTGGTTTTTTGCGAACCCAAATGAAGCAAACTACTGCGTTGGCACTCGGAGGAGCGTACGACAGATGGAATGCTAAGACATCTTGTTGATTCCACCCCATGGAGAAAAATTGATAAGATGTTTGCAGACTTTGGTGCAAAACCGAGGAATGTAAGGTTTGGATTGAGTACAGATGAAATGAATCTTTTCAGTAATATGAGTAGCCAACATAGCACTTGACCCGTGACTCTCTGTATCTACAACCTTCTTCCTTGGTTGTGTACAAAGTAGAAGTATATTTTGCTATCGATACTTATCTAAGGGCCAAAGCAACCTGGGAATGATATTGATGTGTACCTAGCACCGTTGGTGGAACTAAAAATACTGTGGATCGAAGGGGTACAAGTATAGGATATATACAAACAAGAGAAATTTATTTTACGCTTCTTGTTGTTCTGCACCATAAATGATTATCCTGCCATTGCTAACTTATCAGGCCAGAGTACAAAAGGGGCTAAAACCTGTAATCACTGCTTACATGATACCGAGAGAAAGCACTCGCGTAAAACCATGTACGTGCGTTAACGTAGGTTCCTTCAGAGGGCTCACCCATACCACATGCATTTAACCAAAAAAAAGAGGTCTATGATATGGTTAAGGATTTAGATATTATGCTCGGAAAGAGACGTAAATCAAGGACCCGTGGGAAGAAGTTTGGAAGAAGAGATCAATATTTTGATCTTACATTATTGGAAGCACCTAGAAGTTCACCACTGCATCGATGTTATGCACGTAGAGAAGAATATATGTGATAGCTTGATTGGTTTCTTATTGAATATTCATGATAAAACAAAGGATGTTGTTAACTCATGGCTTGATTTGGTTGATATGGACATCAAGCCTAAGTTAGCATCGACAAAGACCGATAAAGGATGAACTTACCTTCCCACTGCTTGTTACACACTGTCCAATACCGAGAGAACTGAACTGTGCCAATGCTTGCATGGTGTGAAAGTTCTGTTTAGTTACTCTGCCAACATGAAGAAACTTGTTTGGATGGAAGATTTGAAGTTAATTGGCATGAAGTCTCATAATTGTCACGTGTTAATTACACAGCTACTCCCTATTATAATTAGAAGTATTTTACCAATCAAGATCCAAGAGACAATCATTAGGCTATGTATTTCTTTAACACAATTGCTCAGAAGGTCATGATCTCGAAGGACTAGATGCTCTGCAGGACGAGGTGGTGACGACTCTGTGTCATCTTGAGATGTATTTTCCTTCATCATTTTTTGATATCTTAGTCCATCTCATTGTTCACATTGTGTGGGAGATAAAAATGTGCAGGCTATATTCCTACATAGCATGTATCCATTCAAGAGGTTCATGGGAATCTCAAGTCCTATATACAGTGACTTTCAAGGACTTGTTTTCTCTTCAAACTCGAAGCCCTCGATGCCTCCCTCATTCGATGTTGGACACTGTAAGTGTGTATAACAGTCATGATCTATGTTCATATAATACCAAAATGTCATATGTATAACTCATTACTTTTGTAGATATATAGATACATGGTGACTACAGCCAGATTAACGAAATCATTGGTAGGTTTCCTTGACTCACACTTGGTCTCCATGGATACCATCAAGGAAAATGCATCCTTTATCGAGAATTATATGGCCAAGGCATTCGTGGCTCACCGCAACAAAGAATTCATACTTATGCCCTACAACTAGGAGTAAGTGCTACACTAGTGGCTATATTTGTTGATTTATACTTTATAACCAACATGAACTTAGGTTTAATAACCATGATGACATAGCTGTGTAGCTTCCACTGGATTCTAATTATAGTTATACAAAAATGGAATAGGGTAATATACCTTGATTCCTTAAAGAAGAAATTCACAGTTATCCGACAATTAATCGATAGGTAAAAACACTTCCTTTATAGAAAATTCTATTATAGTATTTCCTTTCTTTGCAATAACTAAGGCTAAATTTTTTGAATCACATAGGTCGTTTGCCTCACAAGTTGCTTTTGTATGAAAATTCAAGGGAGGGATCAACGCTCTACGACACGATCCAGATTTTCTGGTATTCACTAGTACACATTAATCCTATATATAACACTTCATAGTAATGCCTCTCAAACTAATAAATTCTATTTTTATAGTGCCACCAGTAGCCACCGGGCAACACCTGTAGATTATATGTTTGCCACAACATGAAACTGCTCTTCGGTTCCGTGAAGACCAATGATCCTCAGGTTTGTCAATCTTGCAATAATTATTTCATACTTATCAATTTATATGTATGCATGACATTGATCTTCCGACCGATAGGTTGCATCCATCGCTACAACTGCATTGGAATGGACAGAGCTCCAACAAATTCGAGGACAATGTGTGTGCTTCTTGATGTCTTAGGACATAAACTAAGATTGGCAGTGCCATAATGTAGAATGAATTTGATTGGAATAAGATTGAACTTAATTGTACATGTGTGTATTTGTTCATAGATGGTTAATTTATTTCATTTCAGTTAATTGATTTGTGAAATGGATGTTTTTGTTTCTGAAATGGATATAAATTGGATATATACTTGTTGTGTTTCTGTTTGTTTCAGAGGGTATGGCAAGCATTTTCTGAGGCTAGCCAACAAACATAAATCGATTTAGGAATACAAAAGAATATCACAAACGGTTATTAACTCATAGCCATCTGTGATAGTTGACTATCACAGATGATTTGTAGTAGAAAATGTCTGTGATATCTCATAAATCATAGATGGTTTCAACTACAAACCGTCTGTGATAGTTTAATATTACAGACAATTGTAGTTGAAACCGTCTGTGATTCATGAAATATTACAGATGGTTTCTACTACAAACCGTCTATGATAGTCAACTATCACAGACGGTTATGAGTTAATAACCGTCTGTGATAGTACGTATCACAAACGGTTCAAAAACCGTCAGTGGTAACCTCATGTCATTACTGACCCATAAACTTAGATAGCTCGTGAAACTATCTGTAATGATGTTTTTGAACCATCTGTCATGACCTTTTTCTGCAGTAGTGATTATTCACTGCGAGAGAAGAAGGAATAATCTGCTAGTTCATGAATTGAGTTTATACTGATTTGTTGCTGTCTAGAAACCCATAATACTGTGCACTACTCTATAGGCTCACTCATGCGCAGTTTGCTACTGTAAAAAATATAATATATTTTTCGCTTTTCTTCCTTTGCTGTCCTTTTGTTTTTTGTTTCTATTTTTGTTGTGTTGGCAGATTAGACAATCAGAAAATAATAGATTTGAGGGAAAAAAGTTTCCGCTGCAGATTACAAGCATTCACTCTTTCTGATTGCCATCGATGATCCTATAATCTATTTTAGTTTTATATAATCAAGCCGAAGTTATAATTTCTATGGTTGGCTAGTAATAAGTTGTGGTGTTATTTAGGTGTGAGACACACATGCTCATCTAATCATCTCCCCACTACCATATACTCCCTCCATTTTAAAATATAAGGTATATATTTTGTCAGTTTTGTTTTAAATTATATGGTGTGCACATGACTTTAATAACATTTTCTCTCATTTGCCCTTATTTTATATTCCCTCATCCTTTGATATTTATGAGTAGATACCCACACATACCATTCTCTCTCTTATTCGCAAGACCTTAACACTAGGGATATCATGGTTATTCCCCCTCCATAATCCTCTTGGTTTTACAACTTTTTTCATATCCGTGAGTGACCAAAATGCATCTTATAAAAAGAAACGACTGTGTACCATTTTAGATATTCACTTGTTCTCTCAGATCAGTGGTCTATAAATTATGACATTATGTACTGTTTATTGGTTGCTCGGGAACTTTTTAGTGAATTTTTTATTAAATAATTCTGTTTTAAAAAATATTTTATTAGTAACACCTCTCTAACTTTATTTTCAAATATAACCATTTTTGCCATGCCGTAACATATGGGCTGGCCAAGACACTTTGCCATGCCATCAATCCTAGCGTGGTAGTATTGTTTTGCAATGCCACCATCAGTGATGTGGCCAAACAGGCTATTTCTTAGAGTGTCGCTTAACTTACCTCATGAGATGGCAGTACTGTTTGTGTGCTCCAAAGTGTTGGATTTGGAAATAAGTTGGACGAGAGATTGTCAATAAAAATAAATTAAAAAAGTTAAATAATAAAGATTGCTCCTAGTTCCGTATACAATACAAACACAAACGAACATTTTATCTGAAGACATAGGCAACGGTCCTGTTCCTTTGTTCTATCCTACTTGCGACGAGTTAACCAAAACATGGAACATTTTAGCACATTCCATCAACATTACAGTTACAAACTTCAGCACAAACGTTTACAATCGCAAAACCAAAACACTCATAAATCTCTAAAAAAACAGAAGCAATTCCATACAAATGGGCAAGGGCACCACAGTAGCTAGCTTAGCTAGTTGACAACGGCACACCTCCTCCTGATCTCACCCTGGCTGCCAGTGAGCACGGCAACCCTGCCCATGTTCACCATGGACACCCCAAAGTCTTGGAAGAACCTCTTCTCCGACCTCATGTAGTCGTACACGAGCTTTTTGGTCACGTCATTCTTGAGCAGGGCCTCGTCGGAGTGGAACAGGCCCTTCCTCTCGACGACGAGGCGGTAGTAGGTCACGTCGAACGTCGTCGAGCTCCCGGGCACCATCTCCAGCTCCGTCGTGTTGTCCTTGGGCTTCCTGCACTGCCGCTTCAGCTTCGCGGCGTACGTGGCGTCCAGGGTCGGGTCCATGTCGTAATGTGCGGTGAAATTGCGCAGCCTCTTGGCGAGCGATGGACAGTGCGAGTTCCCCAGCGCATGGCCACCTGAATAGTATCATGTACTGTATTAATGTACTTAGATCAGGAGTGAATCACTGAGCTGCTAATTTTTTTCGGAGACAACAAGATTATGAACACGTCACAAAAAAAAAAGAATGTAGATTTTTATGTGCGCTTGGTTGGACTAAAAAAGCTGGTTTATGGCTGAAATTACGTAACTAAATTTTTAAAAATGTAAATGTTGTAGGGGTGGCCCCCACCTAAACCCAGCAGGCCTGGTAGAAGGTTATAAGGCCCAGAATAGGCCATATGTAATGATATAAATGCCCCTGAAGGAGATACTCAGATGTAAGGGTATAATTGTAAAAGCACTCCCCATGTGTATATATGTATGGAATACAGGCCATATGGGGACCCAAGCCATTACTGTCACTTACTTCCAACTCTCCACTACCATCTCTCTCTGTTTGGTCGGTAACCACAACAGTAAAAATAAAAAAATAGTGTCGTAGGGGTGGCCCCCACCTAAACCCAGCAGGCCCGGTAGAAGACTATAAGGCCCAGAATAGGCCTTGTGTAATGACATAACTGCCCCCAGAGGGGATGACCGGATGTAAGGGTATAACTGTAAAAGCACTCCCCATGAGTATATATATATATGCGAGTAAGCCATGGGGAGAGGCGAAGGCCATTACACTTATCTTCATCACTCTCCACTACCACTTCTCTCTCTGTTTGGTCTGTAGCCACAACAGTTGGCGCCGTCCGTGGGGAGGACGAAGACAAGCCTGAAGACCGAAGAAAAAGATGGCACCGAAAAAAGCTTCCTCAGCCACGGCGAGGGGAAAGAAGGCGGCCGGGCCGGAGCGCCGCAGAGTACGAGGCTCTCCGCCGCCGGCGCGGGCGGGCGCGGTGGCGATCGCGATCGCGGCGGCAAGACGCCGACGTTCGCGTGGCGGCGCCAACCTCGCTCACCAGCACCGCGACGATCAACCCCACCGGCGGCGTTACGAGGACGGACCCGCGGTCCAAGACGCCGACACGGTGCGGCGACAACCGACCCGTCGCCGCCCGCCGCCACCACCACCGGGATGGAAAGCGCCTGCCGGCGGCCCTCAACGCGTTCCAGCGGGAGCTGGGGGCCCTTCGCGGAGCCGTCAGACATATACAAGAGGCACGGAGTCAGCCGGCTGTGCCAGCAACCGCGTCCGAGCCCGCGTCGGAAAGGGCGGGCGATCGCGGCCCTCGTCTCCCGCCCGCGTGCGCCGCGACGCGTGGATCCAGAGTCCCCGCTCTCGGCGGGGCTGCAGCAGGCGGCATGGCCAGAAGACTTCAAGTTCCCTAGCGCCATCGGCTCGTATAAAGGCGACACGGATCCCCGCGAGTTCGTGCGCGTGTACGAAACCGCGTTCGAGGCGCGGCGGAGACGACACCACGAAGGCGAAGGACTCCCCTCGCGACCGCACGGAGCGGCGCTCTCTTGGTTTTGCCATAGAGCCCGGCCCATCTATGCGTGGGAACAGCCGCGACCGCTTCGATCCAAATTTCAAGGTATCATCTCGCGAATCGATGCGGACCAACTCTTCGCCGTGAAGCAAGGACCCTCGGAGACGCTTCGGGACTACTTCAAGCGCTTCGCCAAAATTCGAAGCCAGGTACATGATGTTAATGAAATCACCGTCGTTAAGGCAGCCATACAGGGCCTTCGCCGTGCCGATGGACGAATACAACGCGCGGAGGCCAATTACGACAGTGGCCAAGCTCTTCGACAAAATGGACGAGTACGCGCGGGCGGAGGAGGATGCGCGGAGACGCAGCATCACTGTCCTCGGCCTCGCCCGCGAGGAGCGGCCCTCGCGCAAGGTCGGGGCGGGTGGCCTCTCCTCGAAGCCGGGCCGTAGCCGAGAGTCCCGAGGCAGCCCCCCCCGAGGCGGTGAGGACGGAGTACAGGAAGGATCGTCGCGATGTGGGCCCAAACCTCGGCGCCGCCAGCGCCGGTCGCAGACGGCCCATCACGTCCTCGCCACAAAGAGCACCCGCCAAGGACCCGACCCCGCCTCGCGAAGGGGAGCCCGAGGGTCGGAGGGTGGAGTTGACTACCCCAGCCAACCCCGCGCAGAGCAGGAGCTCCTGCGCTATGGTAAGTGGTGCGAGGTACACGGCTACGGCGATCATTACACAAGGGCATGCATCGCGGTGATGGAGCTGCGGAGGGTGACGGCCGGGTCTCGGTCTCCGCCTTCTCGGCCCCCCGCCGAAGCCCATGCGGGGCACCCAAGGGATGGCCCCACGCGGGCCACCGCAGCGGAGGGCGCGCAACATCGCACCGTCAACGTCATCACCGGAGGCTCTTCCTCAAAAACCCCTGGGGAGCAGCCGCAGATGTGGATGCCGCCCCGCAGCATCACCTTCGACTTGAACGACGCTAGGGGCGTGGAGTACCCCCACCAAGACCCTCTAGTCATCCAGGCCCACATAGCATGCTGCGAAGTCAAGCGCGTCCTTCTCGACGGAAGCTCCGCGAACATCTTATTCGCAGACGCCCTCGACCGCATGGCAATCCCGGCCACCGGAGCAACCGGAGCTCCACTTCAAGGCTTCGGGTCAACCGCTGCTGGCCAGGGCACGCTTCCCTTCTGTCACCTTCCGTCAGAGGGCAACAAAGGTAACATCCGACCGAGCATGTCACCTTTGACGTCGTAGATATCCAGCACCCCTACAACGCCATACTGGGGCGGCCCGCCATCAACTCTTTCGAGGCAATCCCGCACCACGCCTTCTTGTGTGTAAAGCTCCGGGCTCGGAGGGTGTCATCACCATCTTCGCGATCGACTGCAAGACGGCAAGGCGTGCGGCCGCGGCGCGCGTCTCGCATCGCCCGATGCATGCCCTCTCCGGCGCGCCAGTGCTGGGCCCTCCGCCCGGGTGGACGCCAAGCCTCGGCCCGGCGGCGTCAAGAAGGTGCCGCCCGAGCGGAGGGGCGTTTGTCTCCATTGGCGAGGGCTCACCGGGGTCGAACGAGCTGCCCGGGTGCTTCAAAGACAACGTGGATGTCTTCGCATGGTCCCCGAGGACATCAAGGGCGTGGATCGCGCGGTAATCCAGCATCGCTTGGCGGTTCGCCCGATGCCAAGCCGGCCAAACAGAGGCTCCGGCGATGTCGATGGATCGCAGCAGCGCCAAAGCGAGGTGGCAAAGCTTCTTGCGCGGGGTCATCCGCGAGGTCCACCATCCGAATGGCTCGCTAACCCGGTGCTAGTCAAAAGGCTAGCGGGCTCGGCGCATGTGCATCGACTTCACCGCACTCAACAAGGCGTGCGGCGACAACTATCCCTTGCCACGCATCGATCACCGTTGACGCCATCGCTGGTGCGAACTCATGAGTTTCTGACGCCTATTCGCTACCACCGGTATACATGGCCGAAGACGACGAGGAGAAGACCAGTTTCATCACACCACTTGGGACGTTCTGCTTTGTCAGAATGCCCTTTGGCTTGAAGAATGCAGGCGCTACCTTCACCCGCCTCGTCACCATTGCCCTGGCCGCCCAGCTCGGGAGGAACGTCGAAGCATACGTCGATGACGTGGTGGTCAAAACTCGGCAACTTGCTCTACACGGTCGGGACCTCCAGGAGACTTTCGACAACCTCCGGAAGGCGGGCATCAAGCTCAACCCCGACAAATGTGTCTTCGGGGTACAGGCGGGCAAACTCCTCGGTTTCCTTGTGTCCGGACGGGGCATCCAGGCGAACCCCGACAAAGTGGACGCTATTCTGGGTATGGAGCCGCCCAAGACACCGAGGGAGGTCCAGAGGCTGGCGGGCCGCATGGCAGCATTAAGCCGCTTCCTGTCCAGGGCGGCGGAGCGGGGCCTGCCGTTTTTAAAGACACTCCGTGGGTGCGAGGGGTTTCGTTGGGACGGGGACTGCGCAAAGGCCTTCAACGAGCTCAAGCAGCACCTGGCAAGCCTCCCCACTCTGGTCGCCCAAAGACGAGGGCTCCTCCCGCTCTACTGGCTGCGCGACCATCGCGGTCGATCCGTCCTCGTCTTAGAGGAAGGCGCCATGCAGCGGCCCGTCTACTTTGTCTCCGAAGCCCTTCAAGGCGCCAAGACAAGATACACGGAGCTGGAGAAGCTCGCCTACGCGCTGGTCATGGCCTCCCGGAAGCTTCGGCATTATTTTCTGGCTCACCCGATCACCGTGCCTTCCTCATTCCCCCTGGCCGAGATGCTACACAACAAGGAGTCCACAGGGCGTATCGGTAAATGGGCCGCCGAGCTCGCTCCCTTCTCCTTGACGTATGCTTCGCGAACGGCAATTAAATCCCAAGTCCTGGCGGATTTCCTCGCCGAATGGACCCCACCGGCCCAACCCGGCCAGGCGCACGATGACCCCGTCGACGCTTACAATCGACGGAGCTTACGGCGCCGCGGTGCGGGCGTGGGGCGGTGATCGCCACGCTGAGGGACGGCGTTTGCTGTACTCGGCGCGCTTTGCCTTCCCGCCACCAACAACACGGCCGAATACGAGGCGCCGCTTTGACTCGGGCGGCTCAAGGCGCCGGCGCGAGACGGGTGTTGGTCCGCACCGACTTCGCGCTTGGTGGCCGCCATGTGGACAAGTCATATCAAGCCAAGGACCCCGAAGTTGGCTGGTACCTCGCGTACGGCGAGGAAAGGCACTTTTGGGTGTCACCGTCAAGGCCATCCTCGAGCGAGAATGAGCGGCGGATGCCTCGCCAAGGCAGCGACCAACAATCGCCCCGGGAGGGGGCATTCTACGAGGTGCTAGCAAAGGCGGCCATCGTGCGGGACAACCGACGCGCGCTTGTCCACCGCATTGATCGGCCAGAGATTGGCGGAGCCCATTTTCAAATTTTTACAAGGCCTCGCTGAGCCGGAGGACCTGCCGAAGCTGCGACGATTGCAGCACGCGCACGGTCCTTCCAGTGTTTGAAGGGCGCTTTACAAGAAGGGCGTTTGCGCGCGCTCTGCCGCCTCTCGATGGAGGAAGGAAAGGAACTCGACGGAAATCCACGCGGCGTATGCGGATCCCACTGGCGCCGAGGTCATTAGTCGGCAAGGCGTTGACAGGCTTCATCGCCGATCGCCATCACCGACGCCAGACCTCGTCCGCCGGTGCCAAGGGTGCCAATGGATGGCGCGCATCATCCGCGAGCCCCGACAAGCCTCAACCCAATCCCCGGTCCGCCATCGGCGCGCTGGGTCTCGACATAGTAGGACCACTTGCCCGAGCTCGTGGGACCTCCGGTTCGTGGTGGTCGCGGCGAGTATTTCTCCGGTGGCCGGAGGCGATCGCTCGCCAAAGTAACTTCGCGCCATACGGCGCTTCCTATGGCAAAACATCATATGTCGCCGGTACCTTGGGAGCTCACGGCCGACAATGGCTGCAGATTCGACGCCGCCTCTTCAAGGATTACCGTGATAAGATGGGCATCACCCTCCGATTCGCCTCGGTAGGGCATCCCGGTCCAACGGGCGGTCGAGCAGGCGAATGGCGCCATCTCTCGCCGCCATCAAAAGCGCTGGTGGGATTGCCGAAGGGCAAGTGGCGACGAGCTTCACACGGATTTTGTGGTCGCCGCACAACGGTAACGCGCCCAACGGGATTTACGCTGCTCAAGCTCCTCTTCGCGACGGCAATGACGCCGAGGAAATTAAGGCGGCTCACGAAGGGTTCTCGCCCAAGCACCCGAAGAGGAGCGCCGTGTGTCCTGGACCTCCTCGACAGATACGCGCACGCAGCCCACCACGCCGAGAAATGCGCGCGCGCGCATAATGCGTGCTCGGGACCGCTCTATATGCCCGCGGGGTTCAAGCACGGGACCTCGCCTCGAGTAGCGCTTCGTGCGTAAACCGTCGGCAGCTGGAATCAAGTGGGAGGCCCGCACATCGTAACGAGGCATTGCCAAAGGGGGCGACGCCGCCACGCTTGAAGGACAAGCCTTCCGGCACACATGGAACGCGGACAGGTTGCGGCGATACTACGCCTAGAAGCAGCACAGTAGGCGTAGGGCCACCGGCCTGTTGATTAGGCGATGCTCGCCCGCGCAAACGGGAGTTCAATAAAGGTTGCTGTTCCAAGAGCATCCCCTGTCCGCGCTAAGCCGCACGCAATAGTCCACGGACTCTAAATAAGACGTAGCGTCGAGCCTAGCTCCGCACGCGCGAGTCTCCGGACTATAAATAAGACGTAGCGTCGAGCCTAGCTCCGCACGCGCGAGTCTCCGGACTATAAAGAAGACGTAGCGTTGAGCCTAGCTTCGCACGCAATAGTCCACGGACTCTAAATAAGACGTAGCGTCGAGCCTAGCTCCGCACGCGCGAGTCTCCGGACTATAAAGAAGACGTAGCGTCGAGCCTAGCTCCGCACGCAATAGTCCACGGACTCTAAATAAGACGTAGCGTCGAGCCTAGCTCCGCACGCACTCTACGGAGTATAAATAAGACGCAGCGGGGACGCCTTCGCGCGCACTCTACGGAGTATAAAGAAGACGTAGCGTTGAGCCTAGCTCCGCACGCAATAGTCCACGGACTCTAAATAAGACATAGCGCCGAGCCCAGCTCGCACGCCGCGAGTCTCCTGACTATAAAGAAGACGAAGCGCCGAGCCTAGCTCCGCACGCAATAGTCCACGGACTCTAAATAAGACGTGGCGCCGAGCCCAGCTCGCACGCGCGAGTCTCCGGACTATAAAGAAGAGTAGCGCCGAGCCTAGCTCCGCACGCAATAGTCCACGGACTCTAAATAAGACGTAGCGTCGAGCCTAGCTCCGCACGCGCGAGTCTCCGGACTATAAAGAAGACGTGGCGCCGAGCCTAGCTCGCACGCAATAGTCCACGGACTCTAAATAAGACGTAACGCCGAGCCTAGCTCGCACGCGCGAGTCTCCGGACTATAAAGAAGACGTGGCCGAGCCTGGCTCCGCACGCAATAGTCCACTGACTCTAAATAAGACGTGGCGTCCGAGCCCAGCTCGCACGCGCGAGTCTCCTGACTATAAAGAAGACGTGGCGCCGAGCCCAGCTCCGCACGCACAGTCCACGGACTCTAAATAAGACGTGGCGCCGAGCCCAGCTCCGCACGCACTCACGGAGTATAAATAAGACGCAGCGGGGACGCCGCGCGCTCTCTCGGAGTATAAAGAAGACGTGGCGTTGAGCCTAGCTCCGCACGCAATAGTCCACGGACTCTAAATAAGACGTGGCGCCGAGCCTAGCTCGCACGCCGCGAGTCTCCGGACTATAAAGAAGACGTGGCGCCGAGCCTACCTCCGCACGCAATAGTCCACGGAC
Organism: Dendrocalamus sinicus; assembly: GCA_036346575.1. Taxonomy (NCBI): domain Eukaryota; kingdom Viridiplantae; phylum Streptophyta; class Magnoliopsida; order Poales; family Poaceae; genus Dendrocalamus; species Dendrocalamus sinicus. Next base: position 9,945,797 of record CM070658.1, read on the forward strand.
TCTAAATAAGACGTGGCGCCGAGCCTAGCTCGCACGCCGCGAGTCTCCGGACTATAAAGAAGACGTAGCGTCGAGCCTAGCTCCGCACGCAATAGTCCACGGACTCTAAATAAGACGTGGCGCCGAACCCACTCCGCACACGCCGAGTCTCGGACTATAAAGAAGTCGTAGCGTCGAGCCTAGCTCCGCACGCAATAGTCCACGGACTCTAAATAAGACGTAGCATCGAGCCTAGCTCCGCACGCGCGAGTCTCCAGACTATAAAGGACGCATAGCGTCGAGATTGGCATCCACACGCGCCGCTCCACGGAGCACAAACGAGATGCATACACCTGTCCTTCACGTCCAGCGACAGGTAACACCAAGCATAAAGTACTACTTGGTTCCATTGCGAAAGCAGAGGGGTTACATGGTCACATGCGTAAGAACCAAGACATCACCCCGGCACCACCCGACCAACCGCCACCTTGGCGCGCGTGCGGACGAGCCCGCGCCGTCATCGCCACGGCGCCAAGGACCCTTCAAGCCATCGGAGGAGGTCCCCTCCCATGCAACGCTCGCTGCACGGCGACTCGCTGCACCTTCCCGGCGGCCCCGATCCGTTGGTGGAAGTTCTGCAGCCAGCCCCGAGGAGCGGATGGCGTCCGGCATAACCTCCGGCGATCGGGAAGATCCAGCTGAGGATTCGTTAGCTCATGGGTATGCCTACACCCACGGGTATGAAGCGGGCGAGGCGAAGCACACACCAACATAGCCGCAGCGATGCTCGCCAAAGGTCCCGGCGCCACGAAGAGCAACGCCGCCCTCCTCGATCAGCCCGAGCGTCTCGGCAAGGCCTCCGGCGGCGCGTAGTATCCGGCACTCGGATGCACAGATCCCGGCGGCCTGGTTCAGAGACTCCATGGCCCGCCACGCCGACGCAGACGCATTTCCCAAGGCAGCAGGTTCTCAGCAGCAGCCTCCGCCACCGGGCATTCTCCCTTCTAGGACGGAGATCTGCTGCACGGCGCGCGCGTTCCCACCGCGGCGTCCGCGCCTCCGTGGTCGCAAGTCGTGCGCCACCGTGGCAGCCTCCAGCCGCGCGAAGTTCGCCATCCTTCGCGGCGATAGCGATGTTAACGCCAGAGGTGGGCTTCCAGAGCCCTTTGCTCCCGAACGCGCCTCGCCAAAGGACCGGCTAAGGGCAAGTGTCCGACAGAACAACGAATTAGCAGCGGCTAACCATACCGCATAAGCTGAAGTGCACATACTTACCTCATCTCGAGGCCTACAACGCGAGCGCCGAAGGTCCCGGTGCATGACGACAACTCTCGGTTGAGGCCGTTGTCGGCACGCCGGCGGCGGCGGTGAGGTCGCAAAATATCTCCGGCGAGGAGCAAGTCCGAGCGAAGCGAGCCTCGCCCCAAAGACGCCAGATTTACCGTGGCCACGGCCACGCCGCAGAAGGGGCACCGGCGGGCATCTCGCACACGGCTCCCGACCACAAGACACCTCCGCCGCCGATCCTTCGCCGCGCCGGAGACGCCGCTCGCTGATGTCGGCGAGAATGAGCGAGCGGTCGAGAAAGCCTCGCGAAGTCAAGGGAGGAAAGGGACTCACACCTACCTCCCGCGCCTCGCCACGGCAGAAGCGGCACCGGTCGACCGCCTGTGGGCACACGGGGCCTCAACGGTTGGGAGAAGGTCTTCGCGCCGCGCCACCGCCGTAATCCCGCGGTAAGGCCCCGCAATGGGAACCGACTCGTTGGCGGGGATCGCGTCCGGCGTTTCGCTGCGGTGGCACAGCGATTCTTCCACGGCAGAACCACCTCCGCCATTGTCGCCCGCGCTTCCTCCGCAGGGGCACGCTCGTCGGCCGCTACGGTTGATGGCGCATCGCCCCGTGGTTTGTTCGCGGGGCGGCGCTACCCCGGTCGACGGGTCCACTCAGCGGTGGCCGCAAGCCCGAGCACGGCTCGTGGGCAGCGCGAGTGCCGGGATCCGCAGCGGTGCGCCCCTCCGGCAGCAGGGCTGGGCCCACCGCCGGTCGCACGCTCCGCCTCAACCGAGCTACCCGCCGGGGGGGCTGCTGCGTTGCATACGACAGCCGGGGAACGGGCCCGGCGTCGCGAAGATGCACCCTGCGGGCTATCACCTCACGGCACCGGAGTCCCGGCGGGGAGCTCTTCCGGCATCATGCGCTCGGGCACGGCAATGCCTATAGCCTCGCAGGTGCGGTTTATCCGCCTCGCTTAGCCGCTCGACCGCGCCTCGCGAGCCCGGTGCTCTTTAAGTGTGTACGGGCCGAGAAGCGCCGCAGCTGCGCGCTCCGCATCTTCTAGCCGAGCCACTGCGCAGGATATCACGTCAGGTAGGCGGAACCCAAGCAGAGGCAAGGGCGTGATGGGAGACTTACAAGGTGCGGAGGGCGGAAGCAGCCGAGACACAGACGGATCAAACCCGTCCCCGCGGGGGCCATTCTGCGCAACATACTTCCCCCGGGAGGACAGTGGCGCCGCCCCATGCATCGTGAACTCCTCGACCGGTCGCGCGCGCCATGCGACGAGCTACACCAACGAGGCTCAGAGCTTTCGCGTGTCGCCAATCTCCGCCTTGCACTTGGCGTCCGTTGAACGAGATTGGCCACCTCGCATCGCAGCCCGCTCTTGTCGGTCACGGTAGTAGAACCACCACCGCGTCCACCGACGCCACCGCCGCCGAGGCTAGCACGAGGAACAACGCCGCGCGCAGACGCCCGAGCACGAAGTCCACACCACCGGTTGGACACCGCGCCGCCAACCTTCCCGGGCCGGCGGTGTGCATCGTGCGGTGGTGGCAAATAGGCTCGCACTAGGGCGCCACCTCGGTCCGCACGCCCACGTGAAGACAACAGCGGAGTATCGCGTGGGCGCCACCGGGCTAGCTCCAACCGGTAGGCCCGCAGACTTCGCCACAAACAACGTCTGAGGGCATCCGGCGGCGGCAAGAAAGCGACAAAACAATTGCTCTAGGGCCGGGCTGGCTCCGCTCGCCCGGCGAGGCAAGCGAGCCCGTCGCGATGCACGATCTTCCTCATCCACAAGCCGCTGCAGCGTCCCCTCCGTCATGCGGCTTTTCCCCATCACCCGGGAGCAGGAGCCTCCCGGATGCTCCACCGCGTTCCACAATTTGTTGGCACGCGAGCTCCCTCGCGGCACCAGTTTGTACCCTGAGGAAGGATGGGTCCCCCCGCCTTGGGTGGGCAAGGAACCGCCGCGGGGTGGTAGCCGCATCGTCGTGGCTAGCCATTTGCTCCTCACGATAGGGAAGGAGAAGAAGAAGGCAAAGGAGCAATGGGCCTAACAATTAGCGCGGGCGCAAGCGAGGCGGCAGATCAAAAAGCAAAACGAGGAAGGGTGCCTCCCCCCAATGCCAGCACCTTATAAAACCGCCGCCGCTCGGGGCTCAGCGCCAGACGGATCAAATTCCCGCGATTCGCCGCCCAGATTTGGAAAGAAGAACCGCCGAACCTACAAGGCCGCGCCGTAGGTGGCGAGCAGCGACAACGCCCTACCTCTTCAACACGCGCCCAATTTCTGGGAACGAGGCGAACGCCGCGTCACGCAACCGCCACATCCCACGACGCACGATCGCGAGTTGCCACGCGCCCCACCCGCAAAGCATGGCGGTATCGCACGACGCGACAAAGATGACTTCGCAAGGCCAAGCGCCGGCGCAATTCCAGCCGCCATTAAAAGCGCCATTAAAAGCGCACTACTAGGCTACGAGGTCACAACAGCCCCGAGCGCGCCTGCTGCTGGCAGGCGCGGCCGCGCCACCGCTCGAAGGGTAGGGACGGAGCGCGCGCGTCTGCCGACCAGGCGCGCCCGCCGCCACCCGCTCGAAGGGTAGGGGACGGAGCGCGCGTCTCCTCCGACCAGGCGCGCCCGCCGCCACCCGCTCGGGGTAGGGACGGAGCGCGCGTCGGCCGACCAGGCGCCAGCTCGCCGCCACCCGCTCGGCGGTAGGGGCGGAGCGCGCGCCTCTTCGCCGACTAGCGCGCCCGCCGCCACCCGCTCGGCGGGTAGGGGACGGAGCGCGCGCGCTACTTTCGACCAGGCGCGCCGCCGCCACCCGCTCGGCGGGCAGGGACGGAGCGCGCGCTCTACCGACCAGGCGCGGCCGCGCCACCCGCTCGGGGGTAGGGGCGGAGCGCGCGCTCGCTGACCAGGCGCGCGCCGCCGCCACCCGCTCGAAGGGTAGGGGACGGAGCGCGCGCCTGCTGACCAGGCGCGCCCGCCGCCACCCGCTCGAAGGGTAGGGGACGGAGCGCGCGTCTACTCGACCAGGCGCCGCCTCGCCGTCACCCGCTCGGCGGGTGGGGACGGAGCGCGCGTGTCTGCCGAGCGCAAGCTTCATGTTCCTCAACCACAAGCTTGAGTAATTCACGGGCGCAGGGACGGAGGGCCAAAGGACTCGACGACATGGCTTCGGCCCTGTGAAGCCCTTCACCATGAGAGGCTCCTGTCGTAGAGGTGGCCCCCACCTAAACCTAGCAGGCCCGGTAGAAGACTATAAGGCCCAGAATAGGCCTTGTGTAATGACATAACTGCCCCCAGAGGGGATGACCGGATGTAAGGGTATAACTGTAAAAGCACTCCCCATGAGTATATATATATATATGCGAGTAAGCCATGGGGAGAGGCGAAGGCCATTACACTTATCTTCATCACTCTCCACTACCACTTCTCTCTCTGTTTGGTCTGTAGCCACAACAAATAGGTTAGCTCATTACAGACAATGCAAACAAATACGAAAAAAAGAACCGAAAAAAGTTCAAACAAGCCAAAAAAAACAGAAAAAGACGAAATTTATGAATAATAAAAAATAAGTCATAAGCCTGAAGCTCAAATGAAATGAGCAGTAAAAACAGGTGTTTTCTATCGTACTGAAATGAACTAATTATAATAGGGTAATATATAATTGATCTTTTATTTGCGAACTTTACTGAGCATGTATACTTCAAAACAAAAACTCTTTTTTTCAATCAGGCATGGGGTAGCGATTGGGTAGGTCCGGTTGGATATGCTGGCTGCCGGGCAAACTCAATGCTCAGATCAATTACTTTTTGAAAAAGGTAAACAGAAAGGGGGCGAACTCAACGAACCAAATTATGCAAAATTCTAGTTATACTACCTATGGTCCAAGAAGAAAGATTCCATTTTAGCAAGTTGATTTTAGTTTGGATACTTGTGGCCTTGGTTTTCTAGGCAGCATTTTCCACCAATCAGTGGTGATGTTAGTATTTTTAAAAGAAAAAATAGTGTTGTCATTGATATACAAGTAACTAATAGGTCCTCATATGTCAAGCATGCACTTTTAATGTCTAGACAAAGAATCGGAAGAAATTTTGCTAAATCTTTTATTTTCAATTTTTCTATTTCTTTGACTTTCACATTTAAGACTATCTTCATTGACTCCATTTAAATATTTTTTTGTTAGTTTTAATGTTATATAGTATTTTACTTGTGTCTTTACTGATCATTTCTTGAACTGTGCGATGCACAGACGCACTACTCTTTTAAGAAATCATGATAAAACGAATCAGGACTAAGATAAATTTGCCAATACCATGAACATCATGCGCTTGACAAAGTAGACCCAGGGGCGCAGCTGGGTCTCGGGCCACCGGGGCAATGGCCCGAGGTCCAGGTCAAAGTTTTCCATTAGTCTCTACTATAGCTAACAAGAGATTGGACTGGGTTTTGTGCTCTCCAGTGGGCTAGGGCCGAGGCCTGGGCCTCAGCTGGCTCTGCCCCTGAATAGACCAGTGTGTCCCACATCGAATTAAAATTATTCATTGGCTTTCCATCATCTAAAATTTAAATGCCTTTTGTTTTCTTAATTTCTATATTTGACTTATCTCTTTATTGTTCCTTGAATGGTGTGACCTCCTACTCTTTTCGAGAAAACCGCAACAATTACTTCTCGAAAGAAAGATAAGCTTAGCAATATTCCTCCTGACACGTCTCATGCATGACTGAATATTACCAGGGCACGTGTGGGTATATACACTTTCCACCTCAGTTAAAATGAAGATAAATTTCTTTAAAAAAGATAATGAAAATTGTCAAACTACCTCTACCCCAAAACAAAATAGTGATATTAGAGATACTAATATAGAACTAGTAGTGGTAAACTATGTCGAAAACTCAAATATTAACCTCTTTCTTGTTCTATGTGAAGGAGCTAATACAAGTAGTAGATCAGATCGAAGGAAGTAATATAACCTAGGGAAAGCATTACCTCCCAATAAACGATTAAATGATAAAGATAGAAAATAAGTACTGTACAAAAATTGTTTTAGTTCTCCGGTCAACATAAATTTGCCATCAATCTCTATCAAAATATCTATTTGAATAGGGAGACTAATAACAGGAACGGATGAGTCAGTACCTGATAGAACAGCCAGATCCTCGAGGCTGAGGCCCTTGGAAGCAAACCTCTTGATCAGCTTCCGGATTCCATCGAAGGAATCGGGCAAGTTCTTCACCGCTTCCTTGGCGCTCGACACGCGGCCGTCTCGCCGGCCGGTCTCCACCTCGTAGAAGTTGCCGTCCTTGCTCCATCCTCCCTTGGTCAACACCTTCGTAGCCTAGTTAATTAAACAACACAACAACAATTATATTAAACTAAACTTGCTAGATGCTCGGTACAACCAGCAATATTATCCATTGATCTAAGGAATTGACCATGAAAGGAAGCTTACCAGCGAGACGGCGTCTCTGGCGGCGATGGCGAGGATGTCGGCGCAGGAGACGGTGCCGGGGCACTTCTTCTCCAGCTTCTCTTTAATAGCGTCGATAGTGTCGAACGCGTCCAGCGTGTGGTTCGGCTTGGCGTCCTTCTCCGCCTTGTGCCTCTTGGTCGAGTTGATGAGCACCGATCCGTCGCAACCCTGTACATCGATTGATCGGAAGAAACATTGACAAGATATCACAAAGTGAGTTGAACAATTGAAACATGACCGCCTTGTTAATGTACACGAAGGGACAGTCAAAAGAAAATTTTGACACTCGCCAGGGGAATCTTTTCTTTCTATTTTATAGATAAAGTTCCAGAGTCACTTTTCCGGACAAGTGAGTGAATGAGTCATTTGAACCAGCTTAGGATACCGTTGCATTCCAAAAGGCAATCAAACAGCTTGTAAAAAGGCCCATTCTGAACGAATCTACTTCATCTTATCCTCTCTTCCCTTTATTTTTCTCCCTCTATCTTCCTCACTTCACTAACTAATGCAACCTTTGAATCAGTAAAGAAGACTATACATGGTCAGCGTATCAAGACAAGAAAAACATTTTACCCTGACGAAGCAATCGTGGAAGTGGAGCCTCAGCAGCGGGGCGGTGCACGTCGGATCTTCGTCGACGGCCTTCGCGACGACCTTGCGGATGATTACCTCCGCTTCGGGGCACGACTCCTTGTAGAAGCCAATCTTGAGCTCGCCATAGCCATGGGCGGGAGCAACCACCACCAGCAGCAGTAAAGGAAGCAAGAACCTGAGAGGAGGAAGCTCCCACACTACCATGGTAGTACACAGTGTTGCAAGGCTTCAGCTTGTCAAACTAACACTTGCTAAAAATCTATATATTCTGCTTCCTTTTTTTGGTGGCTCGAGCCTCACATGAGCAGGTAGCGAGTGGCCGGTGAGTGTATGTTTATATAAAGCGATGGCACTGTGGATTGGGCATGGGTTCTCGGGATTTTAGCGGGGTGACAATGTGGTGGAAATTTTTGTACGGATAACTTTTTTTTATTCGGAAATACAGAAATATACCCGCGGTTTCATTTTTTTACAAAAATAGCCTCGAGTCGCCCAATGGGGAAGCGACTTGAGAATTTCGCCCACCCGAAGAGCGACAAGAAGCTATGTCGCTTCACGGGAAAGTGACATCAGGGAGTCGCTTTCTCACTGGGCGATTTAACGAAGTCGCCCAATGGCTGGGCGACTTGTAATGCAGTCGCCCAGTAGGTAGGCGACTTCATTCAGTCCCCCTGAAATTTGTATAGTTTTGGCAATTTTGTAGTTTGAAACAGAGAAAAAATCTGGTATAGTTGTAATAAAAGTTTATGTGCACTGTATGTTATAGATGCACAAAAAAAATTCGAAATATTTTTTTAAAAATGATTGACCGTAGAACGATAGATACATAGAGTGGTAAGTGATATTTTGATGTTGCTGAGAAATAGTTTACGGAGAGAACCGGTATGACTTGCTATCTAAATCATTGAGTGCGAACATGCTAGATAATAAGCTTATGTTAATAGAAATAAACTTCATAATACAGTTGGGAGTAACATGCCGCGTACATTGTTATTACATGCACAACATATAGCATGATATGCGACCAAGAGCAACTCCGACAGTACTGCCTTAGGGAATTAAACTTGCTGGGTCTATTACATTTGGTCTACTGGGTGTAGCGTGGTTGTTTCCCCTTGTTATCGTGCCTTGAAGATGGCTCCGCTGCATCCTTGTTCCGGTCACTCTTGGTCTTGAGAGCTGCCTCACGAGCTTGAAGCTCTTACTCCTGACGCTTGATGGCTGCTTCACGCAGACTTAACTGCTCCCACCTCCTTTGCAGCTCATCCTCCTTGCCCTTCAGACGGATTTGGTCCACCCTCACGCGGCGCTCTTGCTCATGCCGCATCTGTCGTTCCACCTCGTGAGCCTGAGTCATCTTGACAAAGTATTGTCCTTTGTTTTTCACCTCCACTGCCCGGTTATGTGGCCATGTCGGCGACACCCGATCCACCCATTCGATGAACCTGCAAGCCTATGTGTGGCGTGGTAGATGTCATGGATCAAGTTGAAAAACGATAACGAGAAACAAATGATTAAGTTGTCGTCATTACCATGAAATCGTCATCCAGGTTTGGACACTTGAAGAACCTACAGCCGTATTTGGCTCGCTCTTTTTGATCCGTCCAGACTCCCAACATCGTCCTAAAGCCGCAGCGGCACTTCGGGTGCTCATGCCACTCCGGCACTCCAAATGGGTCGGACCTCCAGGAAGACATTGTTGTGTAGTAGTATTGTGAAGGCTTGAGGAGGAGATATGGTATGGAAGACATAGGAGGCCTTTATGTAGGCAGGTTATCTGGTGCAGTGGGCATAGTCCATGGAGAGGAGGTCGTATGAATATTTTCGCTTTTTCAGGATTCCAGTTTAGCAATAAATGTCCCTATGTAGGCTTTTCAAAGCCTGTAATCTATATTTCTGAAACAACAAGCAAAGGTGACATGAAAACTCACTGGAAAGGATACATGCCTATGACGTGAACACTCACTGTAAAGGCTACACCTCGCCCTATTTTGTTGGTTTCAGAGCGACAGGCCGGATTATCCTCGTGATTCGGGGTAGCAATAAATGTCCCTATGAAGGCTTTTCGATCGTAGCCATTATGTAGGCGCTTAGCCGGCATGTGTTGTAATCGACCGAGCAAAGCTGCCCCGCTTTGTCATATCACTACGTAAAGCTGGCATGTGTTGTCATCTCACCGAGTAAAGCTGAGCGCTTTTGTCATGTCTCTGGGCAAAGCATCCCTCTTTTGTCCCACCATTCGATATAAATAGCACGGTTGAGGTCCCATGAAGTTGTAGCCAGAAAACCCTGTAAATCGAACAAAGAAGTACCTTCTATTTCGTGGTGGAACATACCATGGCGTAAGATGAGGGGCCAGTCGGATATGGGTCACCGAAGGAAGACCTTCGCTTGGAAAGGAGGGAGATGTTCGGTCCACAGTACCGCTTGGTACCAAGCCGACGTGCGCAACCAGCGTGGCCGAAATGCAGACACAATGAGTACGTGGTCGTGCAGGTCCTGGAAGGGCCGAACGATGGCGGGCGCCGTTTCTTCCGATGCCCACGCTCCGGGGTACAAATTACTAATAGTACATTTTTTTATTGCTTATGGACCCTCCATGTTTACTATCCTTTTTCGCAGATGGCGAAATGCGACTTCTCCCGCTGGATCGACCCTCCTCATGAATGGTATATTGACCGTTATGTGGGTACTTTATGGGACCGAATAATGGACTTGGAGTACCGAATGGAGACTCTCAATGAGGAGAACAATGAGCTCCGCCAACAGATGCAACGCGAGAGGGGAAACGAGGAGATTGTCAACATAGGAAGCTCGTACGATCCGACATGTTGCTGTGCAAACCCAAGTTGCATATGTGCGTGCCACTACCACGATGGCCAGCCCCGTCCGAGGCGTCCACTTCAGCAGTTCTCCATGTGGGTGCCACGAGGCTCATTTGGCATATAAGCAACCATGTGTATGGTTGTACCGTAGTATGTACGAGGGTCGATCGAAATAATGTGCAATGTTGTTAAGCATGTCATGAATTGATTGTCTTGTGCACGAGCCACAAAAGTATCTCATTTTAACAAACAGCAAATACATGTACTAAATAAGTACATAACCAAGTACATTACAGAAAAGTCATGTAACTCACGATCGGGACATGCATCGTCTAGATGTGTGCCCTCCCGACCGCATCGACCACAACGCACCCGGTGTTCCACTTGTGATTCATCCATATCATTCCTAATACGTCGGCTCGCCGCCGACCCTTCCCACCCTTCAACATGTTAACATCCGAACCCGGTCCTCGATGCAATGTCCAAAGTGGCGAAGTTTCGCACCACCCTGAACCCTCGGAGCTCCCCACACCAAGCCTGCAGTACCATCCCCTTAAAGAAGAACTCGGACATAAAGTTCGAAGGATCCATACCCACGGTCCCGCATGCAGCGAGGACATGAGAGCATGGTTTGTGTAACAACTTAAGCTTGTTGCACGTGCAGCTAGGTTCATTTCCATGATCTGCAAGACATACCTCGTGGGTAACAAGTGAACGAGCCGTCCCAAATCCGGCTCTATCACGGAGTATCACCTCAAAACGATGCTCCCTGTTGCCCATGACCCCTTTGTGCCTTCATCTCCATGTAAGCGTAATTTTGCCGAATACGAGCTCCGGATTGGCGCGATGAAGCGCGGCACTCGCGTGCCTCTCCCCAAGTACCGGATTGTCTTTGTGAAGAACACCTTCCACGATGGCGACAAGGGGCCGAGAACAGAGACCCTTAGAACCCAATTGTACACCTCGGCAAGGTTAGTTGTCATTATTCCGCACCTTGCGCCATCCGTGTCGTGCAACAAATGACCACTTCTCCAACGGTTTCCCCTCGATCCATCGCGCAAGCACCTGATGTTTCGTGAGCTCCTTCTTCTTGGACCACTTGGGTTAGGCGCATCGATTGGCGGCAAGTATTGTGGTTGTGCCGCCCCAGGAGTGACCGGCTCCTTGCTCCTCTCTTCGACGTTCTTCCTAGTGTGCTCATCCAACAACCTCCACAAAGCATCAAATTTCCTCTGTTGGTTCTCGCCACCACCTCTTGAATAGCTTCATCAAAGATTGTTTCGGGAATTGCTTGAAAAGTTTGCCGCTAGGTGACGCATCGCACCACCGGTTCCTCATGTCCGCCAAGGAAAGGGCTCTCGGGTCTTCTTTAAGTTTTCTTATTGCCTTGATAATACCGGCGTGGCGATCATGGATTATGCACACACCAAAGCCGAGTGGCTACAACTCCAGCCCTCACATGTCTAAGAAACCACAGCCAGCTCTCGTAATTCTCACTCTCCACAAATGCAATGGCGGTAATATTTGATTGTTACCGTCAACGCCTATGGTTGTCGGGATCTCGCCTTGTATTTTCCCCGTCAAGAAGGTCCCGTCAATTGAGATCACCGCAGCATGTGCCCAATGCTTCGATGCTAGCACCAAATGCAAACATTGCTCTGCAACACCGCATACCGCGGACTAATGGACGACTTCGTGGAGGGCGATGTACGTGCGGGTTCCTTTCTGCAGACATTGAGCATACGAGGAAGGTTGTCGTCGCCGCCTCGAAAGTGCCAAAACATTTTTCCAACGCCGCTTGGCCCGCCACGCCGTAGCTAATCTTATACTTGAATTTATTCTCAATAGCTACCACAATATGCGTGGCTGCCATGTCCTTCTTCTCGCACTATCTCCCCATACATGACATTGGCAATAAATCCGACGTCAGTTACGATGTCCGACAAGACGATGTTTAGAATGCAGGAGTGCGCTCAACCTTGACACAATCCAATGAGTCTCATACTTAGGTTTACTGGCGTGCACCGCCAAGGGCAACCGATCTGCTCACACGCCACGATGTATCGCTCCCGGCTTGATTTGACGACGCGAAATGTCCGCCGCATTGAAAGGGCCCAAAGCTTGATGGCATCTGCGCAGCGCTTCCTTGTCAAGAAATATAGCATGCAACCGAACCTCTGTCTCATGGTACTCCCATTGTGATTCATGCTCATCATGTGCGGAAAGACCCTCCGCATTAAACCGGTTCCATTCTCGGGGATAGGAACTTCATCCTCATCGAATCTGCCCTCGCTGCCGCCCTCTCATGACTTCCTCTTCATCCCATTCCTCTCGCCATCGAGTCCATCTGCTGCACAATGTACTCATTATACTCTCCTTCATCGGCTTGCCCGATTGGCTCTCTATGGCTTGACGGTGTAGAATCCTTCATGTACCGCATCGGCTTCATGACGAGCAACTTCATCATGTCCGCCAACATGCGCCCGCCCGAGCCGCTAGCACCTCCCACAACAACGGTTGTTGCACGAGCTTCTCACCGCTTGTAATCGAGCACGGTTGCACAAACAAAGACACACTCGTATCCACGACGCCGCACCCTAGCACAAAGCCCTTCCATGTGGCGAGCGCTCTAATGTCTTCAACTCCCATCCGATGTCCGTGGGAGACCGGCTCCAAAGCCCTTGCACGACGACGCTGTACACCTCGGGGTTCAACGAAACTCCGGTCACCAAAGTCGCACATCTCCCATTCGAGCATTCTCGCCATCCGAAGTACGAGTGACTTATGGAAAATCGCCAAATCCACACCATTCGGATCTTCACGAATGGTTCCAGCTCCGTAATACACTCTCAATGTAGTGGACATTGATGATGTCGGCCTGCATATATATTTCAATTTTGCGACATGTCAAATAATATCGCACAATACTAAACTTCCTATACCATACTACAAATTGCATACCAAACATTTTCTACAATAATATTTCCATACTAACACGGTACTAATTATTCTACATCTATAATTTTTATTAACACCAACATTTCATATAAATAATAATGCAAATACAACATAATCCAAAAATATACCTGGATCCAAATTGATGGAATAGCTTCTACTCCTCCTTCCTCCCTCACCTCCTCCTCTCCTTCTCCTCTCCTTCCCTCCTTCCTCTCCTTCTCCTCTTCTTCCCCTCCTTCTCCTCTTCTTCCCCTCCTTCCTCTCTTCTCCCCTTGTTTCTTTTCCTTCTTCCTCTTCTCTCGCGCGCTGAATGTGTTTGCTCAATAAGTGAAAATGGTGGTTGGTAGTGGGAGCCACCGCAGCCGCCTTAACTCCCTCAGTGTCGCCCTAGCGTTGGCGATCGCATTCGACAGCCGCCAACCGCATACAATGATTTATATTAAGTCGCCAACGACAAAGCGACAATGTTCGCCAACGGTTCGCAGATTCCTTAAATGTCGCTCTTCTGTGGCGAAATTCTCGAGTCGCTTCCCGTTGGGCGACTCGAGGCTATTTTTGTAAAAAATGAAACCGCAGGTATATTTCTGTATTTCCAAATAAAAAAAAGGTTATCCGTACAAAAATTTCCAATGTGGTGAAGATTTTATGTGAAATTGTGAATAACCTAACAGGGTTGTTACACGCAAGTTTGGCAGGATCATAATTTCAAGTAAGATTATTTTTTGTTTAACGGGATCGAATTGTAGAATCACAATTTTATCATATTTTTAAAAGTATATGTATAAAAATTGAATTATATTTATAAATATGTAAGTCTATAGTAGAACTTTAGAATTTTTTGAATTTAATTTTGTAATTTGAGCATATTTATTCATGTTATATTAAATTAAGGTTGATTTTTGGAAGTTATTTAATTATTCTTGAATAAACTAATAATTTAAAAAGATAATAATTTTTTTTACCTTAGAACAACACATAAACAACAAAACAAAGAAAATTATGCAACTTAAATTACCAATAGTTAATATCAAATTTTTTATGTTAATATAATTTATTGTCAGGATTATAATCCCACTACGATTCTATTCGATCCTAACGATTCTACGAGTTGAATCACGATCTCACTACAATATTACCCAATTCTAATCTATATTATAATTTGTATCATCTATCTCTGATTAGATCATACAATACTACAGTCCGTTTACACCTACGAACGGAAACACATACGAAATCGCATCGATGAGTCACTAACAATGTGGCATATAATATATTGATTTACCTGTAGGGGAGTTGGGGTGAATGTTACACTACATGTTACGTATGTTCTTACTCGTATGCTTAGCATTTTGTATAAGTTAATTGGGAGAAGCGTAATTAGTCGCTGATTATTGTTGTACTAGTCGAAGAACAGAACATCCAGTCAGTACATGGAATTATGATGCTATCGGATTACGAGGACCCGAGTGCGGACCACGTGGCGTCGGGAGGTTTGCTATTGGTAATTGGTGTGGCCTGCCCATTTTTTTTAAGGCTTACGGCTTATCAGGGCATGTACAACCCACAGACAGGGGGCTGTCTGTATGGTGATGTCATATGACAAACAGACGACTAAACAGACAGCGTGTATAGTGGGCTGTCTGTTTGGCTATCTATTGTTTGTTTAATGCTTGCATGTAGTTAAGATCAAATGTGAACATTATTCATGTAAACCATTGTGATGCTTATTGATACAAAACAGATCAAACAAAAAATAAGATGATCGTGGTTACAATATTTTTTGGAACCATCAATATAAATAGTATATTTATATATTTATATATAATGTAATATAACTCCTTGCAACAACAAAGTTACAAGCAAAGTTGATACAAGCTGGAATCTTGTTCACATTAATAAAACCATCACAAAAGTTCAAATACTAGTACTTGTTCAATACTGCTGTAGGCTCCATTAGAGCATCATTTCAACAAAAGAAAGTTATGCATTGTAGCTGCTGTAGGCTCTCCTTCAATACTGAAGTTCAAATTTTCAGTGGGTTTAGGCCCTTCTGCTGATTTCTACTAAGATTGATAGGCATACTGCCCCAGAACCTGAAGAGAATCCCTTGCTGTACATTTTGTATTAATCCACAATGCAACCATATCAACTTCACAGCCAAACATTTAGTGTGTGCCAAACACAGCCAACATTTTCGAAAAGAAAACCTCAATTACATCTAGGACTAATCCAAACTAATGAAGCTCGGTTAACTTGACACTGATCAAAATTCAGTTGATGTATGGTATGAAACAAAAAGATAACCATCAGTTATAGCATTTCTGCATGTTTAAATACCTACAATTTCTGCATGTTTAAATAAAGGCTTGCACTTAACATTAACCAGCCAAAACTATATTTTCTAACGCTGAGAGCAAGTTAACTAAATTGCTTGGAACAGAGAAGACCCAGGATGAAATAATATCAGGGAAAATAATGAGAAGCCTTGTTGCTTCAGAATGGCAGGAAGGTAAAAGCTGATGGAACAATTGCATGTTTCATATTCAAAATTGCCAGGGATTCTATTTTGGGTTCATATCACATCCATTTCTAACTTATACCTTGAGGAGATATCATAAAGCTACATCACAATCAAATTGTGGGTTTGAAAGGCAAGCTTCTGGTTTGAGCTTTCTACTCTATAGTCCATATACAGAGTACCCTGACAATTCAGCAAGAATCCCTGACAATTAGAATCCCTGGCTTTTCATTTTATTCCAGTTGGCAAGTGCTACAGCAATTGAGGTCTGACCTTCCCCCAATTGAAGTATCTGGTTAGGTTATCTCTAACCTAATTACCTTTATTTTGTCAATATCATACCAGGAGGCTGGTGGCCCAAAGATCCCAATGAAATATGGTCTGTGGTCTAATCTAATCTAATTTCAGTATAATCTTAAGGTCTGTGATCTAATCTAATATCTTGTCCATTTCCCTGACAATACATGTGCACTGAAGGTTTTCAACAGATTACCAAACAACAAAAACAATAGTATTCTACATATGCCCAATGAAACAAGTCAGTCCGTCAGTGTTAGATAACATTAAGTAGAGCAATTGAACACGACAAGAAACTACCTAATCTGCTATTGCAAAGGACCAAGAATACTGATCGCTCGTCCAATGATCAGAATCCACTCAGTCACTGGCAAGAGCATTGCGTTGTCCACTGCTCTGATCATGAAACAACAGCATACTCAATAATTGGAAAGTAAATCAGCATGTATTTTTTTGCATCCAGCAAAAGAGCACCCAACAAAAATAGCCCCCATTTCTCACATAACAGTAATCACATCATCACTCGTGCACAACCAACAAGTTAAGCTCATTACCAAGGAACTAAAGTGTGAAACATAGCAAAATTCATCCATCACCAATCTAGAACCTACTACTACAAAACAACACCACGAATTGAGTGGATTCTTTTCCATGTAGAGGGAAGTGACTACTTACGTATCAGGTGTGCGAAGAGGTGGTCAGATATGAAGTGGGCAGCATCGGCCCCGCCGTGTCCGTCGTAGACGCCGATGAAGGTGGCGGCTGCGCCTGTCTCGACCTGGCTGTGGTCCTCCAACGCCTCGTTGGCCTGCACGACGGCAAACGAGAACTCGCCCGCCGCATGACGCCCAAGGTCCCGCGACCACAGCAGATCGTCGGCGACGCCGCCGCCATTGTCACTGCCGTCCTCATCCCTGCTCGTACGCGCGTACCTCCGGACCGGGCCCAAGCACGCGGACGCAATCCTCGACAACCACGACCACATCCTTCATTTCCCTCCTGCCTCCTCCTATCGAAATACGCCGCCTTTGGAATCCCGAAGGACCCAAGAACTGCGCAAAGATTGGGCTTTCACTAGAAATTTGGCTCCTTTACGCGCCTCTCCAAGATCAGAACACCCAAGAATCCACAAATTTAACCTGCAAAGTGCCAAAAGATTAGATTTTCAAGGACAATTCCCCGTTCTGGATTAGAGAGAGCAATATCCGAAATGAGTAATGTTTTATTCGACTTACCTGTCGTCGCACCTCAGAACCAGAGAGTTTTAGGAACCCCAAAATCCGAGCTGCTGCTTCTCCCATGGTGGCGTCGGTGGCGAGCTCCCTCGTGCTCCTGGCGTCCGCGGGCCTCAGATTCGGCCTCAGGCGCGGCACCTCGCGGTCCCCTCCTCGCCGGGAGGGGTCCCTAGGTCGGCGCTCGCCTTCCGCGGGGCCTCCTCCTTCGCCGCTGCTGCCGTAATGGGGAAGGCCGGCACCGTCGACGCGGGGAAGGCCGGCACCGTCGTCGCCGGGAAGGCCGCTGCTGCTGTTCACTGGGGATCCCGCGCGCGTCCAAAACCAGAATCCGCGCGCGCCCGCGCGGGATCCGCGTGCGCCGTCGAGATGAGAAGACGAGCCGTACAACGCTGCTCCTCGCGGCGCTTGGGCCTCGGAGCACGGGCCCTCGCCGTCGCCTTGCCGAGGCGACGGGGCGATCGTCTCCAAGCCAAACCGAGGTGATTTTTGCAAAAAAGCGAAGACGGAGACGGGCCGAGACGCGTTGTACATGCCCTCATTAAATCTGGTTGAAAACTTTAAATTTTGGTTGTTTGCGATAGGGAATATAGAGAGAGATATTCGCGTATGGTTTTGGCTGATATAAATGAAGTTGGTATAATATGTAGTACAATAAACTATTAGACTTCATCTTAAAAATACATTTCGTTTAAAAGCTAATTACCGTAGAAAAATCGGAAGCCGTAAAAACCTAAAGTCGAACAAGGCCATAATTTGGGGATCTGCTTGGACTTACCTACTACAGTATGTTTATGGGCACATTTGACCAAGTTTTTACCACTATTTATGGTCAACGTCGGAAAGTACGGCATTCTTTGGTGTTTTAGTTTTGGGTTCTTTGAAAATTAAAATAATGAACGGTTTTTTTGGAGTTTTTAAACGGTTTTTTGAGTCCAAAATTGTCAGATCTGGCTTTTTCAATTCAGAATCACTATGATCGATGTATATATCGCAGTGGTTACTGATCAAATAGTGCCGCGAGATCTTCAAGGCTTGAACTACCGAAGCTAATTCCAAGTCATGAGTTGGGTAGTTTGCTTTATGAGAGACCATGTGGATATGACCCCATGTTTGTGATGAGTAATTGACACATGTTCTGGAAAGTCTGAGTTTGATTTGTTTGGTTCGGGCCAAGTCATAGCGTAGCACAGTCAGCTGCAGTCGGATTTGGTAGAACACGGTCGAACGTGCTTGGGATGGCTATCTTTCTTTTCGACCAGTTGATTGGTTATCTTGTGCTTGATACTTTCTCTAATGCAAATGTATGATTATATTGTTTCGAGCGGTGCTATGTAATGTTTTCTTGTCTGTGATGGTTGCAGAACTTTGAAGCTCAGTCGTGGCGAGGCATAGGATGGCTGAACTAGGCACAGGCGGTGCTGTGGTCGAAGCAGTCGAGAGATGCCGAAGACGGCGAGGATTCGAAGTGGTTGCGAGGTTTGGACAGCAAGAAACGAGGAAGCTTCCAGAAAGGTGCAGAGTGGTATTTTGGTAAATGCGCAAGGCTGCAAAGAGGAAGCGGATTCGGTTTTGAGTTAGCGGGTAAAGCGAGTTGTAAACCCAGTAATCGAAAGCTATATATAGGAGGGGTGTCTCCTGGTGGCTTGAAGGGTCTTGTTTTTACTTTGTGTTCTCTCTTTTTCATTTTTCTGTTGAGGAGTAGTTGGCAGAGTAGGGATTTGTTTTGCTTTTGTCTGGTTGAGTAGAGAGCAGTTGAGATGTGTTCGTGAGTTCTTGTTTTCTCTCTTGCGTGAGTTCCTCTCAAAATGAGAGAGTGGGTTGAGATGGCTGTAGTAAGACCTTCCATGTAATCATTCATGTCTCCGATTCAATATGAGAAGAATTGTGTTTGAGCTATTCTTGTTTCCTATGCTTCTTTGTGTTTTTGCTTCTGCTCATTCTTCTCTGCGCTTTGCCCTTCTCTGCATATTGAATGGAATTCTTGTTTGAGTGACTGCATATCTCCCTTGCTCTAAACTGGTTATCTCCTCAAGGCCCCTTGGCCAGCTTTTTCCCATGAGCAAAAGATTTCAATTGTAGTTTTCCTCTCAAGAATTTGCTCTTCTCAATTTACTCTGTTTACCCCATTTCTAGGGTTTACTGTTTGGGCAAATAGAGGAACTTTCATTTTCTTGATATCTTGGCTGAGAGGTTCTCTCTTCTGTGAGATTTCTCTCTCTGAAGATATGTTTCTGCAGTATTTGTTCCCTTATTACTCTCAGCTAGCAATCTGCCTCGCAATTCTGCCTTTTGAAGTTTCAGGGTTTATTTTCTGTAGCTAAATGTCTGTTCTTGCTTAGTCTATTATTTTGTATGAAAACCTGATCTTTTGACTCGAGAAGAACTGCAATCTTTTGTCATATTCTCCATTTTTCATTTGTCTTCAGTATTTACTGTTCTATTTTCACTTTAAGATGATATCTGCTTGCTCTGTCATTGCTCGCCGGTCTGGATTTCATTCCTCTATTTTCCATTTCCCAGTTAGACCGGCTCAACTACTGCAGTCAGACCGCCAACATATCTGCGTTCAGACCGGCAACTTAACTGTGGTCAAACCTGTAGCACCTTGGCAGACTGACCGGCTGGTATTGAGCGGTTAGACCGCCATCAATCCTGCGGTCAGACTGCCCCTCTCACTTGGTTTTGGTTGCCTGATCTGCTTCACTTGTCTTAACTATGTTTTCCCTTTCAGTTTGTGATTCTCATAGATTTCCAGTGAGCATGAACTCTTTTACTTCATAGCTGTTATAGCTATCGGAGAAAAAGTGTGTGTGAATACTTGAGGGGGTTTTGAACGCACCATTCACCCCCCAAGCTGCCATTTCTGTTCTATAATTGGTATTAGAGCCGGTTAGCTCTCTTTTATAGATCTTAACCGGTCTGTGATCCATGTCAATGGACACGTATTCCACCAAGCCCTCTATCTTCGATGGAATTGACTATCCCTTCTAGAAGAGCAGGATGGAGTCTTACATACAGGCTCAGGGCTATACGACCTGGCGAAAAGTCAAAACACGATATGTTGTTCCTGCCGATGAGAACATCAATATGGCAAACATGCCCGATGTTGAGGCGAATGCTAAGGCAAGGAACATCATAATCCAGGGTCTGAGCCAAAGCGAGTTCGATTGCATTTCTCATCTCTCGTCGATCTATGACATCTGGGTGACCCTCGATGCATACCATGAGGGCACCACCCAGATCAAGATGGTACGACAGGGCCAGTACAAAGCGATATTACAACAAGTTTAAAATGCTCGCTGGAGAGTCCTTTGATGAGTGTTTTACGAGGTTTCACAAGATCTTGAGCAACCTCCGAGCAGTCGGTCTCACATACCCTGACTCGGACAATGCTCGACAGATGCTCTCTGCTTTGGATTTGCGTGTTTGGGAGATAAAGGTGACCACCATCAAGGACACGATAGACCTCTCGACCTTGACTCTTGATGCGCTTTATTCACGCCTCAAGACTCACGAGATTGACATAGTCTCTCGCAGGTCGAAGTCACAGTCGATGGCTTTGATCACCGATCCCAGTCCTGCCTCTGGATATTCTTCTGACATTGTTTCTGGATTCTCTCTTGCTGCTCTATTGAAATTGGAGATGATCAACGAACGCAGCTCCCAGAAAATCAACTAACCCTCTTAGCCAGAAAGTTCTCCCATGCATACAAGAGAGTGAGGGACAAGAAAAGGAGTGGGCCGATATTCTTCATTCACATAACTCCTATGGGAACGAAGCTGGTTCTGAACACTGCCTTGAATTCTCTCTATGGTATGGTTTGATGGGTATGCAGGCTTGATTAGCTTGGTTAGCTCCTCCTACCTCTGCACCTTCTCCTGTAGCTGGCCCTTGTCCTTTGGCTTCCCACTGAGATTCATCCTTAGACATGGGGCTCTTATTTCCTCGAGCAGATAGATAGTTCTCCCACAAAGCTGCTGCTGCTCCTTTGAGTTGGTGAGTGGCTAAAACCACCCTGTCCTCTTTGGCACATTTAGCGAGTCACAGTTTCTTTTAAATATCTTGAAGCCAGTCCTCAGCCTCAAATGGTTCATTAGAAGAAGAAAAGATTAAGGCCCTAGTCTGCAAGAAGTCAGCTAGCTTAGAACTGCAGTTCCTGGCACTTGCTTATTGGCTAGTTTCGATAGCTTGCAGGATTAAGGTCTACTCTTCCATAACTTGTGCCATGGTGGGATTAACCAAGGGTGGAGCGAGGTTGATTCCTTGACCACGGCCTCTACCATGACCCACAGGTAGTGCTCTTAGTTGGTGTTGACATTGGTTGTACTTTGGGGTTGGCATTAGCCTGGGCCCTGGTGACTCTCTAGGTAGCCATCTATAGAGACTGTTTTTTGTTTAGTCTTAAGCACTAAGTAAGTGGGTAATCAACCCTTAAAATCATGCAAAAAACTTTATCAGCCCTTAAAATCATGCCAAAACCATTTGAATAAGATAAAGCACAAAATGAAATATAATACAAGGCCTATCTTGCCCTCATAACATTCATAATAAGGGGGGTCACATGGCTCAACGTATAGCACTTAGGCTATGTTGAATCATGAAATATTACAAAACATCTACTGCTATAGTACATCAGCACAAGCTCATTACTATTATAGGGGGTTGTGCTTACTACTAACATGCGATCCTAGGTAAGCACTTGACTAACTTATTCTGCCTACTCCTCCATGAAGCTGGCTCCTAGATAGGTGGGACCGTAGTCCGGCGAGTAGGAGTAGGAGCGGCTACCATTGAAGTCGGATGAGCTGGAACAAGCATGGAAACGACTGCGGCTGTGGCCACGGTAAGTCCCACCTAGAGTGATTGTCACAGGCGGATTGGGATGTCGTACACTCTTGCGGGTGGTGATTCTCATGCGAGGTCCGCTAGCCTAGGATCGGCGGGGATGAGGGCAGGTCCGGCATGTGTTGGGGTGTGTATGGCGGCTACCACTGTTGTTCGTTGGAGCTTGGCGAGGGTGGCGGCCTTCTCCTTCTCCACCTCAGCAAGTGCCTTCTTGCACCTGGCAAGCTACTCACGGAGGGCCTCCACGCAATTGTAGCTAGCAAGCAGGAGCTGGCAAAGGTTAGTGATCTCATCTAGCACCTCGGTGTAGGTGGCTCCCATGGCTCATGTGAGGTGCACCTGGTGGGTGAGCATCAGATCATCTTCTACCACTAGAATGAAGGTCTCATTATGATGTGCTCCCTCCCAGTGGTTTGGGTAGAAACAAAATAGTGATAACATCATTGTAGCCCCATGGATCTTGCATAGCCGAGCAATGGCTAGGTAGGCAACATCCTAGAGAGCGTTGGTGGCGGTACTCCTTCAATGTAGGCTTCAGAAATTGTGGGGTGGTGGTCTCCCCCTCAGGTATAAATGAAGACTTCAATAACCCAGGATTACCTAACTCCTTCTGTCGTCTTGTGCCCACAACATATGGGCTGGTGGTCATAGACTACAGTACTGTAGGACCGAAATGGCAACAGAGGGGGGGTGAATGGTGCCTTCAAAACCGCCCCAAGTATTCACACACACACACACACACACTTCTTCTCTGATAGCTATAGAAGCTATGAAGCAAGAGAATGAATGCTTACTGGAAAATTGAAACTTTAATCAAAGAGAAAACCAATTTTGGCTGACACAAGAACAAACCATACTCTGCACAAAAATTTGGGAAGACCAGAAGCTGCTGAAAACAGACTACTTAGAAAACACTACTCTGTCGAAATGAAAAACTGAAGAAGAAGTTCAGAAAGAGACCGACGCAGTAAGAGACTTAATGGTGAAATGCTGACACAGACTCTCGGCCAAAATCATTTCAGAGCTGACATAACACAAAGATGAAGTTGAACAAAAAATAGACGAATAGTTACGACTGAAAATGGACAGCAAAGTAAATACTAATATTGCTGCTGAAAACAGAGAGAAGATGACCCGAAAAGAAACGTTCTGAACACTACAAGCACTGAGAGCTAAAACCTGAACACAAAGCAGACCAACCAAAAACAAAAGCATCACAGGACTTGACTGAGAACAGACTGAATGAAACAGATACTGCACTGCCGAAACATGAAACAGAAGAGAAAGCAAAACCGAAAATAGAGTACTGAAGTTGCCGAAAAGGAAACAACAGAGAAACTGAGACTGCAGACCCAAAAAAAGAAAAGTATTCAGTCGACAAATAGAGAACAGCGGCTGACTGAAAATCTGCGTCACAGTAACTACTGAATACACCCGAAAAATAGAGAGGGGATCAAAAGAGAACTGCTCTTCTCAGGCCAGGAAAACAAGAACTCAAACTAAATAGCAAGCCGACCTCTAGAAGTGCTAATTCATAATGAAAGAACAATTCGGCAGAAAATACAGATAGACAGAGCATAAACTCATTCGGCTGAAATCCTGAACCTGAAAACGAGAGGCTGAAAACCAACAAGGATCAGTCCCAAGCTGTCAAGACGAGAAGTAAAAAAAACAAGCTGAAGCAGAGGAACTAAACTAGGAAAAGATTGACTGAACCTAAATATCGAAGAAGGTCAAGGCACAAGAATAAGCACTGTTGTGGCTGCAGGCCAAACAGTAAAGAGGGGGACTAGTGGAAGAGGAAGAAGGAGACAGATCTGTGGAATGGTTGGTGAGAATGAGAGGATATCCCCCCTTTTGCCCCTCCTGGGGGTTTATATATATGAGTGGGGTAGAATGGGGATTTAATGGGAAATCCCTATTCTACCCCTTAGTACTTACAAAGGATGAGGGTATATTGGTATATTTACACTGGTATATTCCTCTACACTATTGGGCCTATTATATGTTGGACTAGTTGCACGGCCTACCACGGGGTTGGGCCACCCCACAACAAGATTCTCCTCGACAAAGAAGCGAGGTCCCGATGGGCGAGCTGACATGACCAACCACCCCAGCCCCCCGTTCCCCGACAGCAAGCGCGAGGGTGCCAAGTGGTGAGCTGATGCAACTGGTAGCTTGTAGACCCCAGAGGCGATGCCTGCGAAGAAATCAGTGAACTCCTACGCTGAATCCCGCGCCGTCCCGCAGAGGGGATGTCTACAAGGCGGACGGCGGAGTCGAGCACCGGAGCTGTGCCATTCCGCTGAGGCGACGCCTACGAGGCGGACGGCGAAGTCGAGCGCCGAAGATGTGCCGTCCCGCCGAGGCGATGCCTACGAGGCGGACGGCTGAGTCCTATGCCGGAGCCGTGCCGTCCCGCCGAGGCGACGCCTACGAGGCGGACGGCGAAGTCGAGCGCCGAAGACATGCCGTCCCGCCGAGGCGATGCCTACGAGGCGGACGGCGGAGTCCTATGCCGGAGCCGTGCCGTCCCGCCGAGGCGACGCCTACGAGGCGGACGGCGGTCGAGCACCAAGACGCGTTGCCCCGCCGAGGCGATGCCTCACGAGGTGGACGGCGAGTCTGCGCGAGCCGTGCCATCCGCCGAGGTGACGCCACGAGGTGAACGGCGGTCTCGCACGGCCGCCGCCGTCCCAGGCGACGCCATGGCGGATGGCGAGTCGAGCGCCGGCGGCCGCCCCGCCGAGGCGATGCCCTCGAGGCGGACGACGCAGTCGAGCGCCGAAGACGTGCCGTCCCGCCGAGGCAATGCCTACGAGGCGGACGGCGGAGTCCTGCGCCGGAGCCGTGCCGCCCCGCCGAGGTGACGCCACGAGGCGACGGCGGTCGAACGCCAAGACGCGTGCCGTCCAGAGGCGATGCCTACGCAGGCGACGGTGAAGTCTGCGTCGGCCGGCCGCCCGCCCCGCCGAGGCGACGCCTACGAGGCGGACGGCGGAGTCAAGCGCTGACGACGTGCCGTCCCGCCGAGGCGATACCTACGAGGCGGACGGCGGACGGCAAGCGCGGAGGCAGGGAGGCGGAGCCGCCGTTCCCCTGTCTTCAAAAAATAGTGCCCGCGGAGAGCGGGCGTTTGCGGCATAGGCTGAGGGACTACGCACGCCGAGGTAACGAGGCGGGGCCGCCATTCCCCTACCTTCAAAAATAATGCCTGCGGAGAGCGGGCGCTTGAGGCGTAGGCCAAGGGCACTACGCACGCCGAGGTAGGGAGGCGATACCGCCGTTCCCCTACCTTCAAAAAGAGTGCCTGCCACGAGCGGACGCTTGCGGCGTAGGTCAAGGGTACTACGCACGCCGAGGTAGGGAGGCGAAGCCGCCGTTTCCCTACCTTCGAAAACAGTGCCCGCGAAGAGCGAGCGCTTGCGGCGTAGGCCGAGGGCACTATGCATGCCGAGGTAGGGAGGCCATACCGCCGTTCCCCTACCTTCAAAAAGAGTGCCCGCGATGAGCGGAAGCTTGCGGCGTAGGCCGAGGGCACTACGCACGCTGAGATAGGTAGGTGATACGGCCGTTCCCCTACCTTCAAAAAGAGTGCCCGCGACGAGTGGGCGCTTGCGGCGTAGGCCGAGGGCACTACGCACGCCGAGGTAGGAAGGCGAAGCCGCCGTTCCCCTACCTTCAAAAACAGTGCCTGCGAAGAGCGGGCGCTTGCGGTGTACGCCGAGGGCACTACGCACGCCGAGGTAGGGAGGCGATACCGCCGTTCCCCTACCTTCAAAAAGACTGCCCGCGAAGTGCGGGCGCTTGCGGCGTAGGCCGAGGGCGCTACGCACGCGGAGGCAGGGAGGCGGAGCTGCCGTTCCCCTACCTTCAAAAACAGTGCCTGCGAAGAGCGGGCACTTGCGGCGTAGGCCGAGGGCACTACGCACGCGGAGGTAGGGAGGCGATACTGCCATTCCCCTACCTTCGAAAAGAGTGCCCGCGAAGAGCGGGCGCTTGCGGCGTAGGCCGAGGGCGCTACGCACGCGGAAGCAGGGAGGCGGAGCCGCCGTTCCCCTACCTTCAAAAACTCGCGGCGCACTCCCTGGTGCAACGCGTGCGAGGGCGCGATATCCAAGTGGTGCGCCGCTTAAAGCGAGGCACTCCCTAGTGTCTCGGTCATGTCGCAATTTTTATCCTCCGTAGAGTGCATGGGGACTTTAACCACGTCTATTTATACTCCGAAGAGTACGTGTGGGAGTGACGCCTACACGTGCGCGGGACATCCACGTCTTGTTTATACTCAGTATAGTACGCAGGGGCAACATCCGCATCTTATTTATACTCCGGAGAGTGCGCGCGAGGGCGTCCCCCCGCTGCGTCCTTTTTAGAGTCCGTAGACTAGCGTGTGCGGAGGCGGACCTCGACGTTACGTCTTATTTATACTCCGTAGAGTACACCGAGGCGCATAGCTGTCGCGCGATTTAAATCAAAAAGAGAGCCAAAACAGGGGCACGAAAGAAATGGCCGAAGACTTGTGACAATAAAATGCTCCAGGATGCAGTACCAGGAAAGCATTAGGTGCTACGGGAGCCCGGAACAGGCCAAAACTGGCGACGCAAACACGGCCAAATCAAATGCTCTTACACTAGAAATGCAGATGCAATAAACAATATGCTGCATAACCGTTTCCTTAGCAACTTACGTGATCATATGCCGGGCGTCGCGGAGTGGACTCCGCAGGTGCGGAGACCTTGGCTACATGAAGCTAGCGAGGGCCTCGTCATGGGGTGCAGAGCTGACGTCGTGAGTCAACTGCCCTGGTTGCGGAGTGACGGCTGATTTGATGTGCTCTCCGACTCTTGTGGATACGAAGCTTACGGAGCACATGAACCATGCCCGTGCATGGGCTATACACGCACTGCAGTATTGGTGCGCTTGCACTTTGCATTTCCTCATGCAAGTATCGGAGCGAGGTAACGGGCGGCGAAGCCATCACGAGCTGCCGGCGCGCGCGCTATCCCGGCCGAGTCGGTCGAAGGCGACGGTCTTCGCAGACCGAGCGGCAGGCCGACGAAGACCGCCCGGGCCGAGGCGAGTCGCCGGCAGCCGGCGGTTGGGGAGGCTCAGCCGCACGGCGGCGTGGTGAAGTCCGATCGCGCAAAGCGCCGGAGGCCTCACGGCTCGCGATGCGGAGGCCGCCACGAGGGGACGGCGCGAGCCTCGATCCGCAGCTAGCCCGTGAGTGTTGCCACCGACGCAGCGCACGGAGTCCCGCCGAGGAAGTATTTGTCCGGGCGAGCCGCCGACGAGGTGGTCCTCGCTGCGCGAGGCCCCGGCCGAGGTGGTCTTCGCCGCGTAGAGCTCACGACTCGGCTTCCTCGAGGTCCCGGGGGTCCTCATCCGCGCGAGGCCCCGGCCGAGGTGGTCTTCGCGTGCGTAGAGCTCACGACTCGACTTCATCGAGGTCCCGGGTCCTCATCTGCGCGGAGGCCACGGCCGAGGTGGTCTTCGCTGCGTAGAGTTCACGACTCGGCTTCCTTGAGGTCCCGGGGTCCTCATCTACGCGGAGGCCCCGCCGAGGTGGTCTTCGCGTCGCGAGAGCTCACGACTCGGCTTCATCGAGGTCCCCGGGATCCTCATCTGCGCGAGGCCCCGGCCGAGGTGGTCTTCGCGTCGAGCTCACGACTCCAGCTTCATCGAGG
Source organism: Dendrocalamus sinicus (assembly GCA_036346575.1). Classification (NCBI taxonomy): domain Eukaryota; kingdom Viridiplantae; phylum Streptophyta; class Magnoliopsida; order Poales; family Poaceae; genus Dendrocalamus; species Dendrocalamus sinicus. Next base: position 9,973,504 of record CM070658.1, read on the forward strand.
TCCCGAGGAGGTGGCAAAGTTGGACGCGAAGGTCGGGCGGAGCTGCGCCGGCGTCGCGGACGGAGCCGACGGAGGCGGATGCGCGCGGCGGAAAGTTCGCGCACCGGGCGAGGTAGTAGCCGACGGAGCTAAGCGGAGCCGAGCACACCGAGGCGAGATCCGAGGTCCGCCGCTGTGCCGCTCGTCGCCCACCTCGAGCTCCTCGCCAGACGCCGCACTCGCGCGTTATCCGCAGCGCATCCATACCTCCATCTTTGCGTACCGGAGCGCCCGCGCGCCGTGATCGCCGGTGGGCGTTCTTCGCCGCCGCGGCTTGGCGAGCCCGAGGCGAGAGAGGTCTGCAGCGCGGGCTCGCCGCCGCCCCGCGGCGAAGATCGCGAGATGGAGGCTCCATGCTTCGCTCGCCGCAGACCGCAAAGACGGAGGCTCGTGCACACGTAGATGGAGACTTCAAGCGCGTGCATGGATGGGGATAAGGCCGCGGTGGCCAGCGACATTGCCGAGCGGAGTTGCCGAGCGAACCCAGGACCTTCGTTGTGGGGGTTGATGGTGCGCGGAGGCCGACGCGGAGTGCGGAGGCTTCGCGAAGCTAAACGGCTTAAGCTCGGCGCGGATGTCTCGATACGTCCTTCCAGTGCCCTGCATGCGTGGAGTCCCTCGGTGGCAAGGGGGCGTGCTCGGAGGCTGCGACGCGGAGACCCCGATGCTGCACTCTGCTACTCAAGCTGTACTTAACAATAGATGAAGGATCGATGGATCTACCAAATCCGCAGAGACTTATATGCAACAAGACAATACTCAACAGTGGACGAAGGATCCATGGATCTATTCGATCTGCATGGAGACTTACATGCAAGATGGATGGATCTATCAGATCTACCTTTTCTCACCCTTGACGGCATTTTTTGCTCCAGTCGATCGGATCCAAATACGCCGGATGTATCCCAGCTCGGCCATGGAGCACATCTTCCTCGCGATGGTGACTCTTCTTCGCGCGACTTCTTGCCCAGTCCCCACGGATGGCGCCATCTATTGTGACTACAGGCCAAATAGTAAAGAGGGGGACTAGTGGAAGAGGAAGAAGGAGACAGATATGTGGAATTGTTGGTGAGAATGAGAGGATATCCCCCCTTTTGCCCCTCCTGGGGGTTTATATATATGAGTGGGGTAGAATGGGAAATCCCCATTCTACCCCTTAGTACTTACAAAGGATGAGGGTACATTGGTATATTTACACTGGTATATTCCTCTACACTATTGGGCCTATTACATGTTGGACTAGTTGCACGACCCAGTCACGGGGGGTTGGGCCACCCCCACAACAAGCACCAAAAGAAGAAAAACTGAGCAACATTTGAACAGTAAATACTGAGAAGCTGAGATGTAAACAACAGGGAGACAAAAACCGAAAGCTTGAGATTCTTGAATCCTTTGATCTTGATTCTTTTTTACTGTGAGACTTCAAACTCTTGCAAGAGCACAACATCTGAAGGCGAACATACAAGAGAATAAGATCTCCTCAGCTAAGACCACCAAGAACCAAGATTGCTCTGTTTGTGGAAATAGTAAACCCTAGAAATGAGCAAAACAGAGGATGTCTAGCAAGTGATCTTCTAGGAAGAGGTAGCTATCAAAAGGTTTGCTCTTAGGGATAAACTAGCCAAATGGCTTTGATGTAGATCCCTAGTTCTGAGCACAATGATTCTGTGGCTTCTCAAACAAAGATCCTACTCAAAATCACAAGAAGTAGAGAAGAGCAGAAAGCAAAACTGAGGCAAAAACACAGAGGGAACAAGAAACTGAAACATCTCACACAAATTTCTCAAGAAAATGTAGAGGATGAATGATTACATGATTGTTCACAGTCAATACAACCCACTCTCTCAATTTGAGCACACACATAGAAATGAGAATAAAGGCTACTCCCTGAACAACTCACTCCAAAAGAGAAAAGAAGACACTCACACATGGAGAGCCGAGATAGAAAACCCCCCAACAACCACCAGGGAACACCCCTCCTATTTATAGCCTCTTACTACCAGGTTCACAACCCAATAGCTCTAACAAATTCAGCGCTTTATCTATTAACTTGAACCGAATCTGCTTCCACTTTGCAGCCTTGCGTTTTTGACCAAAATGCCACTCCTGCACCTTCCTATAAGCTTCCTCATTTCTTGCTGTCCACGCCTCGCAGCCACTTCGAGTCCTCGCCGTTTTTGGCACACCCCGACCACTTTGACCTCAGCACCGCCTATGCCTAGTCCGGGCATCCTGTGCCTCGCCACGACTTAGCCTCAAAGTCCTGCAGCCATCACAGACAAGAAACTTCACATAGCACCGCTCGAGATAATGTAATCAACATTTGCATTAATAGAAAGTACTTAAGCACGAAATACCAGAAACAAACTCACACTATTCTAAAATCAGTGTCAATTACTCATCACACTCAAGGAGTCACCTCCACATGGTCTCTCAATCTCCCCCTTGATGAGTATATTGACAAACACAGAAAAAGCATAGAGTTGAGTTTGTTTAAATTAAAATGGAAGAAAGTCACACATGGTCTAAAAGAAATGACAAGGAAACTTATGACCATGTCGACAAAAGGAGCAAAAACAGAAAGAGTAAGTTTTCCTCAAAAGCTCCAGAAAATCCCCATTTTATACCTTTTTTTGTTATTCTGCCCCTTTTGGCAATAAAATCATCAAGAGGCAAGGAGAAAAATAAAGCATGATATGGAGGAAATGACTGTATTTTATTCAATTTAAGCATTCGAAGCCATGAAGATTATCCAAAATGACTTTTGAAGTATTACACCAAGCCATAATACATAAGAATGCTATCAAGATCATAACAATACATGTATAATCAACTAAACCAAAAGATCATAATCTGAAAATTAGATGAATTGCTTCGCATGTCAAGTCATTCAAGATTATAGTCTAGCTAAAGGCACCCAAAGATGATGCAAGCTATGTCAATATTCTAAGTGGAACCAATTCACTACTAGAAAATCCCCCTAATGCCACGAAACACATTGCAACGGCACAAAATTTGTTGCAATAGGTAAGCCTTATTGCCACAGTTTGGAAAAAAATGTTGCGATATGTGGTCAATATTGCCACTAATTTATTGCGTTGCAAAAATCTTGACTTTCGTGGCAAGAGGTAGGTGTTATTGCCACCACTTTCAAAATCGTTGCGATTAGCTGACAATATTGCCATGCAATTTCCTGCGTTGTGATAATCTTGAATTTCGTTGCAATATGTTGATGTTATTGCAAGGAAATTCTAAGTGGTTGCGATGAGTTGACAATATTGCAACGAATTTATTACGTTGCCATAATCTTTAAATTACGTTGCAAAAGGTTGATATGTATTGCAACGAAATTGTAAAGTGTTGCATCAATAAATGTTTTATTGCCACGATTTGATTGCGTTGTCATAATCTTTAACTAGTGTTGTAAAAGGTTTGTATATGTTGCAACGAAATTGTAAAGCGTTGCATCAATAAAGGTTTGCCACGATTTAAATTTGTTGGAAGAAAAACTTGTTGGGTGGCAAAAAGTAATTGTGTTGCCACAATTTATTTAAGCGAAAATAGAAAAAAGAGCATGTCCTAGGTCTTGAACCCAGGACCTTCACGGTCATAAACCTTTTTCTTACCACTAAGCTAGGCATGTGTTTTGTTCAAATATTTGTGCACTTATTCTTTTCACGATTTTGTGTTATGGGAAAGGACACGTGAGTAACCCACAGGAAATCAATCTCATTGACGCGATACGCTCATGTCTTGCACTTCTCGATTAAATATATTATTTAAGCTGGAAGGAATTATTAGTCGTATTAAATATTATCGAGTGAACTCTAATTTAATTGGGTATTTAATGATTATACTTGGAGTTTGTAACATCCTGAATTTGAGAGACTTTTGAAGCTTTTGAAATAAAATTCACCATTTGTATTTTTAAAGATTAATTAAAGCTTAATTAGAATTTTTATGAATTAAAAGAAATATGATTAAGTTAAACATTAACATTTGCCAAAAATATTTTATTTGAGTTCCACGAGTCCCAAGGAATTTTATGGAATTTTCTTTTATTTATTTGCTACTTTCTAGAGCTCAAAAGTATTACTTGAATTTCTAGAAAAATAAAACCCCAAAATCCTTAAGCCGGTCGGTGGGCGAAACCCACCAAGCCGCCCAACCCGCCGACCACCTACCCGCCCCTTGCCACCTGGCGCGCATCCGCACCCACCTTGACCCGTCCGATATGCGCCACGTGTGACCATCGGACACGCGCCGCTTGCATCCAACCGCTTCGAATATGATATTATACTAAAAACTAGTGTTTTGGGACCGTTTAGGAATATGATATGTATTTTAGAGTAAAGTCCATTACGGTCCTTAAACTTTTTATCTTTGTGTCATCCGGTCCATAAACTTTTAAAGTATGTCATCCGGTCCTTAAACTTTCAAAGTGTGACAATATCCTATGTAGTTGTAGCGATGAACTTTTTATCTTGTATCATCCCGGTCCATAGACTTTCAAAAGAAATTGTCACACTTTGAAAGTTTAAAAAATTTAAGGCCGTAGGATTTTACTCTGTATTTTTATCGGAGGAGTAAAGTTTGGATGGACTAGTTATTAGCTACACTAGTTGTTACATAAAAGTTTAATCAAGGACTAATAAGTGCTACTATCTCGATGCAAAGTCTGTTATACCCCTATACATGGTGGTGCAGGAGGGTTGGCGTGGGTATCAACGTTTTTCCATCCAGGTCCTTTAGCCCTCATTAGTAATGGATTTTACTCTGTATTTTTATCGGAGGGAGTAAGTATTTATACAAAGCAGGTCAGATTTCTATCTGGTAACGTGAGAGATTCGAAGAGGGATCCGAAGGGTTCGCAGCAGCCGGGAACGGAGTCCTTGCACGAATCTCAACGCCAACCCGACGTCCTGGAACACTCCACGGGCGCCACGGCCCCAATTAAACCGGAACGCAATACGGCGGCGGGAGGCACACGTCGGCACGATACGTACGTAATACGCCCAGACACCGCGGGCGTACGCCGGGAGGGACCGCAACCTGCAGCTTTCGTTCTATCTACTCCTCTTCCTTCCTAGCGGAGCCCACCGCCGCTTCTTCTCCGTCGTCTTGTTCGCGGGCAAGTGATCCTCTCTTCTTCCCTGCCTCTTCTCCCTTCCCTTTCCCTCGCGAGTTCATCCAATCTGTAGAATTCGCCGTAATTCCGGTGCTAATTTCGTCGGCGCGTAGGGTAATTTCGGTGCTAATTTCATCCAATCTTGCTTGTTCCGTCTGATAACCTGCTCAAGATGGTGGTAGCTTCGTTTTATTTCGATCCATTGATGGGGTAGATGGGCGCGCAGTACATATGCAAGTGTTTTTAGCGTGAACTCTCTCTCTCTCTCTCTCGCTCGCTCGCTCTCTCTCAAGATTGGTAGATTGGGGTTCTTGGGTGGGGGAGCAGTACTTTTAGGCATCTAGCCTCTGCAGATTTGTTTGGTTGTACGATTCAGAACAATTTCCTTCTGTGCTGCGTGTAGATTAATCTGATGGGTTTAGGAGTTGCCGAGTTAGGAGTAAAGAGAGGGGGTTTAAAGCAATACTGCTGACCAATTGTTTTGTTCGTCCACTTGCAGTATGTATTGGTCCTCTGCAATCTGCAGGGTGTTTCTAGCTGATTAGTCGGCCAAGTTAGAGGACAAGGATAAGAACCGAATTGGGAACTAATCTAGGGGATTCTGAATCTTATCTTATCTTGTGGTTTCACATTGCGCGCTAGCTTTTGTTTCTCCGTAATGGAAAGTCTTTTGTGCAATCCAATCCACACACCAAACTTTCTTATGTCGGAAGTTTGATTGTGATCTATTTATGTGACAAGCCGTCTCAATGATTCATCGCTCCCAACACCATTTCTCCGCAAGCAAGTAGTCCTCTAGTCTTCCCTGCTTTTCCCCCCTTTTATTCTGTTAATTCGTCTTATATGTAAAACATGCGCTGCGATGTTAGGATAGTTTTCTGATTTGAAAATTACTGCAGCATTAGTTGGTGCAGAATAATATTGTTTGTACAGGTTTATTATAGACTTTGCTTGTTTGATCTAATGCGGTAAAATCTGTAACTCCTTGTTCAGATTTTGATAGTTTTGTTTTGATTTGTTCAATTAAGGACATGTGCTCCATCTTGACTTTTTTAAATACAAAGTTTGTGTTTTGCCCAGACAATTTAGTGTTAGGCTTCAGAGTGGAGCTTGTGTTCTAGCCTTCCAGGACATACTGTTTAGCCGTTCAGAGGTTTCTCATAGCGTATAGTTGGACTGTCTATGATTAGATGTGTATAAGGATTGACTCTGTGCATTTCACTATGCAACATGCTGATCCGTTTTTCTTGAACTTATAACGAGTCCTTTCCTTCTGTAGAATCTGCCACGTTAGTGTTTTTTTAACCTAGCTGTTTAGAAAGTCACATCAGACGATAGAAGAAAGAAAAGTAAAAATTCATCTACGATATTTTGAGTCTTCTTTTTCCATATTGCACGAGCCTTTTGAGTTTTCTTTCACCATAATTCAAAGTATTCTTAACAATTTAATTCAACCTATGTTTAAAAAAAATCAATCCAGCCACTAATTTATTATTTAGAAAGTTAACTGTAATGTATTAATGCAACTTAAACTGTGTTGACAATGCTTGGTTCCTGAATTTGAGGATGAAGGGGCTTTGTGTTCAACAGTTCAAATGCTAATTTCGTTTTAAAAGCTGCACATGGTTATTTAGGTAACATCATTAATACTGGAATGAAGTTGCTGATGGCCTGGTTTCCTGAACAGTTGTGAGATTTTGTTATCAACTTCTGCAATGGGTGGAAGCCAGTATGATGACGACTGGGTGTTGCCTAGTGCTGACATCACTCTCGTTCTTGTCGGAAAACTTGGCTATAGCAAGAGTGCTACTGGCAATAGTATCCTTGGACGGGAAGCCTTTGTATCAGAATACTCCCATGCTAGCGTGACTAATACTTGTCAGATGGGAAGCACCATACTGAAGGATGGCCGCACCATCAATGTTATTGATACACCAGGTAAGAACGTACATGTTAAATGTTGTTACTATCTATTCATATTTGTTAATCTTTTGGATGATGTAAATTTGTGGTACCTATGTTCTATCTTGTATCATATCATTCTCACCTTTTTCTAGTTATGTTATTATGATTACCATTTATCATTAAACATGTGCATTACAGATGTTTGATATGGTATCTCTGGATGTATTTCACACTTCCTAAATGGATAAGCCATCTCTTATCCTCATGCTTCATTATAAAATAGTGTAGCATGGTGGTGTATAGTGTACTGTCTTTTTACATGGAGTAGTTTTTATTTGCTGAAGAGCCTTTTTATGTTGATAAAATTAGAAGTTTGCTATTTGATCTGAAAATGTCCCACACGATGCTTCACAAACCTTAAGGATTCACACAAGTTTCCCAGTTACATTGTGGAACAGATTAATCACGTCTTGAAGTAGTTGTTCCTGAGGATGGCTCAGAACAAGTGTGCTATTCTATAAGTAGTTGTTCCTGAGGAAATTTAGTGACATGCGGGAATGCCCTATGCTGTTAATAGAGGACACCAGTACTCTTAAGCCAGTCTTTAACAGATAAACTTTTGCTACTATTTCATCTCATATCTGTACTTTATTAGCTTTTACATGTCCTAATGTTTTTCTTCATGGTCCATATGCAGGCTAACCAGGGAAGTATATTGAACACAAGGGAAAGCGAGGCTAATTCAAGTTAGGAAGACGAAAACATGACAACATTGGACAAGGCTAACCCAGATAGTACATTGAACACTACAGAAAAGACACCTGAATATGTGGAAGAAACATTACAACAGGTAACAAATTTTGCAAATAGTTTGCTGCCATAAGGGATTTGGACTTTGTACATTTTATTGATGACCTGCTGATGTGTACCTTCCCTGAACTTCAATTGATGCATGCATGCTGAACATATTTTAATAGTAGTACACATCCGGATGGTAATATTTTTTATTCTACATTTTACATTTGCAGAATGACCCAGTAAGCATCCTGACCACACAAAACGATGCTAGGCCACCTATTCGCATCACTCGAGCTTCTAATCTTAACCGAAGCCTCTTCCAAAATGTCGCTGTTAATAATGGAGCATCGCACTTCATTCCTCCACAACAATTGAAGAATACTGCTATAACTCGTTCGAAGAAAAGGAGGGACCAGCAGGTATGAAATGAAAATGTGATTAATCTTCATCTGTCATTGTTCTTATGTCAAATATAGCACACTGTTTTAAACTATTAGAAAATTATGCCAGGTGAAGTAGGGCTACTATTTATCGGTAAATGAAATGAAATTAAATAATTCTGCTGGAATCACTTGCTAAATACTTTGCTACATGGCAACCGAGAACTCATGATTGCTATTTTCATCTGTAACTCGTATATCCAAACTTGCACTATGATGTACTTAAGTATGTGCTACTGGACAATACTCACATTAAGGTCCCTCTTTATTTTTCATGTTCTATCAGGATGAAACAATTTGATTAGAGCAAACAGAGTCGTGGCGTCAAGTCAGGAAATTCAACATGGCAAAGAAGCACGGACAAATGGAATGGAAGTGATAGTACTTTTGTTATTAGTTACAAACTTTGTAGTTTAAGTATGGAGATTGATATGTAATTCATGCATGAGTGGTGACACTTTTAAATTATTATGTGTTGAATTAATATATGTGTTTTGATCCAACAGTGTTCCTAATTTGATTATTAATTTGCAACAACAAATTATAATAAACTATCATATGCTCAATATGCTACATAAATTTTACCGTTGCGATAAACCTGTATGCAAAATTGGTATTTCGTTGTGATAGGTCATTTGCAACGCCACTACTATCTTTGCGATTCCACTATATGCCATGAACAATGTTCGTTGTTATAGGATCTATTTGCCACAAAACATATTTCGTTGCAATAACTTTATGACAATGAAACGCCTTCCGTGACAATAAAACATATTGCAACGAACCGCCTCCCGTGGCAATTAAATCTGCTGCAACGAAACGCCTCCCGTGGCAATATATCCTGTTGCAACGAAATGCTCTCCGTGGCAATAGGGTCTATTGCCACGAACCATTGGCGTGGCAATAGAACTTATTACCACGTAATATTTTCGTGGCAAATGATACTATTGCCACGACCAAACTTTGTGGCAAAAGCAGCTATTGCCACGGAGTCAGCCGTGGCAATAGCCTATATCGCCACGGCATCATTCGTTGCAACAACAAACAATTGCCACAGCACATTGCATGGTAATAACTATAGGTATTGCAACGAAACCACAATCCGTTGCACAACCTTTTAAGCACGCAAGTACTTGCCACGCTTGCCAACGGAAGTGAAGTGTTGCAATAGTTACATATTGCATCTATTTTGGCCCTATTGCAACGATTTCGCTCCGTTGTCCTAGACCTGAAAACTAGTAGTGGTGCAAAAAGCTAAAATTGAGTCAATTTAGAGTGCTACAAGTTCAAGAATGAATCATTTGTTCAAGTAGTTCGTCTTTTTGTGAAATTAAGCAAGTTTAGCATAATTGACATATTTTTCCCTATAAAATCTCAAGATTTCTGTTTAATCATGTGCTAGATCTCAAGCCTTATGCGACCCCTCCAAGCTAGAAGCTTAAGGAGATGATCTTGGTGTTGGATTGAAAACGGCAACAGAGGGGGGGTGAATGTTGCTTTCAAAAATTCCCCCAAAGTATCCATTCAGAGTCTTTTCTCCAATAGCTACTGGTACTATGAAGAAGGTATGCTTTGCCTACTGGTATTCAAAGAGAATTGGTAGACAAAAAGATAAGGAGAAGCTAACAGTTAAGATCGACTCAAAGACACAGGCAAGGCCGGTTTGAAGACAGTAAGACAGCTTAAAAGACAGCCAAAACAGAAACTTGAAAGATCAACTGAAAAACCAAAGCTGCTAACTGCACAGGATTGAAAAGATCAACCGAAAGTAGAACTCATACAGTCCAATTGAAACTAGGTACTTGCAGCCGAACTCTCTTGACGCAAGACTATGAAGATCAGCGGATAACAAATCAAGAAAAGTAATAGGCTTGCAAGACTGAATCTCTGGAAAACAAACAAAAAGCAGCTCACAGGCAGCCGATCAAAACAGGAAGCACACACCAGTCTAAACAGAAAATAGTAGCAGGGCCCTAGCATCTGACCAGAAGAGGGAAGAGCGGCAAAAGACTGAATCGGCAAAGACATTTTATGACTACTTAACAAAGAAGAAAAAGATTAATCCAAGACCAAAACGGGTTGACAGAAGGAGAAACTGAATACTGCAGTAAATACTATTGGCACAGTATATACTGCAGTAGGCAACCGAAAGCTGTAAGCAGCACTTGCATTTATGTCGGCACAATGAATACAAACCACACCAAAGACCGGATCAAGGACAGATCAACCGAAAACACTTTGCAGAAGACAGAGAGACACTACTGTTTAGGCTTATTGCCGTGAGACACATATCTAGCCAAAAAAAGAGCTGCATACAAAACCGAAAGACACTGAATTTCATTGTTGACCAGAGCTTCCTTTTTCTTGCTGAAAACATAATTAGTTCGACAGCAAGAGGTAACAGGCTAAATGTTGACGGAAAGTAAATAATGCAGAGAAGCTGAAATTAGTGTGATGGGGACGGGGTCCCGATCTTCCAACAGGTTCTGGATATGTTCGATTTGGTGGAGGCGCGACACAAATCGATCCGGCTTCCGAACGACACGTTCCGAACCCCGCAATCGCAGCACCACGTCTCCTCAGGTTATCAACGTGCGCGCCCGATTGACCTCGCCAAGAAGGCTAATCCTCGCCTGCGAATCGAAGAACACAAGCAAGAACAAGGAAGAACACAACTGAATTGCGGATGGATTGATGTAGCACTCGAAAGTTGGGGTCTTACAAATCGATGAACGGCGAAACTGTTCAAAGACAGAATTAATCTAAGCAAAACCCAAACCCTAATGGTGGGGGTGGCAACTGGATATAAAGGAGTGAGGGGCGTGCAAAACCCCTGGACGCGCCCCTAATGGGCTCCAACACGATACAAAGCCGATCGGCCCAAAAGACGGTGACGTAGCACCCTGACAGATTCTGAATGCTCACTAGTTTCGACGATTTCCGTTGACTCAGAAGAAAATTTGACATGGGACCAGAGCCATTGGAAATTTAGTCTTCTCAGCTTTCCATACATATGTAGAACGTCCAAAATAGAGTCCGGATGCGATCTGGGCGTCCGTTTTAGTGCGGCCTGGTCCTGGACTCCGAATTGGATTCGAAGTCGATTTGAGTTGGGCCTCCAACATGATTTGACCGCCCTTGCTGGACTTGTGTGCCTCGTAGTCCTTCTCCAAGTACTTCTAGGTCCTCTCCATGGTTCCTAATCATAATTAAATCATTAGGTAGCAATCGATTCTCAAGTGAACAAAAAGAAGTACTTAGGAACGAGCTCACCTGTAAATTCAATTGTCGGGCGCGAGCTCTAGTGATTGGTCCTTGAATGTCAAGTGTAGGAGTGTTGTGTGTATCCGAAGAAGTGATGTCTTCTCAACTCAGCCTCATCTTCTTCTCCCAATTATGACTTCAAATCTGAAATGTTAAAGGTGGGACTAACCCCAAACTCGGGAGGCAACTCAAGTTTATATGCATTATCATTTATCTTCTCAACTATCTTAAAAGGACCAGCAGCTCTAGGCATCAATTTTGATTTTCTTAACTCAGGAAATCTATCCTTTCTCAAGTGCATCCAAACCAAATCACCCGGTACAAGTTTAACTTCCCTTCTACCTTCACTACCAGCAATTCTATACTTTTCATTCATCTTTTCAATATTTGCCTTAGTGGTTTCATGCAATTTAAGAATAAATTCAGCACGCTTTTTAGCATCATTATGTGTTCTCTCAGTGGTAGGTAAAGGCAAAAGATCAATAGGAGCACGGGGGTTAAATCCATACACTACCTGGAAGGGACTTACCTTGGTGGTGGAGTGTACCGCCTTATTATATGCAAACTCCACATGCAGCAAACACTCTTCCCACATCTTCAAATTGCGCTTCAAGATTGCTCTCAACATGGTGGACAATGTTCGATTCACTACCTCTGTTTGTCCATCAGTTTGGGGATGACAAGTTGTAGAAAACAGAAGCTTTGTCCCCAATTTATTCCACAAAGTGCGCCAAAAGTGACTCAAGAATATTGCATCGCGATCTGAAACAATAGTAGAAGGCATACCATGCAAGCGAACGATTTCTTGAAAGAAAAGGTCAGCAATATGAACAGCATCGTCGCTTTTATGACAAGGAATAAAATGTGCCATCTTAGAAAAACGATCAACCACCACAAAAATACTATCCCTCCCCCTCTTAGTCCTTGGCAATCCCAAAACAAAGTCCATAGATATATCAGCCCAAGGAATAGAAGGAACGGAAGAGGCATATACAAACCATGTGGGTTCAACCGCGACTTAGCTTTTGACATGTGGCGCACCGAGCCACGAACCGCTCTACATCTCGTCTCATCCTTGGCCAAAAGAAATGTGTGGCCAGCACCTCCTCCGTCTTCTTGGCACCAAAATGTCCCATCAATCCTCCTCCATGCGCCTCCTGCAACAACAAAAGACGAACGGAACCAACTGGAATGCATAGGCGGTTAGCTCTAAACAAAAACCCATCATTGATCATGAATTTATTCCATGCTTGTCCCTCTTTACAATGCAACAACACATCCTTAAAATCAGCATCAAGAGCATATTGTAATTTAATGGTTTCAAGACCAAAATGCGACAATCAAGTTGAGACAACATGGTATAGCGTCGAGACAAAGCATCAAGAATCACATTATCCTTCCCTTTCTTGTGTTTAATGACATAAGGAAAAGATTCAATAAATTCAACCCACTTAGCATGTCTACGATTCAAATTGGTTTGACTACGAATATGCTTAAGTGATTCATGATCAGAATGAATGACAAATTCTTTAGGCCATAAATAGTGTTGCCACGTCTCTAAAGAACGAACAAGAGCATACAATTCTTTATCATACGTGGAATAATTAAGAGCAAGAACATTCAATTTTTCACTAAAGTAGGCAACAGGTTTGCCTTCTTGCATTAAAACACCACCAATACCAATTCCGCTAGCATCACATTCCAGCTCAAAAGTCTTACCAAAATCCGGAAGTTGGAGCAATGGTGCGTGTGTAAGCTTGTCCTTCAAAAGATTAAAGGACTCTTCCTGTGATGGCCCCCAATGGAACACGACGGCCTTCTTTGTCAACTCAATCAACGGTGTCGTAATGGTGCTAAATTCCTTGACAAAGCGGCGAGAAAATCCTGCAAGGCCAAGAAAACTCCGCACTTGGGAGACTATCGTGGGTGTGGGCCAACTCCATATCGCCTCCACCTTGGCTCTATCAACCTCAATTCCCTGTGGAGTCACAACATAGCCAAGAAAAGAGACTCGATCCGTGCAAAAGGTGCACTTATCAAGGTTACCAAACAAACGTGCATCTCTCAAAGCATTAAAAACAGCATGTAAGTGAGTCAAATGTTCATCCATGGACTTGCTGTAAATCAAGATATCATCAAAGTAAACGACCACAAATTTGCCAATGAAAGGACGTAAAACCTCATTCATTAATCTCATGAAAGTGCTAGGTGCATTAGTTAAACCAAAAGGCATGACTAACCACTCATACAAGCGAACTTAGTTTTAAAAGCGCTTTTCCATTCATCGCCAAGTTTCATTCTTATTTGGTGGTATCCACTACACAAGTCAATCTTTGTGAAAATTATAGCACCACACAACTCATCAAGCATGTCGTCTAGCCTAGGAATAGGATGACGATATCGTATAGTAATGTTGTTAATGGCTCTACAATCTACACACATATGCCAAGAACCATCTTTTTTGGGAACCAAAAGAACAGGAACAGCACAAGGACTAAGGCTCTCACGTACATACCCACGGTCCAAAAGGTTTTGGACTTGTCGCTGAATCTCCTTAGTCTCTTCAGATTGGTCCTGTATGCCGCACGGTTTGGCAAACTCGCTCCAGGAATCAAGTCAATCTGGTGCTCAATCCCTCGAATGGGTGGAAGTCACGGAGGTATCTCATCGGGAAAACATCTCTAAACTCCTGCAAAGGTTAGTGACAGGAGCGAGGCAAAGTGCAAGGCATATTATCAAGAGAAAATAAAGCATCTTTGCACACAAAAGCATAGCATGTATCATTAACATCATCAATTTCAGCAAGGTCTGATTTTGTGGCAAGCATAACAGAATTTTTCAAATGAATTACTTGCTGTTTTCAGATTTATCATGTTCCTTTTGATCATTAGCAGCAGTAGCTCTCGCCCTATCGGCCTCTATAATCTCGGTTGGGGTCAAAGCGTAAAGTAACTTTCGTTCCCTTATGCATAAAAGTGTATTTGTTACTACTACCATAGTGTAAAGCATCATTATCAAATTCCCAAGGTCGACCCAATAAAAGAGAGCATGCTTGCATGGGAACCACATCACAATCAACATGATCAGCATAACCACCAATGGAAAAATGGACTCGGCATGTTTGCGTTACCTTAGCTTTTCCAGAATCATTTAACCACTGAATATGGTATGGATGTGGATGCGGTCGCGTGGTCAAGCCAAGCTTCTTGACCAAATCAGAACTCACCAAGTTGTTACAGCTTCCTCCATCAATGATGATGACACGTGCGCGCCGGTTCTTGATTGCGAAGAAAGTCTGAAACAAATTATGGCGTTGAAGCTTATCGGGTTGTTGTACCTGTGTGCTGAGGACTCGCTGCACAATGATGCTCCGTAGCGTCGTTGTGGGCGCCCCACCAAGGACCAGTCGTCATCACCACCGCCATTGTTGTCCGAGGCGGCAGACAACATCATCATCCTCCTCGACATCCGAAGTGCTGATGTAGCCTCCATCTTACGTGGCGATGTCGCCCGTTGGCTAGGGCAATTCTTACGCACATGACCAAGCCCATGGCAGCGGTGGCACCGAATGTCGGAGGAGCGGCCCGTTGAAGCCACGGAAGAAGAACTCTTGGCTGGAACACGTAAAGAATTTTTGTAGCATCCGCAAAGCGTGTCGTGGAAGGTGGCTTCGGTGGCGCTGCTGCAATCTTGTTCACAGTGGTGGAGGAGAACGAAACTCGAAGAAGACTTGGGCGATCCGTCGATGTAGTCATGCGCGGCGTGTAGAAGGGTCGTCCGGTGCTTGCCTTTGCTGATTCCTTGCGTCCTGCAATTCTTTTCTGCAAGCATAGCAAGCTGGAACAAGCGGTTGTGATAGTAAATTCTTTATAATCAACAATGCCCTGAATTTCACGCCAGTAACCCCCATAGAAACGACAAATCTTATCCTCCGTGTCCTCAACAACCCCACAACGCATCATACCCTTTTGAAGCTCAGCATAATAGTCTGAATGTAACGATCACCTTGTTCTAAGCGCTGCAATTTTTTCTCAAATCAAGTTTATATGTGGGAGGAACAAAGCGATTACGCATATCTTCTTTTAACCGCTCCCATGTATCAGGTTGTAGCGCATGTTACTTAGTTCATTCCACGGATAATAGCAAAGTCCTTAAACTCACTAGTAGCTTGTCTAACTCTATATTGTTCAGGAACCAAGTGAGAATTAAATTTCTGCTCTACCGTCATCTCCCAATCAAGATATATATCAGCATCATAAAGACCAGCAAAAGATGGAATGGTAAACTTGACTTTAGCAAAAGGGTCATCGTTACCATGACGGTTCTGGTTATTACCTTCCATACCACGTCGGATTCGCTGAAGACGCCGACGTAGTCGTTCATCTTGTGTCGCCCGCTGATCAATGTTGCCATCTGCATCATACACTGTGTCCTCATCATGATGATGGCCGTCATTGACAGGTGGTAGGCGTGCCTCCAATGTGTCCATCCGACCAGTGAGGTCAGCCATCCGCCGCTCCACCCGCTCAATGCCTTCCGTGGTGTTCAACTTGGCAATGGCAGCGATGATGGTGTCCATTCTCGCGCTGAGATCAGTGATTGAAGCATTTTGTTTGTTGAGCACAGCTTGTAGCTGGCCGCGACTAACACACTTGTTGAAGTCGACCGGTGTCCCGTCTCCTTCGTCTCCTGCCATGGTTAGTGCAAACACAGGGAAAACAAAAGGATTATCCCTATCAACTACAAATGAAGGGCAGTGGGAACTCGCAAAGGAAGTGGCTTACCAAGCTCTTACAAGTGTTCTTACCAAAGCAGCAGGTGGTACAACCGGTGGCTGGTTCATGATACCATGTCGAGCGTGGTACGATTGCAAGGGTCAAAGCGTGCTATCAGTAGATATATGGAGCTTGGAAGGCCAAATATATCGATGGAACACAAATCAATAACAGATAGTAATGCTGAATAAATGTCCAAAGCACTGGTCCTAGTTGTTGGCCTAAATGTGTCCTATATCGGTGTTAGGATATGATGAACAAGGAATCACGGCGAGAAAGTAGCGAAGACAACAACAAAGATGGCGGGGAATGAGAAACTTAATTCAGCATAAGTACAAAACAAATGAAGCTCTGTCACCTAAAACTGTGCTCTGTCCGGTTTTTCTCTCTTTTTTTTCCTTTTTTCCCACGGATAGCACTTTTCTCTCTCTTCTCTACTAAGCCGAAATTTTTCTTTTTTGTGTCTTTTTAATTTTATTTTTTCACAGAGCAGAGCATAGAAATAGGAACCACACAAAGTTTCAACTCAATCTGATGTAAGGTGTGGCCTACAGAAAATAATGAATGTGCTGCAAATTCGGTGATTCAATTTCGGAGTTCGCGTACTGCACTTTCCAGGCCGAATTTGGGGAAAATAAAATCGCTGAACCCAACAAAGTTGAGGAGTATCGGATGTAAAATTTAATTTCACCCAATTTCAAAAAAAATCGCCTGATTTCGAGTCCGTATGTGAAAGTTATGGCCGTTTGAAGAAGGGACTCCGAGTTATGGTTTCTGTGGAGGCCGAAACGAAATCGGGTGGAGGAAATTGGTGGAAATTGGTGGCGGAAGCTCGGGAAAAGGTGGGGGATGGTGCTGTGTGATCATGAGATGTGAAGGAAGACTCAAACAGAGGGCGGGATATGGGTGGGAAAAACAAAAACAGAGGGTGGAATACGCGATGGATGACGGCTAGGGTTTGTATGAGAGGTAGCCGAAGCAAGATAACCCGAAACAAAACACGATCTAAACCAGCAACACAACTCAACTAAGGACACAAACTCAACACTACGGACTCTGGAATCAAATTGTGCAAAAGGCTAAAGAGATCTAGGATAGGAAACAACCTACGACTACAATATTTTTTTGTAGGGTTTTTTCGTGGACTCTAGGATGAAACCGAAAACAACAAAGGAGGGTAACGCGAACCTGAAGGAACACCTGAAGCTCTGATTACCACTTGATGGGGACGGGGTCCCGATCTTCCAACAGGTTTTGGATATGTTCGATTTGGTGGAGGCGCGACACAAATCGATCCAGCTTCCGAACGACATGTTCCGAACCCCGCAATCGCAGCACCATGTCTCCTCAGGTTATCAATCGTGCGCGGCCCGGTTGACCTCGCCAAGAAGGCTAATCCTCACCTGCGAATTGAAGAACACAAGCAAGAACAAGGAAGAACACAACTGAATTGCGGATGGATTGATGTAGCACTCGAAAGTTGGGGTCTCACAGACCGATGAACGGTGAAACTGTTCAAAGACAGAATTAATCTAAGCAAAACCCAAACCCTAATGGTGGGGGTGGTGGCTGGATATAAAGGAGTGAGGGGCATGCAAAACCCCTGGATGCGCCCCTAATGGGCTCCAACACGATACAAAGCCGATCGGCCCAAAAGACGGTGACGCAGCACCCTGACAGATTCTGAATGCTCACTTGTTTCGATGATTCCTGTTGACTCAGAAGGAAATTTGACATGAGACCAGAGCCATTGGAAAGGTAGTCTTCTCAGCTTTCCATACATATGTAGAAAGTCCAAAACGGAGTCCGGATGCGATCTGGGCGTCCGTTTTAGTGCGGCCTAGTCCTGGACTCCGAATTGGATTCGAAGTCGGTTTGAGTTGGGCCTCCAACATGATTCGACCGCCCTTGCTGGACTTGTGTGCCTCGTAGTCCTTCTCCAAGTACTTCTAGGTCCTCTCCATGGTTCCTAATCATAATTAAATCATTAGGTAGCAATCGATTCTCAAGTGAACAAAAAGAAGTACTTAGGAACGAGCTCACCTGTAAATTCAATTGTCGGGTGCGAGCTCTAGTGATTGGTCCTTGATGTCAAGTGGAGGAGTGTTGTGTGTATCCAAAGAATTGATGTCCTCATCATAGTGAAATGCTCAATCTATTTCTGCATATTTCAGGTAAAAAGACTAGTACTAAAAATAAATAGTAGCACAACTTCAGGAATCTGGGAAATGCAGACCAGGAGCATTTTCAGCTGAAAATGAGCATTGACCATACTGAAACCGAACACTGAAGTCCTGAGCAGAAAATAAGAGAGAGATCCAAAAGGCTTTGAAATGCTCAAATCTACTCATCTAAAAACCTTTGATTAGCAGGGAGATCATCTCAGAAAAAGAAACACAACACTAATTTACTTTCTCGGCTGAGACAACGAAGAACCACGATTGCTCTGTTTAGGGGTTATAGTAAACCCTAGAAATATGAAAAACAGGGGATGGCGATCAAACTCTTGAAGAGAGACATACTCTAGAAATCTTTGCTCTTTGAGAATAGACTAGCCAAATGGCTAAAATGAAGAACCCCAACTCTGAGCAAGAGATTCTATAACTAATTCACCAGGAAACTTCAATCAACCGGAGAAGAAAGAAAGAACAGAGGACGCAAACAAAAACCACAGCAGGAGACTAAACCTCATATCATCTCAAACAAAAGACATCTCCCATTCATACAGAGACATACATGATTATATAGAGTGATTGATACAGCCATCTCAGTACATCTCCTTTTCCATACACATATACACAGTGGGAAAAACCAAGAACACACATTGGAGACCAGAGTAAAAGCCAAAACCACCTCTGCTACACTCACCAACTCTCCAACAGAAAGAAACTCAAAAGCAAAGACCCTAACTCTTCTCACAAGCCATACATCAACCAGGAGACACACCTCCTATTTATACCCATTGGTTAGAGGGTTCACAATGCTTTGCCCATTAAGCCTCAACGCTTTACCTGCTAATTCTAAACTGAATCCACTTCCTAATGTAGCTTTGCGTATTTACCAAAATGCCCCCTCCTGCATCTTCTGGGAAGTTTCCTCATTTATTGCGGTCCAAGCTTCGCAACCATCTCGAGTCCTCGCCGTCTTCGGCACATCCCGACCGCTCCGACCTCAGCACCACCTGCGCCTAGTCCGGTCGTCCTGTGCCTCGCCACGACTCCACCTCGATGTCCTGCAGCCATAACAGATAAGAAAACACATTACATAGCACCGCTTGAAATACTGTAACCATACATTAGCATCAAAAGGAATACTCAAAGCCCAAACTGGTCGAAAAGAAGAATAGACGTCCTAAGCACATCCGTCCGACCGCGTTCGACCAGGTCCGACTTCAGTCGACTACACCATGCAACGACTTGGCTCGAATCACTCAAACCAAACTCAAACTTCCCAGAACACGCATCAAATACTCATTACAAACATGGGGTCAGATCCACATGGTCTCTCACTTGGTCAACCAAAACTCTCCCTGAGTTCATGCCTAGTGCAATGGCAAGCAGTCTCACGAGAAAGAATTGGTGAGATCAGTTCTTTTGCACAAAAGAGATCTTTTTTGCTGAGAGACCATGTGGACGTGACCACATGCTTGTGATGAGTAATTGACGAGTATTTTGGAAAGATTGAGTTTGATTTGTGCGTTTCGTGCCATGTCGGCATTTGGCTTAGTCGGGTTTGGTTAGATTGACTTGAGGCGTATTCTTCTTCCCGATTGGTCGTTTGGGCAATTTCATACATGAGTACGATTTAGTGATATCGGGACTAGGCCCGATATCTCAGGTTCTTTAGAGCAGTCCGAGCCCATCTTTGTGGACGATGAGGAGGATGGAGATGAGGGTTGTCTACCCGATCCAGTTCCTCATCCTCCCCTTGAGGTGCCTTCTTCCACTACACCTCTAGGTGATCAGCCCATGCCTTCTGCTTCCTCTGAAGCTAGTGGTTCTGTTCCTACCTCTTCAGCTCATGAGGTAGAGCCCACTTCTTCATCTCATCCAGGACCACCCCGACATATCCAGAAAGACCATCCTTCCGAGCAAATGATTGGAGACCTCTTTGAGCGAGTCACACACTCAAAGTCTGGCATGTCATATTTCTGTCTCCATTCTACCTTTGTTGCCACCTTTGAGCCCAAGGATGTGTGTCATGCACTTTCTGATGAGTCTTGGGTCAAAGCCATATATGAGGAGTTAGAAAATTTCGAGAGAAACAAGGTCTGGTCGCTTGTTGAGCCCCCTCAAGGTCACAATGTCATTGGGACTAAGTGAGTGTTCAAGAACAAGCAGAGTGAGGATGGGGTTGTCATCCGGAACAAGGCTAGACTGGTAGCTCAGGGCTTCTCCCAGGTTGAGGGTCTAGATTTTGAGGAGACCTTTTGCCCCTGTAGCTAGACTTGAGGCCATTAGAATCCTACTTGCTTTCGCGGCTTCTAAGGATTTCAAGCTTTACCAGATGGATGTGAAGAGTGCCTTCCTCAATGAATTTATTGAGGAAGAGGTCTATGTGAGACAGCCTCCAGGTTTCGAGAACTCCAAATACCCAAACCATGTCTTCAAGCTTTCTAAAGCTTTGTATGGACTTAAGCAGGCCCCTAGAGCTTGATATGAGAGGCTTAAGTCCTATCTGTTGAGTCATGGTTTTGAGATGGGTAAGGTGCATAAGACCTTGTTCATTCGTAGGCATGGCACTAACTTTCTACTCGTCCAGATTTGTGTGGATGACATCATCTTTGGCGGCTCTTCTCAACTCTTGTTTCACAGTTCTCGGATGTCATGAGCACCGAGTTTGAGATGAGTATGATAGGTGAGTTGTCCTTCTTCCTTGGCTTCCAGATCAAGCAGACTCGGGAGGGTACTTTCTTGCATCAGGGCAAGTACACTCGTGACCTCCTGAGACGCTTTGACATGAGTGATGGTAAGCCCGTGTCAACACCCATGGCGTCCATAGCCTCTCTTGACCCAGATGAGGACGGCGAGCCAATTGATCACTGCCAGGCGGTGAAGCGCATTCTTCGGTACCTTCGAGCTACCATTGACTATGGTATCTGGTACTCTCCCTCTTCCCGTCTTTCCCTTAGAGCCTACTCGGACGCAGACTTTGCTGGCTGTAGGATAGATAGGAATAACACTTTTGGCACCTGCCAATTCATTGGCACTTCTCTTGTCTCTTGGTCTTCTAGGAAGCAGTCTGATGTTGCACAGTCCACCGTAGAGGCCGAGTACGTTGCTGCTGCTAGTTGCTGCAGCTAGGTGCTTTGGATGGTCTCGACCCTGCGAGACTTTGGGTTAGTTATCGACAATGTTCCAGTCTTTTGTGATAACACTTCTGTGATTAACATTGCTAAGAACCCAGTGCAGCATTCTTGGACCAAGTATATTGATATCAGATATCACTTCCTTCGAGACCATGTGGAGAAGGGTGACATAGTGCTCCAGTTTGTGGAGAGTGACCACCAGTTGGCTGATATCTTTACCAAGCCTTTGGATAGCTCTAGGTTTTTAGCCTTGCGGGGAGAACTTGGGGTGGTTTGTCCGTATGGGCTGTTGTGAGGGGGAGTTTTGTACTTCATGCTTTATCATGTTTATTATGCTCTTACTCCTTTCTGTTGCATTGCATAAGGGTGCATTTGGGTTAGTCCTTCTAGCATGGATTAGAGTGTTCCTCTTGTCTAGCTGTTTAGACTTTTACTCTTATCTTGTGATTCTAAGATGCTGCTTATTAGCTATTTCTCTTCTCACTAGGTTGAGCTCACTCACTTCTTATAGGTTCTAGCGAGGGTTGGGCCACCCTCAGGTAGACAGGGTACGTGTTTGCTCCTTAGTGTGTTAGAGGATCAGTTGATGGTCCTAGAGTCATACGGGGTAGATGAGAGTCAGTCTGAGCCATAGTATCCTCTAGATCTTGTCTATGCTTTAAGGACTGCCTTTTCTGATTCTCTTGCCAGCTTCTCGATTTTATTGCTTTGGTTCAGGGGGGTTCATTTGGGAGCTTCTAGATCTTAATGTTGACATAACTCAACTTGAACTAAAGTTGCATCACATGTTGAGGGGGAGCTGGATTTTCTTGCATTCTGCATTTTGCATTGTAATATAACTACATGGAGCCTTAATTATTATCCTTTTATGACTTGCTTACAATGAATTATATCTTGCCATGATCTGTGCTTACTTGCTAGATTTATCATAACTTTATATGTGTAGTCAAGTCTGTGCCATGATAGGTTGATTAAAATGCTCAACTTGAACTAATTCATGTCATGTTAGCTTTTGATACTAGTCTCTCTTTAGTTATTCTTTTATGATTCATGCCATGTCAAATAGGCTGAGTTGAGTCTTGAATCTTTGTTGAGCTTTAGATTGAGCTATGTTAGTTCCTTGATGAAGCATGAGTTAGTACAACCTTTTAAGAAAGCAAAAAGATCTCTTTTGTGTGAAAGAACTGATCTCACCAATTCTTTTTCATGAGACGGCTTGTCATTGCATTAGGCATGAACTCAGGGGGAATTTTGGATGACCAAGACTATCTTCTTAAGCTTCTAGCTTGGAGTAGTCGCATAAGGCTTGAGATCTAGCACATAACTAAAAATGTTGGTTGAAAATAATCATGAGCTTCAAAAGAAAAACTTATGACAAATGTGCTCAATTTGCTTAATTCCACAAAGAACAAGTACTTAAACAAATGTCTCATTCTTGAACTTGTAGCACTCTAAATTGACTCAATACTAACTTCTTAGTTCCACTTAGATTATTGACATGACTTGCATCATCTTTGGATACCTTTAGCTAGACTAGAATCATGGTTGACTTGACATGCTAAGAAATTTGACTAATTTTCAGATTGTGACTTATTTGGCTTAGCTTGATTATATATATCTTGTCATGATTTTGATAGCATACTTGTATATTATGGCTTGGTGTAATTCTCATATGGTCACTTTGGATAATCTTCATGGCTCTAAATGCTTAGATTGAATAAAATTCAGCCATTCCTTTCATTCTCATATTTGATTCTCTTCCTTGCGCCTTGATGATTTTATTGCCAAAAGAGGGAGAATAGTGGAGAAAAAATCATTTTCAAGGCAACTTGGAGCTTTTGAGGAAAACTTGCTCTTTCTGTTGTTGCTCCGTTTGTCGACTTGGTCATGAGCGTCTTTGTTCTTCTTTAGACCATGCTTGAGTTTCTTTTGACTTTCTTTCATTTTCAAACTCAACTTTATGCTTTTTTCTGGGTTTGTCAATATACTCATCAAGGGGGAGATTGAGAGACCATGTGGACGTGACCACATGCTTGTGATGAGTAATTGACAAGTATTTTGGAAAGATTAAGTTTGATTTGTGCATTTCGTGCCATGTCGGCATTTGGCTCAGTCGGGTTTGGTTAGATTGACTTGAGGCTTATTCTTCTTCCCGATTGGTCGTTTGGGCAATTTCATACTTGAGTACGATTTTACTGATGCTAATGGGGTATACATGTGTCGAGCGGTGCTATGTGATGTGTTTCTTGTCTGTGATGCCTGCAGGACGTCGAGGCAGAGTCGTGGCGAGGCACGGGAGGACTGGACTAGGTGCAGGTGGTGCCGAGGTCAAAGCGGTCGAGGTGTGCCGAAGACGGCGAGGGCTTGGAAGGCAAGGAACGAGGAAACTTCCCGGAAGTTACAGGAAGGTCGTTTTGGTGAATACGCAAAGCTGCACTAAAGGAAGCAGATTATGGATAAAGAACTAGAGTTGGTGGAGGCTTAGTGGGTAAAGAGAGAATCAAACCCATTAGTTGGAGGCTATAAAAGGAGGGTGTCTCCTGCATGGTCTTCAAGGCTTTTGGGGTTGGTTTTGCTTTGTATCTCTTTTGCTTTAGTTGTTGGAGAGTAGCTGGGAGAGTGCAGGTGGTCGTTGCTTTGGTTCTCCCTGTGTGGCTCTAAGAGATAAGAGAAGTTCTTGTGTTCTTGATGTGAGGAGATGGTTGTAAACCCTGTGTAATCATTCATCTCTCTTCCTCTCTATCAATACAAGGATGATTTTGTTGGCTGTTTTCATCTTTTGGCTCTCTGTGTGAGGAATTTCAATTTCTGCAGTTTCTCTATCTCTTCTTTGTTTTCTTGTGTTTTGAGTTCAATCCTTGCTCTCTTGATGGGTTCTTGATTGCCTTGAGATGGGAATGAATACAAGGTCCCTTGGGCATTCCATTTTCAAGAACAAGAGAAAGATTCAATGGTTCTTGTGATTTCTCAAAGCCTCGTCATCTTCTCCTCTGTTGTTGAGCTTTCTAGGGTTTGGGTACAGAGGATGATGAAACAGCTTATTTTCCTTTAGGAGATGGTCTGAGATTCTTGCTGGCATGTCCTGAAGTTGTTCCTAATCTAATTGCAAAAGGACATAAGCAAAGAATGAGTGTGCAGGGAGGAATCTGAATTTTTATCTTTCTCTCCTGTCACTTTTCAAATTTTGGTTCAATTCTTGATTCCCTCTTTCTTGGGTGAATTCCCATGAGTTTTAGAGTCTCTCTGCTATTTTGGTCTTAGCCCTATCCCCTTGGCCTGAAGAGATCTGCAGCATTACATATTTTTGAAGTTCTAATCGAATTTCAGCTGATTTCAGCCTTTTCGGGTTTACTGCTATTTTCAGTCCTTGGGGAGCCGATCTGACTGAAGGTTCTATAGCGGTCTGACTGGCTGGGCCACTACGGTCAGACCGGCCCTAGAGCGGTCCGACCAGTGGTGACCTGGCGGTCTGACCGGTGCACAGAGTGCGGTCAGACCGGCCGTCCCTGAGTGTTGTCCTGCTATTTCTAGCAATAGCTTTTGTTTCAATGTTTCTTTTATGATCTTCTGTTGTCTTGGTCTCATTGCCTCTCCTATGACTAATTCTTGTTTTCAGTAGTTCCCTATGGTTAGATCTTTTGTTTTCGGCAGTCTTTTGCTTTAATCTTTGCAATTGTCTGCTTCATGTCATTGCTTCATTTCCTGGTTTGTCTTTGGTTGCCAGAGAGCATTTACTTTACTCTTCTTAGTTTCCAGTAAGCACATGAACTATTTCTCTTCGTAGTTACTCATAGCTATTGGAGAGAATAGTCTTTCAGTGGATACTTTTAGGGGCAAGTTTTAAAAGTCGACATTCACCCCCCCTCTGTCGTTGATTTCAATCCAACATTTGCTTTTGCTGAATTTAGTTCAAGAACAAGGAGTTAATAATAACTCATGCTTCACAAAGGAACTAGCAAAGCTCAATAAAGAGTCAAGACTCAACTCAGCCTATTTGACATAGCATGAATCATAAGAAGATAACTAAAGACAGACTAATCTCAAGAGCTAACATGACATGATTTAATTCAAGTTATGTATTTTTAATCAACCTATCATGGCAAAGACTAGATTACACATATAAAGTCATGATAAATCTAGCAATTAAGCACAGATCATGGCAAGAGGTAATGCATTGTAAACATGTCATAAAAGGATAATAATCAAGACTCCATGTAGTTATATTACAATGCAGAATGCTGAAATGAAATGCACGAAAATCCAGCTCCCCCTCAACATGAGATGCACCTTTAGTTCAAGTTGAGTTATGTCAACATTAAGATCCAGGAAATCCCAAATGAACTCCCCCTGAACCAAAGCAATAAAAGCGAGAAGCTGGCAAAGAAAATCAGAAAGGGCAGTCCTTAAAGCGTAGATAAGATATAGAGGATACTATAGCTCAGACTGACTCTCATCTACACCATATAACACTAGGACTATCAGCTGGTCTTCTAACAAACTAGGAAGTAAACACGTTCCCTGTCTACCCAAGGTGGCCCAACCCTCGCTAGACCTATAAGAAGTGAGTGAACTCAACCTAGTGAAAAGAGAGACAACTAATCAGCAGCATCCTAGAATTACAAGATGAGAGGGAGAAGTCAAAGCAACTAAATGAGAGCCACTCTAATCTATGCTAGAAGGACTAACCCAAATGCACCCTCTTGACACGCAGCAGAAAGAGTCAGGAGCATATAAACAGGATAAACATGAAGCACGAAGCTCCCCCTCACAACAGTCCATAAGGACAACCACCCCAAGCTCTCCCCGCAAGGCTGAAACCCTAGAGCTATCCAAAGGATTGGTAAAGATATCGGCCAACTAGTGGTCACTCTCACCAAACTGGAGCGCTATGTTACCCTTCTCCATATGGTCTCTAAGGAAGTGATACCTGATATCAATGTGCTTGGTCCGATAGTGCTGCACTGGGTTCTTTGCAATGTTGATGGTAGAAGTGTTATCACAAAAGAGTGAAACACTATCTATGACTAACCCAAAGTCCCGCAGGGTCGAAGCCATCCAAAGTACCTGGCTGCAGCAACTGGCGGCAACAACGTACTCGGCCTCTGCGATGGACTGTGCAACACTAGACTGCTTCCTAGAAGACCAAGAGACAAGAGATGTGCCAATGAATTGACAAGTGTTAGAAGTGCTCTTCCTATCTATCCTACAGCCAGCAAAGTCTGCATCGAAATAGACTCTGAGGGAAAGACAAGAAGATGAAGAATACCAGATACCATAGTCAATGGTAGCTCGAAGGTACCGAAAGATGCGCTTCACCGCCTGGTGGTGAGATATACGAGGGGAGGCCTGAAATCGAGCACACTGACACACGGAGAAGTGTATGTCTGGTCTCGAGGCAATGAGTCACAAGTTAGGGTTCCTCAACTGAACATGCGGTGAAACTGCTTAGTAGAATAATCTCTTAAGAAAAACCCGAGAAAAACTAAAGGGGTGCGACTTCTTTAAATAGGGAAGGGGGGAAGCCACACTTATCAAATAAAAGGGGTACAATACTATTCATGGTTACTATTCATGTGAACAGTACCATCCCACATAGCCTAAGTTACAAGGCCCTCGGCCCACTTTGACTCGGACTGGAAAAGTAACACGACTTATTTGGCAGTTTCTGATCGGCTCGGATGGATTTTGGGATTGAGACCAGATCCATCTGAAAGTAGACTCCAAGAGCTTTCCAATAAGTACTCGTGGAGCTCAAATGGACTCCGTATGCGAAAGTTATGCACATTTGAAGTTGAGCCTATCAGGCTGAATCCGAATTGATCTGGAGGCCGAATTGGATTCCAAAACTTGTCCAACTTGAACTCTTGTTTCAATTGGTCCACAAGTGATGTGGTGCTACAAAAATATATTTTTTCATCATTAGATAGCATCATATTCTCATTTACAATATGTTGAAGCTGAAGGAACGAATTCACCTTTAGTTCAATCTTGATATTGGTCGCTATAGTCGTATGTGTTTGTGGCGTGGTCACATCACACTTTACCCATAAGAGACAATCCACTCATTATATTCCACATGTTTTCATGAACATACAGATCAATTAGGTTGCCACGATGCCTTTACAATGCATTTTCCCAGTGAGGCCACGCCTACCAAGGTTTCACTTCTGTAGGATTCGACCCTCTCTCGAGAATCCTCTTCCTGTGCCATCATGGCAAAGGTGGGAATGTGACCATTCATCCCTTTGCACATGTTCACGCCTACATGCAACCCACACTAGGTTGATGCAAATTAGTCAACCTAGTCTACACTTTGCCGACTTGTGGTTGTGTTGTTTTACACGGGAAGGTCATACAAGATTCAATCCTTAGAGTTATCTAGGTGGTTCTGCCACACTCCAATACTCTCGTGCATCCACTGCACCAGTTCCCCATACCATCCACCCAAATAGTAAAGCAAGTTGGGATTTTTGAAAGCATAAAATAACTATGTTACAACATACAAGCCACTTTTCACCATTGACTACCCAAATTAGTTTTTTCTTGTTGAAGGATGCCAGGGCAACTATGCCCCAAGTTTCTAATCAGAACTAAGCAAGGCATTATGGATATGACATATATCTATTGTTACCATTATAGCATCTAGGGCGACAAAGGTTAAGTGTTCAATTACTTCAAGGGAGGGGACATAATAGCATCACAATGTACTATGGATATGTAACTAAAATCTTAAAGTGAATATATGTTTGTAGAATAATTAACAGCATGTAGTTCTATAGTTTAACCAAAAATAATTTGCATAAAATATCGGATCAACATGATCAAAGCATCAACTCACCCTGATCACAAACTGCTTGGCCTTGTGGGTCTTGGCTTTCTTCGGCTTTTTCTTCTTCCTCTTATGCCTCGTACACTATTTTAACGTTCCACGAAAATTTAGGTAAAAATTAGTAAAATCAAACTAAATTTAAATAAAAATTGAAATAAACTCCAAAATTCAAGATTTTGGTTCTGTTCGATAGATCTTGAATTTATATGAATTTAGAAATCTATTTCATCAAATAGGACTTAAAATGAACAAGTTATGCCCTTTTAAACTTTGAATTTGAGTTAATCTAGAAAATAAAAGGGGGAGACAGAGATCCTCTCTTTGTTTGGTGGGCCCCACTAGGACTTTTTATTTTATTTTCTATTTATTTTCGTATTAAAAATGTGCATTGTGTCTGATAGGTGGGGCCAGGGGTTTCAACTTCTTTTTAATTTAATTCTTAATTAGAAACACTCAATGTGCCGGGTTACTATGCAAACAGTGTATTGGGCAACTTGTTAGCGACTCACAGTATTTAAATCAATTTAAAAAGGGTTTTAACTGGTGGGGGACCACTTGCCAGTGGCTGATTAACCCTAACTAATAACCAGGGCCCACTTGTCAATGATTGCTTAGATTAATTAATCCGTGGTCATTAATGCTAAGTAATCAATGTTTTAAATTAACCCTCCTGCTAGAGCGCGTCGTCTTCTTGCCAAGGCAGCTCACCGCCAGTGATTGGAGGGGTAACCAGACATGAACATGTTTAAAACAGGATCTATGGGTTGGTGCGCACCTCTGGGCCTACTCAAGCTAGCTAACTCAATTAGTATGGTGGCCAGCAATTTGCTCGAGTGGCGGAGGTAGTCGAAGCATGGCGCTAGGGCGATCGAGGGGGAATTGAGTCGATTCCTTGTGTGGGGAGCATCTACGGGATGAGAGAAGGCTACTTGGGTGACCGGCGAAGTTTGAGGAAACCTAGTGTGGCCTATTGATAGGAGATTTAGGTGTTGGAGGCGAGACCATGGTAATGGTGGTGTATGGGCATTGGAAGCTCCAACAGGCGGTGGGGTCGAGTTGGCGATGAGGCGAGGGTGCTCTGGTGCTGAGAAATTAGCCTAGGGTGGCTTCTATCAGTAGATCCCTAGTTAGTCGAAGTTGGAGGAGATGAAGTCTCCTGCAAGCTACGAGGCAAGAGAATCCAATTCCTTACAGTGGAAGGGAGAGGGAGATGAGGTGAAGGCATTGGGGTCCTACTCAATCTTTTATAGCAGGCACAAAGTGTAGGCGACGTGGGAGTGGCACGGCACGGTATGGCGGTAGTAGTGATTGGCGATTTGGCGTGGCTATAGAGCAAAGCATGGTGGCAAGAGCACAACACACATGTGTAGAGGTGACGACACTACATCGTACATTGGGTATGGTTGGGTGTTGCGTGAGGTGGGTCATGTAGTGACGCGTGCTATAGCACGGTGAAGTATGGTGCACAGGTGGGAGAAAGCAAAGGGGAGGCCCAGGGGGTAGAGGAAGGTCGTGCAGGAGGTCCAAGGCGGAGGCGCATTGTGGACGGGGCGTGCAAGGGCTATGGCACCAGGGAAGGGCATGACATCGTGGCACAGCACGGCGCGGGCGCACAGGCAAGAGCACCAGTGCGTGCGCTGGCGTAGAGTGGCTCGGCTAGGCTAGCCTGCGTCGAGACAGGGGCCCAACAAGCCAGAGAAAGATGAGTTGGGGCCAGTAGGCCAGGCCCATTTTATTTTTATGCTAATTTCCAAATTTTTGAGTATTTTTCTTTTTTTGTAAATTTTTAATTTCCAATATACTTTTGCTATTTTGAATCGAAACCAATTTGCATATAGGTTTAAACTTTCATTTGGCCTACACTAGAATAAGTTTTCCCTTACGACACCTAGGGTTTCTCATCCAGGAATTAACTTTTGGTTTTTAGCTTATTTGCCCTGTGTTTTATGGTTTGGATAACATTGCTATACCCCCTCTATCTAAACTAGAATTTTTGCTATATCGAGTTCAACTTAGGATTTCCTTTTAAAATTTTCAATCTCAGGTGTTACCTTTAACATCTTGTTTAACCTAGGGTTTTAATTTCTGCGTTTTACTTTTCTCTCCCCAATGAAATGTCATGTCTTTATGCTAGAGCCAAGCTTATGATTTAATCTAGCAATTTGTTGCTTGCTCTAACATTTTCCAATTTACATGTGCCCTTTTGGGTTGATAGTATTTATACTACCAAACCTCCTAACCTAATCTCTGGATTATCTTTTCATATTTGTAGTTTTATTTGATTTAGGTTATTATTATTATTAATGGCCTTATTTCCTCTGGATTTCATTTTTATGAGCTTTTAGTTATTAGGAACCTCAATCAAAATGAAATAGGGCAAATAAAATCCAAGAAAGTTCAATTGCAAATAATATGCAAATCCCAAACTTTTAAATTTTACATTTTTAATTGTCAAGCATTTTTGGGCTGTTACAAAAATCATGTGTACTGTTCACATCGGCATCTTCATCGTCCGCTGCCATCTAAGCACAAAAGTGCTATCAACCACAGCCAAAAGCCATCAACCATAGAGCAAAACAACCGGGCCTATATAGTTCTTATCTTTCCTTTCAAATATTCAAGTATTGTTCTAGTGTTTAGTACAATGGTGTCAGACCCAGATTTTTCAATCCAGAATCCCTTGTGAAACACTGCATTATTCACTGGATCAGTAGATAGTGCTCACAGGTACATTGCTGCATCATCTCATACATCACAGGAAGCATAATCAACCATAATATTACATATCAGAGTTTGAAATACACCGTGTCGGGCGACAGTTTTACACAAGGGCCAACCAGGCCAAATATCTACATACAAAAGGCAACAGCGGAAATATAAGCCAAAGTAAAACCATAATCCACAGGCAAGCGATTGAGGGGTAAATGTGTACAACATATATTATCTTGACTTAGGTAATATATGTGCATACAATCTCCATTAAGTCTATTCGTGTAAGACCCGAAATCGTAGAAGCCGCCCTAGTTTCCTTCATTGGTTCCTCCATCCGTGGTAGGGGTTTCCTCATAGGCATAGTGATCTTGGGTTCCTGCTTCTGATTTTAGTAATGTGAGATTGAGCACAAATCCACCGTGCTCCACGAGCCAATACACATAATGCAATAAATAACATACCTGGCTTATCAAGGAAAGCCTCGGGTTATTTTGTTTTGCCATCAATTGCTTTTAAAATAGGTTACTTAGAAATTTCTTATGACCTAGCAGTTTTTACTAAAATAGAATTCTTTATCAATGCTTGAAAGAGTACAATAGTAATAGTGATCCAGATACCATCCACCGTTACATGGTTTCTGCATCATATGCTAACCTTTCAGTGTTATAGCCGCTTATCATTTCACTGGGGTGACACCCATGGCAACACAATTCATGGTTTTCCACTGCCCTATATTTTTCCAATTCCACCCACAAATTTTTTGAAATAGAACTATATCTAGTTAGAGTCCCATGTCCACCCTTGACTATGGGCTCGGCTATTCGAATAGTTTTCACTCTGCAGACCTTGTACACTTTATCCACAAGAGACAATCCGCTCATTGCCCCACACGATCCCTTAGTCATGTGGTTGAGTAGACCATCATAGTAACTTTTCAAAATATCTAGTCCCTTTTGTCATCTCACCCTATGGGCTGCTCATACTTGCGGTGGGTCCCATACGTTGCGCGGGATGTAACTACGGCTACTAACACATTTGGATTCCACTCTCCGCAAAGCTAGCATGGCTGGTTACTTCACCCTCCTCTCAGTGTCCCTTTAGACCTCCCCTTGCCTTGCAATATTCCCCTCCTTTCCACTATCAGTGAGATGAGTCCAGGGGTTTCGATAGTTTTACTTAGCCAGGTTGCATTTTGCAGACTTGTGGTTGTATTGTTTTACATAGGAAGTCATGACAAGATTCAGTTCTTAGGGTTATCTGGGCGGTTCTACCACAACCATATACCGTGCTTCCACTGCACCACATACCAACCCCTGTATCATCTGCCCAGATATTTAAACAAGTTTGGGGGGTTTTTGGGAGCATAAAATAATCATATCCAAATGTACCAATCATTTCTACCATAACTTCCCAAATCTGCTTTTCATAATTAAAAGGCGACGCTTGGGGCATTTTGGTGCCCCCGAATATCTAAGTAGTGCTAAACATAGCGTATAATTAAGGACTTATTTTTTAATGTGTTATCATTATAATTTTGCTAGGGTAGCAAGGATCAAATATTCCAATGTTCCAAAGGAGATATAATGCTAGCAAATCAATTTATGGGCATATATCTAGAATCTTAAAACAAGCATATATTTGCGTATGAAATAACTGCATGCAATTTGATAATTTAAACAAAAGTAAATTTGCAGAAAATGTAGACTCAATATGATTAAAGTATTGGCTCGCCTTGGTCACAGTTGATTGCTCTTGATCGTCGAGGGTTGCTTTAGCCTCAGCTTCTTCCTCTTGGGCCTCGAATGCTATTTTTCCGTTGCGTGAAAATTTGGATAAAAAATAGTAAACCACACAAACTCTTACCAAAAATCCAAATGAGCTTCAAAAATTATGGTTTCGATTCTATTGGATAGATATTGAATTTAGATAAATTTAAAATTTTGTTTCACTCAATTTGGAGTTAAAATGATAAGTTATGTCATTTTGAAGTTCTCAAGTTAAATAAATTCGAAAATAAATAAAATCTGATAGGTGGGGCCCATAGCAAGTTTTAAAATTTTTCTTTTATTTTTATTTTCTTTTCTCTGTACCTATGACAGGTGGGACCAGTTATTGTTTTAATTAAAGGGCATGGCCCACTTGTCAGTGACTCATTACTGTAACTACCAACCATTAGCCTTATCTGCTATCTTAACCGTAATTAATGATTGTCTTATGCTAATTAATTACCCTCTCTCTCTCTCGCTACTGTTCTTCTTCTTCCGGCTGAGGAATGGCGAGCTTGCCGCCAGTGGAGGAGACGGTGGCTAGACCTGAGCATTCCCAAAATGGGTTGCTCACGCTCGCGCCTACACGAAGGCGAAGTCTCACTGGCCAATTCGGCCGGGGCGTCAACCGACGGCGACCAGGGGCGGCGGCGGAACAGGGGAGTGGTGGCTAGGACGGCGCACGGCACCGGAGCTCAATTAAATGAGAGGGGAGCATCTAGACAAGCACGGGAGTCTACCTCGGGGGTCAGCGTGACTCGGGAATGGCGGTGGTGAGCTGGTGGCATGCGACGGTGACGGGTAGAGGAGGCACATGGGGCGGGC
Organism: Dendrocalamus sinicus; assembly: GCA_036346575.1. Lineage (NCBI taxonomy): Eukaryota > Viridiplantae > Streptophyta > Magnoliopsida > Poales > Poaceae > Dendrocalamus > Dendrocalamus sinicus. The sequence continues at coordinate 10,007,293 of CM070658.1, forward strand.
AAAGTAGAGGTGATGAGAGGTCCAGCCGAGGAGGGGAATGGTGTCGCGGTGTTCTGAGGGTGGTTCAGTGGGAAGGAATCGGACTATGGCGGCGCCAATCGACGAATTGCTCATTAGCTGGCTTTCGGGAAGAAGATGTCACCGGCGAGCCGTGGGGCACAGAAGGCTAATTGGATTGAGTGGGAGAGAGAGTGAAGTGCGGCGAAGCGACCAGGAGTGAGGGCTAGGCTTTATAGCCAGGGAAAAGGCGGCGGCAGAGAAGCCATTGGCCGGTCGTGTCCACGGCATGGCGGCAGCGCTGCTACAGCGTTGGCGACGCGACTGTGGCCGGTATGGCATGATTGCATAGTGGGCGTGTCAGTGCAGTTGGCGACACTCTGGCTGGGGCGGATGCAACGGCCAGAAAACTGTGGGTGACGGTGGCTCAACCGAGCATCGACGTGGCGACACGACGGCGGTCATCAGACGGCGGCATCATGGCGCCATCGCAGCAGTGGCGCAAGGCAGGCGGCGACCAGCAGAGCTGCGAGGTGGCGGTGAGGAATGAGCGGCGACGGAGCGAGCGAGGTGAGGCGAGGCGAAGCAAGGCTTCGGCGCTACCGAAGCAAACTGAGGGGGAAGGCAGAAGAAAACGGGCCGGCCTAGGCTGGCTCGACCAGGCCGACTATTTATTTATTTATATGTATATATATATTCACATGTGTATGCTTATCCATTTACATATATATATATATATTTATTTATTTGTTTACTCATTTTCTTATATCTATTTATTTATTATGGTATATGTTTATGTATGAATATTTATTCACCATTTTTTATTTATTATTAACTTTATTATTATTACTATTATGATTACTATTACAATCTCCTCTAATCCTCCTTGGAGCACTCTCACAAGAGTATGTTTCCTACTTGAACCCACGTAAGGATCCATGCAATCAACTCATGGTAGTCTTTCTCCTCTTCAGATAGGTGAACTCCAAACCTTCAAAACCCTCTCAGTGCCTTCCACAAACTCCTCCTTGGAAGGTCACCAAGAGTATGCCTCCAAAACATCTAGGAGTCACTAAATTCCAAGAGTAATAAGCCCAAGGATGTCACTTGAACCTAGCAAGGTCATGAACTAGGAGTGATGCACACTAAGGCCTAATCTACTCCCTCACACTCTAAAAATCTCAATTGAAGCTCTTGAGTGCCCTTGAACTCCTTGATATGCAAGCCACTATTTGGAGTCACAAGAGTGCTAACTCGAATGCCCATAGTCTACTTACATAGCCTCTGTAACATCCCAAAAAGGAAATTACTATAATTGCGAAAATTATAAAACCCTTTCAATGCTTTCTCAGTGTATCTCAAAATTTTTGGTGTCAATCCTCTGTAACTTGTGTGGAGTTTCCGCTGCTGCTTTTTATTGTTTTCGGCCTAATCGGCCCATGAGTTAGTTATTACTGTATTATTTACGCTTCCGCATGATATGTTTTCGACATACAGTAATGTATCTGTGAGCACTATCTACTGATCTAGGGAATAGTGTGGTGGAATCACAAAGGGTCTGGGTTTACTAACCCGGGGTCCGACAGAGCTGGTATCAGAGCATATCGACTGTAGGTCGTGACCTTAGTTAGCATGGCTGTTAGTTTTATGACTAGAATTATTTCTTCAAAAACTAATTGCAAAATATAAGTAGTGTTGCTCATTCTCATCTATCTTAGATGATTTCCTCTCATCTACATGCTGCCTTGGCCATTTTTAATTCCTAAGCTCTCTTACCCCGGATTCAAACAAACAAGAGTCTGAGGCTCCTTTCAAAAATTCTTCTGAAAACCTACCTTGGGCCAAAATCATAAAGTTTAGATTGAAATTTTATTTGCAAAAGTTGTTCATCCTTGGAAGATCAAATTATCAAAAATATTTGCAAAGTTCGTTTCCAAACTCATTTCAACAAACCTAATCTTCTGAGGAAAATTTTCCAAAACTTAACTTCCTGCCAATTTTATTCCAAAATTAGATTTGGATTCCCAAATATATGTGCAAATCTTGGTGGATTCATGTCAATCACTGGAGAGAAACAATGAAGTGAATTTCTGGAGGACACATAGGCGACCAAGTTAAAATGATTGGATTGGCTAAATAATCGGATTGGTTAAATAAATGAACCAATTTGGATGATTGAATTGACTAAATAAGTGGACCAATTTAAAAATATTGGATTTGCTAAATAAGTGGACCGATGGAATTTTGGAGAAGTGGGAAGTGTAACAACAATTGTTGGTTTACAGCTTTAATAAACAATATGACTCCAGATGAATGTTTGCAATGGTGGGATAATAGAATATAGTTGAAAACCAAATGGATTATTGGATTTCTAAGAAATTAGAAGGAGTAATAATAACAATTGATTTAGATATTTGAGTAATAATATTATTCTTGGTGGACGTTTATGGCAATGAAGTCGCTTGGAAGAAAATTGCGGGTAGTAAGATTGATTACTTGATAAACATATTATGAATAAATATCAATGGTGGAAAAGGTTGGGTTATAATACAAATGGTACTAGTAGATTTAAAATATAAAGATATTAAGAAACCATAGTATAAATGGTACGGGTGGATTTAAAAGTAAAAATCATGGAGTATCGCTAAGTTGTGAAGTTGAATGGGATTGTCAAGTAGTGAATCCGAGATAGAGGTAATAAATTCGTGGAGAAAATTGATATTCATGTAGGAAATAAATAACCTTGATTCAATAAATGAGACTACAGAGGTTACAATAGAAGTTATATGATCTATGGATCAGATAAATGATAACACTCACTATTTGATTATTAGACAACAGTTGTGCTGAGACTAAGTAATGAAGGGAGATACCCTAGATTCAATCAAGTAGAAGCAGACTTTACAAGGCTGTGGATTCCTACGAATAGGAGAATATGGGAGTGAATTAGTCTGTTGATTGATATTGTGATATCCGAGAATTTTACCATCTCTCTTGCAAAATTCAAGCATTTCGATACCATTTTTGGGAAAATCAGTCTTGTTATAAAATTCTATATCAAATGTATATAGTATACCTCCTTTGCAAAGAGACTTGATTTCAATGTTACTTTGAAACTTGGCCCCAGTATTTGAAAACCCCAAAAATGTAATTCCCAAGAACTTGCTTCCAAAACCAAAACTTGGGAATCTACTTGCTCTAGAAACTATTGATGAGGCTTACCTTGGAAAAGAAAATGTTTTCAGCCTCAGTGTTTTCGAAAACCGTCTTCTAAAAGGCTCCATTTTCAAAATAATGGTGGGAAGCCTGAGCTTCGTCGCTAAAGCCCTTCTCGACACTTTCCTTTCTCTACTTTTGTCTACAAAAAGGAAATTTGGTTTTCCATATTCCCCTTTCCCTCACTTTAAAGGCTTAAGCTTGAAGACGTCAAGGATGCCTATGAAGATTTGGTGGCCTCGCTCCAGCAACCCTAATGTTCAGAACCTTGTGCCCTCTTGTCTCCGCGTATAGGCATTGCTTGGTCAAAAAGATTTCATTTGGCCCTGCGCACTGGCTTCTTGCCCTCGGGCAGTGTATTTTGCTGTCACAGGAAAAGCTTGTTTTCAAAAGCTTCCTGGGTGCTTTCCTTAAAATGGGTTAGAGTCTCATCTCTGCGATTCTTTGAACGTCTCATGTTATTTCCCCCTCACCCTATTGCTGAAAACTTCGTCAGGTCTACAGGCGTAAAGTGGCAGATAGCAAGTCAAGGCACTCAAAGCTCTAAAGTTAAAAGAGGCAACATCTTCAAAAAAGACAACAACTTGGAAGCCTCATCAAAAGGATCAATACTCATGTCTCCATCTCACAGTAGACTCACTGATCCAGTCATCAACAAGCAAGCAATGGCCAAGAACAAGGCTAGCAGCAAAAAGAAGGAACTAGTATCTCCTACTCACATTGGTCCCTACCATTCGTCCAATCTTCACTCAGATCCACTCCGCAAAGATTACAGTGGCATGGCACCAAGCAAACCTCGAAAGGATATCACTTGCTTCTGTTGCCGCGATATCGAACACTATGCCAACAAATTGTAACACCCCAGGACCCACATTACCCTGGGATGCCACTAGAACCACTCCGCAACTAGCCAATTTACAAGATAAATTAAACTGGCAACAATAACTAATCAAGATAGTATAAGTGGAAGCATAAACAACTAAGGAATAACAGGATAGTGATAACAATTCAATGTTTAAAACATCCTCCAACATTTTAATCTAAAACATAGTTCACAAATCTATCATTATTAAGTTAATGTAAACAAAGCTATGCAAAGGTCTAGAATTCTTTCAACTTTATTACAGCATAAAAATATGATTCACGTGCATCAGTGTGGTGCCGCTCTACCCTTCCCATGCATGCTCAAAGTCCACCTGTAGGGAGGGGGAAACAAGGGTGAGATAAAATCTCAGCAAGCAAACTGTTTAACAGGCTAATTAAACTACAATAGTTTAATCATCAACATTTAATCTTCCACAAATAGCAATGTTTATATCCTCAACCTCAAATCACATCAACGACGGTAAACCATTAGCAAATAAATCTTATTTGACTACTTTAAAACCTCAACCACTACCACTACCAAAGACAATAAAGCATATGTATGTTTTACTTCAATACTTTATTATTTCTTACATCCACAATTGCTATCAACAATTACTACAAGAGAAAAGAATCACATGCCACAATCACAACCTTTACCATACACAAGGGACGAACCCCATTCCACGACCACACCCACAATCCTCATACCACAAATAGCTCACATGAGCCAATTCCACATCACAACTATGAAGTTGTATATTCCACATTACAACTATGAAGTTGAATATTCCACAAAGTAACTTCACCAAAATATATTGCATATGTATGCATATCTTTCCACAATGCAATGCATATGAATGCTTCCATACTATGCTCCACATCACTCTTTCCCACCGGGATAAGAGGTGCATCGTATTACGGCAATATACGATGCTGTACCGGTACGGTCGCTGCTAGGTGCGGCGACATCCACATATGCAAATGTCATGATATGATATGAATGATATGATAATCATAAACCACATGAATTCCAACCTCAAAGGAGCATCAACATGCTCACAACATATCCACAACCACATATCCACCACATATTTGTTTTCATATTCCGCAATAGCACACTAAACAAATTTCCACATGATTACGAGCAAATTATCCAAATATATCAATTGATCAATAATTGCTACCATCACAACCACAAGTATTCACTAAGAATACTACCACTTAGACCACAATATACTCGTAAAGGTTTCTACCACACAACTATATAGATTCACCAAAAACAATCCTGCATATCCACAATTAATCCATCAAGATCATAAGCAATTGAATTCATAAAAATACTACCATCTGGACCACGTTAAGGAAACATGTAACAAAGACATAGCATCACCAATTAATAGAATTAATTAATGTGAGGGTAGAATAATTAATGAGTTAAACAGTAGCACATCCGCTACGTTTACTTGCCTCAACCGTTGAAGCGAAGCAGTCACGTGCGCTCAGGAGCAAAACCACCTGTCCACAAGGTATCTCTCAGCACCATGCTACAGCAAACAAAGCGTGACTTAAAGATTAAAGATGTCACTAGAACCCCGAACCCGCACATACTCCTCTCCGCTCAACGATTCAACAATCTACCCACTGCAGCAGCGCTGCTTAATATTTTTGTATCCTTAAAAAACATTAATCCAATTACAGCACACGATATATATTTGGTTTCATCACTTGAATGCCTACATTTTTCATGTAGATCACACATTTGTATTTTGATCATAGCTAGGTGTAATTTAATGCACTAAACAGAGGAAATTCTCTGTTCTGTCAGACTGGACAGCAAGATTCAAATGCGTCCCAACAACAGTACAGGGGTCCAAAAAAATATAAATTTTATACAACAGCTAGAATTCTGAATTCCCTACAACTTTCTCAATTGCGGCCATGATCATAAAAATCATGTACTACCTCTAAATCACACTTGAACAGCAGTCTGTCCCAATCTGCTCCCCTGACAGACAGCGGTATTCCCGACTCTGCTACGCCCAGATCCCATGGACAAAAATTCTGAAACAAATCCATAATATGGCTTTCGAAGTCCTCTACAATTTTTCTTTTGGGAAGATCCGCAGGAAAAATAGTTTCATGGGTCAAAACCGCGCAAACAGACGCGCTGCGTGAATCAATCTACAGGCAGACAGCAGGTAATCTCTACTCGGGCAATCAATCTATTAATTCCCTTCAAATTCCGTGCCAAGAACCCTAATTAATCCATAAAACAGAGGGTTTGGGATGGAGAAAAATTACCTAGATGATCCCTTGGGATCACCCCTTTTCTTTCCTCCTCTTCCTCTCCTCCTTCTCTTCTTCTTCCTTCTCTTCCCTTTCTTCTCTTCCCTTTCTTTTTCTCCTTGGCAGCAATGGTAGCAGCTGTGGGGGAAGATGGGGGCGCCAACCAGGGAGGGGAGGGGCAGCCAGGAGGGTGGGAAAGGGGAGGTGGCGCCAAAGGGGAGGGGAAAGAGGGGCGCTAGGGTTAAGGGGAAGGGGTGGTGCGGCCACCCCCTTGGCCCTTGGCCCAGGGCAGTCGGCCCACTCCCCAGGCAGCCCACTCTGGGTTTTTAATTTATTTTATTCATTTTACATTGTTCTATAATTTTTTATTTTCCCTTCCCGCGATTTATCGAAAAACCGGCGACTCCGCGATTATTTTAAAAACTTACACCGAATCGATGATCAGGGTATTACACAAATGCCCTCAAAGGAAGCAAGGCAAAGGTGCCAACTGCTTCAAATGCAGTGACCCAGGACACCATGTGAGAAGTGCCCCCAACGGAAATCAGACAAACAAGAGGAGAATGCCATTGCCACCCACCTCAGTCTTGGCAAAGGAGAGTGTGTTAGCTCTAAGTGCATCATCAAGGAACCAACGGGACCTAACAAAACTCTACTACCAGGTCCAAAAGTTCTGCCAACTGCTACATGTGCTGAATGTGGTAAGACAGGATATGATGCCCAATCATGCCCTCCACTACGGTGGGTTACATGTTTTGCCTGTAGACAAACATGACACTATAGCTACAATTACCTAGATCCCTACTGTCCTTACTGCAAGAAACACCATCTACCAGAAGACTGTCTCAAGAACCTAGAGGCATGTACACACTGTGGAGAAAAAGGACATCAGGCAGACCAATGCACCGCAAGCTGCCCCAACTGTGATGATGACCATCAACCTGAAGAATACCCAATGAACAAGGTCACATATTTTCTATGTGAAGGGCAAGATCATTGCCCCAAGGGTTGTTCCATGAACCTGTTGCTAACCAAAGCGGCTGAGATACAAAGAATGAGCCTTCAAGCTGCCATCAGACTCATCATGACTAAAGCTGACAAGAACAACTAGTATTGGTCACTCGTCATTTTAAGGGGGTAGCTAGAATCAACCGGAAGTACCAAAGCACCCCGATGTTAGGCCCTGCTATCACTCCAGCATAAAGAAAAGTTAGCAACCAGCGTTGAAGAAACAACAAGCCCCAGAAATATCAAGCAATGAAGTGAAGCCAGCTGCAATCTATCTAGAAGAACAAGGTTTCTCTTGTGTGGCATTTTCTCCAGGTGTTAACCCACTTTTGTGTAGCTTCCCTCTCTCTCGACGGCACCAAGAACAATGGCGTAGTATCAAGTACTACCCTAGAACCCATTGCTAGCCAGCTTGTCCCCACCTCCTTCTTACTACTCTACTCGAATCTCGAGGGTGAGATTCATTTTAACGAGGTAGCATTTGTAACATCCCAAAAAGGGAATTACTGTAATTATGAAAATTATAAAATCTTTTCATTGCTTTCTTAGTGTATCTCAAAACTTTTTCGTGTCAATCGAATTTCTAATTTGGATTCTTGCCAAAAACTCAATTAATAAAAATCAAAATCCTTGGAATCAAGAACTAAGATTCAAAATCAAATTAAGAAAATCCAAATCCTCTTGGAAGTATTAAATTCAAATTTAAAAATATTGGAATCCTGATATTCAAAACCAAGGATTGAAATTGACACCAATATAAAATCTACCCATCTAATTTTCATATCCAAAAATTGAAATTTTGAAATTCAAGAATTGTTTCTCAAAACTCGGTAATCTTAAAATTCAAATGTTAAATCCAAAATTTTGAACCAAGTTTTCAAATTCAAAACCTAATTACAAATCTAAATCTAAAATTCAGAATTCAAAATTCTTCTCAAATTTTTGGGCCCGGTCGGTTTTCCCTTCCAACCCAACTGGCCCTTTTTCTTCCCCCGACCTCGGCCCACCTGGTCCAGCCAACGCCTCCTTCTTTCTTCCTCCTTCCTCCTCCTCCCTCTTCTCCCATCGTGCCAAGTCAGCCCAGCCCGTGCCGCCCGATTCCGCCCATCGTTTCGCACATCACCCCTGGTTTCCTTATCACCTCCGCGCTTAGCTGCCGCCCATACCACCGGCCTCGCCTGCGCCCCCCGCTAGCCCTGCTACCGCCCCGTATTTACTCCTCAATGCACCTCCGCTCGGCATTACTCCGCCTGCTCTATCTTCAATGGCGCTCAATGGCCGACCACTCCTCCTGGCTATAAAAGGAGCTCCTGGACTAGCCTCCTCACTCCCCTCTGCCTCACCTCTTCTTTCCTAACAAAGTTCGGCCGAGCTGCCCCTACGCCCGTGATGGCCGCGCCACTTCGTGTCATTCCGTCTCTCCGTGACCCCCTCCACTAATCGACCACGTCACGACGTGCCCCTAGAGGCCTCCTACTTTCTCCCTCGATTAATTGGACTCCGGTGCCCCCAGCTCACTGCACGGTTATTCTTTCTCGCCTCCAGCCAAAGCCAACGCCCTGCCCCGCCCCCCGGCATCTCCTCCCTGGTCGGCCCCAGCCTGATTCCTCACTGTGAGAGCAGCTCCTCGGTGCCCTAAAGCTCACCCAACTGCCGGCCGATGCCCTCTGCCACCCAAGCTCCCCCTTCATGGCCGCCCGTGCACGTCGCCAGCCAGCATCGGCCTCCCTCCGGTCAATTCAATCGCTCAGGTGAGCTCCCTGCACCCTACTCATGCCCATGCCCACCCTATTCGGCTCTCCCCTCTCGCCACTGGCGCCCCATTCGGCTCCCCTCACCTGGCCGCTCCCCACGGCCGCTAGCCCGCCACGGTGCTTTCTGACCAAAGCCGCTACCCCCAAGGACATCCTCTCATCCACGGGGTCCCGTTTTGCCAGTCACCGCCGCCTCTCCGCTCGTTCCCCACCGACGTCGCCGCCGCCCAGCCACAACGCCTCCCTTCTCTCTTCAGCTCTGCCCCAGCTGAGAAAACCCCCCACTCTCTCTCTCTTCTGTCATGTGGGGCCAACTAGATAATCCTCATCTCTTTTCACCCTTTTGACTAAATGATGAATTCATATGTAAGAAATATTCATGCATACATTCTAATAAAATAATTTGTGAATAATAGTGAGAATAAGAAATTATTTATGAATTCATAATGAAAATATCTATGCAAATAAATTAAAAACTTAACATGGTTAATTATGTGCCAATCAAGATTAATAAGATAATTCTCATGTACAGGGTTGATTATAGTAAGTCTATGCTATAAACTCTTTTCCTGTTACCAAGCAATTAACATGAAGTTAATAAAATAATAGTAATAGTAATAATAATATCATGGCTAAAATATTTAGTTATGAAGCTTGATAAAAGATTTATACCCATTTCATTTTGTCTAAGTCTATGACAACTAAGAAAATGGCAACAAAGATAATTAATATAATGATTTGAATAAATGTATCATGAATTGTAACGCTTCAAATTGTGAGAGTTCAATTTACCATGCTAACAAGATTAGCTCTCAAAAATAATTTGCATGCCGCATATAATCAAGGGTGGTTTGCTCATCTCTAAAATCATGAAACCATCTTTTCAAAAGTGCCTAAACTAATCATAGTAAAAGACTTCAACATTTATCTTAAAATTCTAAGACTTAAAATAATAGGTGTTTATGATTAAGAATTCTTAAACAAGAAAGAGTAACCATTAATCTTTGTCTCATACCCAAATCTCCAATCATCATCTCAGGATTTAAATTTAATGGTTGAGAACAATGCAAAGTACAACTTTATCGAGAGGACCCTGACAATTTACAACTCAACTATCCAATAAAAGACAGACCGTTAATAATAAATTGGTTAATCAATAAAATAATCAACCTTGTCCATAATAATAAGTGGTTAAATGAATAATTATATATTTTAATTAAGTTATTAAAAATAATGGTTCATTAAGTTGGCACTTGCAATCTCATATAATATTGCATCTTGAAATACCCAGTTACTTCAAGTAAGTAAAATTATACTCATCCCATGAAAAACCAGCATACTAAAATCACTAAGTTCTATCCCTCTTCAAATAAAACCCAATATCTCTGATAACCTCTCCCATTTGTCCATAGGTTCTTCCTAACTCATGAAACTTCCTTGATAAATATAAATCAATAAAAAGAAAGCTATTAAAGGACCGAGCCTTGGTTTTCCCCGATCAGCTATATTTGGCCACCTTCCTTCCCAAAATGGATGATTCCTGTAGATACTTTTTCACCTTTGATCCCTCCCTATCCTAATTTTCCCTCACAGTAAAGCTACTCAGCCACCTCCTTCTTTTGCTCTACCGCTGTGTTTCCTATACGCTAACTCGAATCATCTTTCTGTTCTCATATCGTAATAAATATATAATTTAAATTTAATTGGGAATTTAAAGTGTTTGTATTTATTTGGTCTTTCGTTTGTTTGCTGCATATTAGAATTTGAAGTCTTAAAGAAGCGATAAGTTCGAGTGAGATCAAGATTCAAGTAAAAGACGAAGACCCAGAGATTCAAGACTACTGGTTGAGCAGGCTTTGAACTAAATCAAGTCCGTGGTAAACCAAGCAAGGCAAGTCATCACTTTGATCATATTGATCCTACATTTTATGCAAAATTATGTTCATTTAAATTATCAACTTGCATGCTTATTTTACTATGCAAACGTATGTCAAAACTTAAGGTAGTTACATGCCCACTTGCTACTGTATTAATATGCCATTCCTTGACACTTGAATCACCTGACCATTGTCATCCTAGATTTTAATGATAACTTTACTAGCTATAGGTCTTACTAAAATGCAGTGCTAGTCTTGTCAAGTTCAGGGCACTAGCTGCCCTGATCATCAATCTTTAAAATATGAGAACTCATTTTGGGACAGTCACGGGATGTAAGTGGCTGAATATTTGTGATAACTTATTTTTGCTTTTCCAAACCCTAAAGACTGCTATACCTGTCCGGGCGGGTGGTGAGAGTGGATGGTGCTGATGTCGCACGAGAAATTATGGTTTATGGTATGAACTGCTGGACAAATTAAGGACTTAATCTTGTGATGACCTCCTCGTGTAAAACAATACAACTAAAAGCTAGCAAACTATAGGCTTGGCTGAATAATTGACTAGATCCTTGAAGTCATCTCACAGGTAGGGGAAAGGAGGGATTGCGCAGGAGGAATAAAAATCCAGCCTGATCAGGACACCGCGTACAGGTGATGTTCTCCAGCTGTGCTAGACATTGTGGAGACAGAAGTCCATCTGCTCTAGACATTGTGGTGGAACTTCCCGCACAATTTATGGGACCTTCTTCATGAGGGATAAGCCCATAAGGGTGAGAGGACGATAGAGCGAGGTATTGTAAAGGCCTCGTGACGATGTCTTAATATACATGACAAAGGAATCATGTGGGCCCATCGAGCTAATTGTCTCTTGTGAGTAAAGCGTACAATCTCTACAGAGTATAAACTATTCTAATAGCCGTGTCCACAGTCAAGGGCGGACGTGGGAACTTCCTTGAGTTAGTTTTATTTCAAAAACCTTTGTGGGAGGGATAAAAATCTATTAGAGGGAAGTACTCTGACTTTGATTTTTCCTGGAAGGAAGTACTCCAGTGGTGAAAACTATCATTAGTGGAGGTAGCCATGCACTGTAAAAGGTGGATGTAACCTGCACTAGTATTATTATTGCATTCTCATAATCCATTTCACAAAATCTGTTTTAGTTCAAATTGCTAATGTAACACCCCAGTCAAGCAATGACCCGAAATGCTACCAATCTAGAAATAAAACAAGGATAAACTAACTACGCCATACAAAAATTCGGCAGAACCTCCCCTGTATTGTAGTTCAAGACAGAGGTTGCAACAAGCATAAATAGAAGAAATGAATGACATCATGAATATAATAAATTCTAAGCAAAATGGTTTAAGTTTACTAAAGCATTCATAGATATAATAATTAAATAAAGAACGGAAGCATCATAAAAGAATTCTAATCCTTTATTACAATTTAAATCTGACAATCAATAATCATCTACTAATTAAGTAATTCAAGCAAATAGCATTTTATTTTCTCCCCTCTTCCATTGTGGATAGATCGTGCAAAGTGCAATAATACTAATCCGTCCTTTTTCCCATGCATGCCGATCTCATAAAGGTACCTAAAAAACACAACAACAGCAAGAGTGAGTCCAACGACTCAGCAAATATAATAGATAGTAACAAGTACATTTATGAACATCACTTCACAAATCCATCTATCAACCATATAAACAAGCCATGCTATGCAAGATGATAAAAAACTCTTTATCTCTTTCTCTTTTGCATTTTACCGGTAATGCAAAGTGTGCATCCGTCGATGCACACCCATGCCTGTACCATCTGGTACAGGGACCAATTGCCCATACTACACAAGTATGGGGACCTTTAGCCCGTCATGTCATCAACATGACGGGGACCTTGGCGCTTAGTCATCTCGTGACCAAGACTTCAATAAAACAACATGATGCATATGCGTGAATGTCTCAATAAAATAAATCTTGCATTCACATTATCTATGCACCAGAAATACTCATGAACACTGCAAATTGCAATCACCCATAAACAGCAATAATACATCCTTACCATAACCATGAACACATATATTCATATTATAGATCAAACATCGACACTCCACACTATCAACTTTAAACCATCATTATACTTGCCTTAACCGCGAGAAAACGGGGAACGTGCAGAAGGTGCCGCCTCTGGGATCCGACCTCCACCTAAATAATAATTATAATATTTGCTAAGATAACAGTAGCAGACCTTTTCCCAAATAAAAACAATCACAAACTAATAAATTCATCTAACTTGGTTCCAATTCCCAAATCCTACGGGTCATCCCGCCCCCCTCTGTGGACAGTCAACTTCAAAAATTCATATCTATTGGTACATGAGTTCGAATAGGGTGTTCTTAGACTTTCTGCAAATATAATTCAATTATCTAACTAAACCTAGTTGGTGAGCCTCCCTGATTCGGCCATCTTCTACCCGCACCATCCAATTTTCTAAAACACCAATTTCACGTCGGGTTCTCTGGACAGAGCACTAAAAATACCACAACTTCCAGCCCGAGTGTCTGAATCGTAATTTCTTGACCTTCCTGGAAAGCTAAGACAATTATCTACAACTTTCATAATATGGAGATCCTCTGATTCTCCCGTTTTCTATCACCCAATCCAATCTACCAAAATCTGACAGAAATCTCCCGATCTGCAGAATAGTCTTTACAAGAAAAATCATAACTTCTGCTACAAAGGTTCGATTGACGCGTTCTAGCACTTAATGGAAATATAACGACGTCCTCTACAACTCTCTAGGATAAGTCCAGACCTGAATCCCCACGAAACTACCCCAAAACAGCCGTCCAACGAAATCTGTCCTAGCAGTCCAGAATACCGACATTGCTACCACAACTAAAATATACATCTAATTGGGGCAAAACAGAGGTTACCCTTGACGAATTGCTGAAGAACATGATGAACACCCCACGAACTCCTTCTCTTTTCCTTTCCCCTTTTTCCCTTCCTCTTCCCTTCCTCCGGATCCAAACGCCTCGCTGCGATTGTTCTCCTTCCTCCGCTCGACCGGCAGCGAATGGAGATCTTTTTCACTGTTAGGGGCTTCAATGGAGGAGAGGGGAGGGAGAGGGGCTGCTGGACATGGGAGGCGCAAGGGGGAGAGAGGGGGTGGCGGCCACAAGGGGAGAGGAGAGGGGGGAGAAGCGGTGGCGGCTAGGGTTTGGGGGAGGGGTGCCTCCCCCCTTTTTGGCCAGCCACATCTTGGGCCAAGGCCCAGGCCCAGGTTGCCAGGATTTTCAGAAATTCCCCCTCTAAAAATCTCTATTTAACTCTTTTCTATATGGTCCTTCCCTCCAATTAATCGATTAACTCTCGAATCACTTTTGAGGTATTACAGCTAAGTCTTAGGAATTTCGTACTTATTGTAATTTCAAAACAACACTTTTAGCAACTAAGAGAGCCTCAAGCCTCCCTTGACAACTTTGCATCTATTATTGCATCTTGTGTGGTGGCTTGCTAAATACCGTTGTACTCACTCTTGCTTAATTACCATTACTTAGTCAATAAGAAAAGAAGGTCAAACCCTACGGTGCTTTAAAGGGGTCGATAGAGCTAGAAGACGATGAGGCCATGGGCTAGGTCACGAACCCCAGTTGGCTGCTTGTGGGCAAGTCTTAAGAGTCCCACCTGTGTGGAGTTTCCGCTGCTGCATTTTATTGTTTTTGGCCTAATCGGCCCATGAGTAAGTTATCACTCTATTATCTACGCTTCCGCATGATATATTTTCAATATACAGTAATGTATCTATGAGCACTATCTACTGATCCAGGGAATAGTACGGTGGAATCATAGAGGATCTGGGTTTACTAACCTGGGGTCCGACAGCCTCTCCATTCAAAAAACTAGTAGTTTGACACACTTTCTAAAAAGTGTCTCGAGACTCGAATTGTCCATCTTAGCTCCAATGATTCAAAAACTAAACGTTATGCTGACCTGAATCGTACGCCTCGACCCAAATAATTTATGTGACCCTTATCATCCACTTGAGTTGTATCATCCACCTCGGTGAAATCACTTCGTGGAACCTCTCTGAAACAATCATTTGCCTCAATGCTTTGTTCAAATTGAACCCTTTTGAACCAATGGTACGCTTCAGGGCGTATCATCCACCTCTTAACTTGTCCAGAAACACCCTCTTTGGTCATATGATACGTCTCAATGGTATGCTTCAACCCAGATAATATGCCTCTATGTAAAATGCCATGGGCACAAAAACACCATCTCTAGACTAATGGTACGGAGTGACTCGGATTATCAACCCTTGTGAAAACTTCCAAAAACACAAAAAAAAACACCCTATCTAGACAAATGGTATACCTCAATGATACGCCTAACCCGAATAATCCACCTTTGTTGATTTTTCTGACTTAGCTAAATTTTGATCCAAACTTTAAGATCCTCTCAACCACAACTTGATTCTTGGCACTCTAACTATAACTGAGCTAGAAAGACCTAGTGTTCACCATAACTAGTTACTCAACCTAACCAATCTCATATTACTAGCCTTGAACCCCCTTAATAGTACAACCAAAGAAAAAACAAAAACCTGCCAACTAAACTGATCTATACTTAACTCCTTAGATCATTTCAAGCCACAAGGTCCTTTATTTTCATGAAAACCATGCTTTACCATCATGTTCACTTATAGGGATCCATGAATGTCCAAGAATAACCCATATCCATCATTAAGACCTAACTTATCTAAACCACACCCAAGCCAAGGTTAGTCTTAATAATTTAGGAGTCATTAATCACCAAAACCACATAATCAATGAATTAGGGGCCTAGATGCTTACACTTATCTTGGCTCCCGCATGAGTGGTTATTAGTGTGTTGCGTTTTGCTTCCTCTATTTGACAATAGGTTTCCCATACCATAAGCGCTAGATCACTACATAGGAACCACAATAATCACTCCTAGCCCTCCTACTCGTTACTTAGTCTCTGGTTAGCCACCTACCTTTGGTTGTGTGAAGGTGAAAGCATCTAGGCCCGTAAAAACGGTTTTGGTAATTAATGAATTTATATGAATATGGGACTAATGTGTTTGATAAGTGTTTAAAAGGTCAAATCCTTAAGTGGATGACAAGATGCAAGCTAAGGATCAATGTGAAGATCAAAAATGGCTCAAGACAAAGGTATACTTAGACTAGGATCCTCTTTCTATTTTTACCGGTCTTAGGAGAAAAGGTGGAAGACCGGATTATAGGCTAAACGTCGTACCATAAAGAGGGATCATGGCAAGTAGCTTGATAGCATAATTCTTGTGCCATTTGGATCAAATTAGGATCATGCATTCTTTGAAAATCTGGTTTAAAAATCAAATTTGTGCTCTCTCTGGAAAACCGGAAGTGCTGGAGTTTTAACGGCGAAACTACTATAGAGCAGAAGTTTTATAGTCCTGAGCGGTACTTCCAGCACCCGGAAGCTCCGAAAATCCGAGCGGAACCTTTTTTCCAAAGAGCACCCCCTGGAGTGTTCGGTGCTCTGTCCAGACAACGGGAAGTACCAGTGTGTAAATTGCGGTACTTCCGCTTGCCGGAAGGTCTGGCCTCCGAGCGGAGCCTTTTTTCAAGAGAGCACCCTTTGGGTGATTTTTAAGGTATGCGGCATCCGGAAGTATCGGACGTTTAACGCCGGAACTACCATGCGAAGCGGTAGTTCCGCTGTCTAGAGCGGTAATTCCGGAGCACGGAAGCTCCAAAGGTAAGGGCGAAACCTTTTTTCCACGGAGCGCCAATTTTTTGTTCCAGCCCAAGCGGTACTACCGCGCCGACTTCCCAGAACTATCGCGGAGCAGAAGTACAGGATTTATAACGGCGGTAGTTCCACGTCGACTTTCAAACAGCTAGTTCAGAGGCTCTGGTATAGCCGTTCTGCCGTGCCAGAGCCGGAGCGGAAGTACCGGCCTTTGGCCTGCTGTACTTCTGCTCACCCTGATTTTTTTCTGAAAATTTCTCCCAACAGCTAGATTTGGTTGGTAAGTGTATAAATACCCATACCACTGCTCAAGGACTGATGTTAGAGACCCCATTGAACATCCTTGACCATTGAGCATTCACTCCACACCTCATTTACTCCTTGTGCATTCATTTCAGGTAGTTGAGCCAAAAGTACATTGCATTCAATAATTTGATCCTTTGGCACTTGTTTGCAATCAAGTGAAGCCAGTTATTTGTTACTCTTGGTGTTTGCCGGCACCTGGATGACTCGGTGGAGGTTGACCGGTGATCTTCTCAAAGAAGCTTGTGAGAATGTCCGGTGTGCTTGTGAAGGTTGGAGCTCACCTACCTGGAGCAAGGAAGAGCTACCACTAGTGGATTAGAGGTGCTGCAATTCATTTGGGCTAATCTCAACATGGATTAGGGGAAACCGGCAAGTTTCCGAACACCACGGTAAAACATCGAGTGTACTTGGTCCTCTCTTACTTTCTTCTTGCTCTTGTTTATTATTCCTATTGTGATCATTTATTTACGTTAGAGCTAGTGTTGATTCTCAATTTGACTAGAATTGTGTAGAAATTAAGTGCTTTACACTCTTGTTATATTAAAATTGTAAAGAATTAATTAAAAGATAAGAAAATTTAAAAATCTCCTATTCACCCCCATCTAGTCGGTTATCCTTGATTCTACAAGTGGTATCAGAGTTTGGTCTCTTATTCATTAGACTCAACCATCTAGAGAGAAAGGATGGCTAGCGAGGGGTTTGCTATAGGAAAGACATCTTTCTTTAATGGATCAAATTATGCTTATTGGAAAATTAGAATGTCAATATATCTTAAGGCCATGGGTCCAAATATTTGGAAAATCATAATTGAGGGCTATGTCATGCCTCTTGATCCATTGCACCCCACGGAACAAGACGGGCGTAACGCTCATTTAGATGCCCAAGCCACGAATTCACTATTTGGAGCTTTAAACGCGGATGAATTCAATAGGGTGAGCAACTTAGAAATTGCTCATGCTATGTGGACAACCCTTTCTGAAATTCATAAAGGGACGTCCATGGTTAAAGAAGCCAAACTGCATAGGCTTCGGATTAAATATGAGACATTTACAATTTGCGTCATGAGGACATCAACGAAATGTACTCACGACTCAACAACATTGTAAATGAACTCAAGAGCCTCGGTAGTCACCTTTCCGATATTGATGTTGTAAGGAAAATGCTTAGGGCATTGCCAAAAATGTATGAGATGTTGGTGACTCTCTTGACAAGAATGACACCGATGCAACTCTTGGGCAATCTCATCACGAACGAGTTGTACAAGAAAGACAAGGAGGAGCTCTTGGATCAATCCTCCTCAAAAGGTGTCGAACCCGGATTTTTCAATCCAGAATCCCCTGTGAAAACACCGCACTATTCCCTGGATCAGTAGATAGTGCTCATAGGTACATTGCTGCATCATTTCATACATCGTGTAAATCACCACAATTTATAATAATATTACATAATTGGGTTTGAATTATGCCGCATTGGGCAACTATTTTACATAAGGGCCGAATAGGCCAAATGTTTACATTACAAAAGAACAACAGCGGAAGCAAAAGCTAGGTAAGGCCTTTAATCCATATGCAAGCGACTAGGGGTAAATATGTGCCATATGAATATTACCTAAGCTTAGGCAATATTTATAGGCACACAACTTCGTGGTCTCTTTGCCTAGGACCCAAAAGCGCAGAAGTCGTCCTAGTTCTCAGCGATATTTCCTCCATTTGGTGCAGAGGTATCTTCATATGCATAATGATCTTGGGCCCCTGAATCTGATTTTGGAAATGCGAGTGTGAGCACAAATCACCATGCTCGCGAGCCAATACACAGAATGCAGTAAATAGTATGCATGGCTTATCAAGAGAAGGCTCGGGTTCTTTTATTTGCCAAAATTTGCTTTTTAATTATACTTAAAAAAATACCCTATGGCCTAGCAGTTGGACTAAAGCATAGTGTATGTGAAAAAATGCTTTATTAGTAGTGATCCAGATACCATCCACCATTACATGGTCTCTGCACCATATGCTAGACCTTCAGCGTTATAGCCGCTTACATTATCACTGGGGCAACACCAATCAGGGCTTCCCACTGCCCTCCATTGTTCCCATTCCACCCACCAAGTTTTTGAAATAGAACTATATCTAGTTAAG
Source organism: Dendrocalamus sinicus (assembly GCA_036346575.1). Lineage (NCBI taxonomy): Eukaryota > Viridiplantae > Streptophyta > Magnoliopsida > Poales > Poaceae > Dendrocalamus > Dendrocalamus sinicus. Next base: position 10,026,499 of record CM070658.1, read on the forward strand.
TTCCCATGTCCACCCTTAACCGTGGGCATGGCTATTCGAATAGTTTTGACTCTACAGAGTTTGCACACTTTACCCACAAGAGACAGTCCGCTCATTGCCCTCACGATTCCTTAGTCATGCGGTTGAGTAAACTGTCAAACCCAGATTTTACAATCCGGAATCCTCTGTGATTCCTGACTCTGGATTTGTTGTGAGAGCGAGTGTGAGCACAAACCACCATGCTCCGCGAGCCAATACACAGGATGCAAATAAATAGTATGCATGGCTTATCAAAGGAGAGGCTCGGGTTAATTTTATTTGCCATAAATTGCTTTTAGTAGCATTATCATAGTGTTATTGTTGCTACCTAAAACTCCACACAGTGTTTGCCATAATAGACTTAATCCATCGAAGATACACTTTCTTTATTGATTGTTGTTTAAGACTCCAAACAGCGAGTGTACTTATTTAATCCACCGATCAAACAATTCTCATTACCTTGTCTAAACATTCTATTAATCACATCGGGGTTACTAACTCTCATATGAATCTAAATTTTTCCACCAATTCATGGATCTGATCTCGGGTTCACTATTTACCAATTTCTTTATTCTAGATCCACCAACCTATCGTGTATTCTAAATTTCTAACAATCCAATCTTGTGGTTGCTAATCATCAACTCTTCATTTCTAAATTATAATGATTATCCTACATATTTGCTTTTAAATCCACCGAAATCATTCGTATTGGTTCAAGACCATAATTTGCTCTTCCAATAACCAATCTTATTTTCCATTATCTATCTCTAACTAATTCACTAGTATACCTCCACCAAGAATATCAGTGATCAAGTCTACGATTCACTAGTATACGTCCACCAAGAATATCAGTGATCAAGTCTACGATTCACTAGTATACATCCAGCAAGAATATCATTAATCAAGAATATACTCCAATAGTTGTTATCATTCCTCCAATATTCCCAAAAATTCAATTCATCCATCTAGTATTTGATCAAATCCTATTAATCCCATTAGCGCCAACATCTTCCAAGAATTTATATTAGTTATCAGTGTTGTAATCCAGCAATTATCTTTGCACTCCCTAATTCTCCGAGAATCATTTAAATCATCTATCTAGCCTATGTATTCATTTAGGCTCCACCAATTTATTTCTGCCAAAATCCACGCTATCGTTTCTTTTTTATGATCGACATGAATTCACCAACATCTTTATGTGTTTACCACAAACAACCATCTTCTTTTCTTACGACTATTTATTCTTCCTGACATTTCTTTGTATGAGAAGTATTATCATTATTTAAAAATATAATACATAGAAATTCCTAAGACCTAGCAGTTTTTACCAAATCATAATGTGTGAAAGAATACAGTAATAATAGCGATCTAGATTCCATCCACCGTTACATGGCATCTGCGCCATATACTATCTTTCAGTGTTATAGCCGCTTACCATATCACTGGGACGACACCCAGGGCAACACAAATCAGGGCTTTCCTCTGCCCTCCACTTTTCCAATTCCACCCACAAAGTTGTTTTTGAAATAGAACTATATCTGGTTAAGTTCCCATGTCCGCCCTTGACCGTGGGCACGGCTATTCGAATAGTTTTGACTCTGCAGAGATTGTACACTTTCACCACAAGAGACAATCAACTCGTTGCCCCACACGATTCCTTAGTCATGTGGTTGAGCAGACCATCACAGTGACTTTTCAAAGTATACAATTCCTTTTGTCATCTCACCCTATTGGCCACTCCCACTTACGGTGGGTCCCGTATGTTGCACAGGATGTTCACCACGGTTACTAGCGCTATTCGGGCTCCACTCCCCACAACGCTAGTACGACTAGGAAACTTCACCCTCCACTCGGTGTCCCTTTAGGCCTCCCCTTGCCCTTGCATATCCACTCCTATCCGCTACCGGTGAGATGAGTCCGGGAGTTTCGATAAATTTACTTAGCCAAGTTGTATTTTACAAACTTGTGGCTGTACTATTTTACACGGGGTATCATGACAAGATTCGGTCCTTAGGGTTATTTGGATGGTTTTACCACATTTCATAATCTGTGCTTCCACTGCACCACATACCAGCCCCCAAACCATCCGCCCAGATATTTTAGCAAGTTGAGGTTTTGGGAGCATAAAATAATCATATCAAATGTACCAGTCATTACCACCATGACTTCCCAAACCGTTTTCTCATGATTTAAAAATGCTAATGATGCTTGGGGCATTTCAGTGTCCTCAAGTATCTAAGCAGTACTAAGCATGGCGTAAAATTACGGACTTATTTTCAAAAGTTACTGTTATAATTTTACTAGGGCGACAAGGTTCACATAATCAAATATTCCAAAGAAGGTGTAATATTAATCAAGTTAAACAATGGGCATATAACTAGAATATTAAATTCAATGTATATTGCATATAAAATAACAGCATGCAATTTGATAATTTAAACCAAAATAATTTGTAGAAATTGTAGGCTCAACATGATCAAAGTATTGACTTGCCTTGGTCACAGGGGTCTTGGTCTTGAGCGTCGGGGTTTGTTTTGGCTTCGGCTTCCTCTTCCTGAGCCTCATACGCTAGTTTTACGTGCACGAAAATTTAGATAAAAATCAACAAACCAAACAAAATACCAACAAAAATACAAATGAGCTTCAAAAATCCTGGTTTCAGTTCCATTGGATAGATCTTGAATTTAGATGAATTTAGAAATGTGTTTCTTTCAATTTGGAGTTAAAATGAATAAGTTATGCCCATTTAAAGTTCTTGGTCCAATTAAATCCAGAAAATATTAAAAAACTGACAGGTGGGCCTCACTTTCTATTTTTAACTCATTCTTTTATTTTTATTTTCTACGCACTGTGCATATGACAAGTGGGACTGGCTATTATTTAAATAAATGGGGGCATGGCCCACATGTCAGTGAAGGATTCCTATTAATGACTGTTATTTATTAGCATTTATGGTAGTCATTAATCATTAATTACTTATCATTAACATCAACTAACCCATGTCTGAACATTAATTAGGCTTACTTATATCTTAATAAATTTTTAGTATATTTATAATTTATTTTCTTAATTTTTCCTTGATTTTCTAGGTTGTTATTGCTTAAAAAATGTGCCAAAACGCTGCCTCAGTGCTGCGCAGCGGGGGCTCGAACGCGGGCGGCCGAGGCGAGCACCAACGCTGATAGCCAGGACTCTCTCAGGTGTTACCGATTATAGAGGGGGAGATAATGTGCTTAAGCCAAGCGACAGGAGTGGCCGAAGCAGAGGAAGCCAGGGCGATGTACAGGCGGCACGGTCGCCGACAAGGGGTGGCCTGAGAGGGGAAGGTGACGACGGAAATGCTTCGCTAGCGGGTAGGGGAAGCTGGTGGACGAGTCGGCGGGGTCTGAGGAGCCTTGGAGCAGGCCGGCGGCGTGCTCCAAGGTGAGCTTGGGGAGGCTCTCGGTGACGGCGAGGTACAGGCGACGAGGGGCTCAGGCGAGGTCGGGGATGGCTCTGCGGCGTTCTGAAGGTGGTGCGGGTAGATGGGATTGGGTTTTCACAGCGAGAATCAGCGGGGAGCTAGGTGGCCGAAGTTGGGGAAGAATGGGCTCGCCGGCGGCTATGGTGCTCGGGAGCTCGATTTGGGAGTGTGGGAGGCTGAGGGTGGTGTGGCAATACGAATGGAGGGGCACACTGGTTTTATAGGCGGCAGGGCGGGGCTGGCAACGGGCATTTGCCCAGGCAGTCGAGTCGGCCAGGCGGCGGTGGCAGGCGGCGATGTCAGGCAGAGATGCCGCCGCGGATTCTTGCATGAATTCGGGGACCGCTGGTCCGAAGGCTCTGCGGGAGGGCGCGGGCTGCAGCGCCGAGCTATCCGGGCGATTAATGGCGGCAGAGGATGACGCGGGCGCGGCTTTGATGGAGATGTGATTGCGACGGGATGGAGGTGGACCCGGGTGATGCGCGCTGAGAGGCGCCGGTGACCGGCGGTCCGAAGAGAGCGTCACGGGGGAAAAGGCGGGCTGTGGCGTCGGTGGTCCATGAAAAGGGGTTTTGGCCCCATGTCTGAAGTCGTGAGGCAGGGGAGGAAGAAGGGGAAACAGGGCGGCCTGGCCACATGCCTTTTTCTTTATATATATATATATATATATATATATATATATATATATATATATATATATATATATATATATATATATATATATATATATATATATATATATATATATATATATATATATATATATATATATATATATATATATATATATATTATATATATATATATATATATATATATATATATATATATATATATATATATATATATATATATATATATAGGGACATTTTACATTCTGATTCCTCTGTGATTCCAACGCACTATTCCCTAAATCAGTAGATAGTGCTCATAGATTATAGTTCTGAATATTAAAGTACATATCATGCGCAAGCATAAATATATTAGAAGACTTACTCTTGGGCTGATTAAGCCGAAATCATTAAATTGCAGCAGCGGAAGAACGAAGCACACAGGTGAGACCTTCAGGACATGCCCACAGGCAGCCAACTGGAGGTTCGCGTCCTAGCCCTTGACGTTTTCATCTTCCTTGCCATCATGTCCAATGGTACTGCTGAGGCGTAGTGATCTGATTCCTGATTCTGGATTTGTTGTGAGAGCGAGTGTGAGGACAAACCACCGTGCTCCGCGAGCCAATACGCAGAATGTAAATAAATAGCATACTACATTCCCTAAATTATTCCCAAATTGTCCATAATTTTCACCAAAATTTCATATGAGCTCTAAAATTCCTGGTTTTAGTTCCATTGGATGGATCTTGAATTTAGATGAATTTGGAAATTTGTCTTATTCAATTTGGAGTTAAAATGAATAAGTTATGCCCATTTAAAGTTTTCAGTCCAATTAAATCCATAAAATATTAAAAATCTGACAGGTGGGACCGGCTATTATTTAAATAAATGGGGCATGGCCCACATGTCAGTGAGAGTTGCATGTATTAATCCAGCATTAGCATTTATGGAGATAATTAATCACTACTTAATTATCATTAGCCTTAACCAACTCTTGTCTGATTATTAATTAAACTCATTTACCCCCTAATAAATTTTGTATTACTCATTAGTTAGTTATTGATTTTTCTACCGGATGTTCCTTCTCTAATACTACTTAGCAAAATAAATACTAAAACCTAAACTACTACTGCGAAGAGGGGATTCGAACTCGGGCTTGCGGGGTGAAAGCGAGCGCTGCTAGCCGGGCGAGCTGGGGGTGTTTCTTGTCTTACCGAGAGGAGTAAAGATTGAAGAGCTGGGGCGGTGGTGTTCAGAAGCAGGGGAGCCCGGAGCAGCGGTCGAGCGGCGACGTCGCCGGCGAGAGGCGGTCGGAGGGGGGTCGGAGATGGCTAAAATGGACTCCCGGTGCCGCAGTGAAGCTAATGGAAGAGTCGACGGGGACCGGGGAGCTCCAAGGCGGACCGGTGGCGAGCGCCGGCGGCAGCTTGGGGTGGGGCTTTGGCACCAGCAAAGTATAGACCAAAAGGGGCTCGGCCGAGCGCGGGGCAGCTTCGCCGTGCTCTGAGGGTGCTTGGGGAAGTAGGAATCGACCCAGCGGGCTCGCAATCGGCGGCGAGCTTGTTGGTCGGCGGTGGGGAAGGAAGGTGGCGCCGGTGGTGAAGAGAGCTCGAAATTTCAATTGCCTGGAGGTGGAGGGAGTATGGAAGGTGGGGAAGGCGATGGTGGGCTCGGCGGGTCTTATAGGCGAGCGAGCGGGGTCGGCATCGGGAACTCGCCCGTGCGGTCGCATCGGCAAGCAGCGGGAGCAGCGGCGGTGCAGGCGGCGGGTAAAGCAGAAGAAAGATTTGGCATAATGCCCTGGCGCCGCACGTGGAATGGCAGGAGGGAGCTGGCGCCGCGCCTCATGGTGGCCGTGTTGGCCGGCTTTTGCCGAAGCAGAGAGGAGGAGGGGGGCCTGGGTGCGCACGGGGAAAGGAGAGGAGGGAGGTCGGTAGGGAGCAGGGCCCGCAGGCAGTGAGAGGGAGAGAAAAGAAAACGAAGGAGAGAGAAAAAGAAGTGGGTCCACGTGGAAGAGAGAAAAAGATGAAAAAGAAAAAGGGAAAATGAAAGCTCAAGATTTACTTTAATATTTGGATTTTTAATTAGAATTTCTATTTCACATTTAAGATTATTGCTTTCAAGTTTTTGCATGTCATTTGAAATTTAGAATTTAAATTTTCAGCTATTTAGATGTGAGTTTTAGAAACTCCTTAGCCTTTTCTTCTGTTTTACCTAAGTAATTTGATTTTAGATTTTTATTTTCATTATTTAATATTTAAATGTTCATTTATGTGTAGATCCTTGGATTTTCTATTTCCCTTTAACTAATTTATAAACCATGTTTGGTTTTAAAAATAGATTTTTGGAATTATTTTTTTCAGGGTGAAATACTATTTAAATTATTTGTATTCATTTATCTAATTATTTATTTTTATGGTTGTTATTTTGTGCTTGAGAATTATTTTCAGATATTATTTGCTCAACACAAAACTCAGGAAAACCCAAACAAGATGTTGAATGAAAATTCAAATGCCTGTAAAATGCAAATAAAGTTTTAAATTTCTCAAAATTTCAAACACCCAAAATTTAGGATGTTACATATATTTATCTAGTTAATTACTTGTGTATCTTATATGCATACATATTTTTTTTCTTCATGTATATCCTTGTGTATACATTTTATGTTTTGCCCTATGCTCTTGTATATGTATATGTATATGTATATGTATATGTATATGTATATGTATATGTATATGTATATGTATATGTATATGTATATGTATATGTATATGTATATGTATGTTTGTGTTTTATTTATGTATTTTTGTTGCCATTCATACTACTATTTTCAAAATGAAATTTTATATTTTAATTTAAGTTCCTCCCTCCTTAGGATGGATCATCTTTTCAGATTCGATTTCAAAGTTATAGATTTCTTGTACTTCCATATTTTCTTTATGGCTTATTAATGTTGTTTTTTTTATTTTTCATGAATTCCTTCAATGTTTTGGAACCTCAACCAAAATTTAGAGAAACACCAAAGAGGATTCAAATTTCCAAGAAAATATACTACGAAACAATTCAAAAGCCTCACATTTTCAAATTCAAATTTTTGGGATGTTACATAAAACCATCACAGTAACCGTTCAAAGTACCTCGCCCTTCCATCATTTCACCCCTATGGGCTTGGCCCGCTTGTGGCAGGTCCCATAGGTTGTGCGGAATGTTCCCCTCCTATGCACTTAGCAGCTGGATACCCACACTGCTAGCACGCCGCAGAAGAACTTCACCCTCTGCGAGTGTCCCATTCAAGCCATCTGCAGACCAGCCACTTGCACTACCTCATCTCCTCCACCTATGATGATGACTTTCAGGGTCCGGTGAATCTACTAAGCTAAGTTGTAATTTACAGACTTGTGGTTGTACTTGTTTTTACTCATGAGGTCATGATAAGATTCAGTCCTTAGGATTATCTAGGCGGTTCTACCACTATCCACACTCTCGTGCACCGCTACACCATACCCCCGAACCATCCGCCCAAGATAGATAAGCAATTTGAGGTTTTTGGGAGCATAAAATAATCATTTCAAAATATACTAGTCATTACCACCATGACTTCTCAAACCCATTTTCCATAATTAAAAGTGATGTTTGGGCATTTTGGCCCCCGAATGTCTAAGCAAAGCTAAGAATGGCACATAAATACAGACTTATTTTCGAAAGATTACCATTTTACTAGGGTGACAAAGCTCACATATTCGAATATTCCAAAGGAGTATATTATTAACAAGCTCATTAATGGGTATGTAACTAGGGTATTGAAATCAAGCATATACTTAGCACATAAAATAACAGCATGAGTTGATACTTTAAACGAAAGTAAATTGCAGAAAACGTAGGTTCAATATGATCAAAGTATTGACTTGCCTTGATCACAATGAGCTTGGTCTTGGTTGTCTAGAGCGGCTTCTGCTTCAGCTTCCTCCTCTTGAGCCCTGTACGCTATTTTTACATGCGCGAAAATTTGGATAAAAATCAGCAAACCAAATAAACATTCGCAAGAAAATTCAAATAACTCCAAAATTCATGATTTCAGTTCCATTGGATAGATTTTGGTTTTTGGGTGAATTTAGAAATGTGTTTCATTCAATTTGAAGTTAGAGTGAATTAGTTATAATTACTTGAAGTTTAGATATAAGTCAAGTATATGCAATATAGCCTCTAATTTAATTTGAGCATTATAGTCTAAATGTTAGTGGCTTAATATTCCAGTCACTTAATAGTCGAAGAGGATTCTCATAATTACTAGGTCATAGAAATAATGGCTATGGTTTGAACCATGTAGTGGTTAGTTCTACAACCTTTACTAATGTGCTAGGATTTATGATTTATTGTTTAGGCAGTCTTCCTTTACTAAGTCATCATTCCATGAGAGCACAAACCTAAACACTATTCTTACTCAATTTCTCACTAAGCCTTTAGTTAATAATTAAGCTTTAAAATAAATATTCAGGGCACACTAGTTACTAACATATGTTGATTAATCCATGATTAAATATTTAATAAACTCATTTATATCCTAATCAGTTTTAGTATCTTTTATGGCTTAATCTCATATTTTTCTTGATTTTTCCTTAATTGAAAAAGGCTAACAAAAATCAAAACCTAATATCCTAAATGCTGCGGGGGGATCGAACCCGGGTCGGCGCGCTGAGCATACGCCTGATTAGCCAGCTGAGCAAGCGCGGTTTACTGACGTACCTGAGGGAAAGAAACAGAAGAGCCAAGGTACCAGTGTCTAGAACAGAGGAGCTCGGGGGCGGCGTACGGACGGCGGTGTTGCCAGCGAGGGGCCAAAATGGGTTGTGGCGCCGAGTAGAAGCTGAGGGAAGCGCTAGTGGGGGCCGAGGAGCTCCGAGGTGGGCCGACGGCGTGTGGCGGCGGTGGGCTGGGGGAAAGCTCGACGCCGACGAAGTACGAGCAAGGAGGAGTCCGGCTGAGGACAGTTACGGCTTCGCCTTGCTCCTAGGAAGCTCCGGGAGAGAGGAATTGAACCAGCACGGCTTCAATCGACGGTGCGCTCGTCGGCCGACCGTGGGGAAGAAGAGGCACCGATGAGCAGGAAGGGCACAGGAGGTCAATTGCTCGCAAAGGGAGGGAGAGTGAAGTGTTGCGGTGCGATTGAGAGCTTCGGGCGGGGTTTTTATAGCCGAGAAAAGGAGCGGTGGTAGGTGGCGCTGAGCTCAGCGATGGCATGGCTACAGTTCGGGCGACGGGATGAGGCGGCCAGGCATGACACAAGCTGGGGTGACATGAGCAGGCAGGTCTGTGATCTTGGCGACGTGACGGCACCTGTGGCTGACGCAAGCAGCACGAGCAGCGGTTTGGGCGTCTCTCAACCGTGTGACAGGCAAGACGCAAAGGCTGATGCGACTTGTGGCCAGGCAGTGACGCAGGAGGATGGAACTCGCGTCAGTGGCGTGGACGTGGAGACAGGCGGGTGACCATCGGTCCGAGCGAGGCGTGGTGGGAAGCGAGCTAAGGCAGCGAGGCGGGCCGCGCCAGTCGAGCGGAGGAAAGGCGTCGGCCTTGGCCGAGTTCAGCGAGGGGGCGGGGGAGGAAGAAAGGAAGCGGGCCGGCATGGGCTGGGCTAGTTTGGCCAGGCCGAAAGCCCTTCCCTTTTTATTTTATTCTTTATATATATACACACACACATGTCTATTCTTATGCACATTTATCTTTGTATATTCTTGTGTTGATTTATTTCTTTACCTCTATTTCTTCATTGCTATCATTATTATGGTATGTTTATTTTTATGTTTAATTTCTATTTATTTATCTATCCATTATTATGGTGTAGGTATATACATAATTACTTACCCCCTACCATTATGATTATTATTATTAACCCTAAGGTAAAAATTTAGGTTTTATTTCAAATTCTAAATTCCTATCATTTCCACATTTCCTTCTTGGCTTTCCATTAGTTTTATTTTTCATAATTTCTTCAAATATTGGAATCCTAAACCAAAATTCAAGGAAATCCAATAAATCCAAAACTCAAAATTTCAGGGTGTTACAAGTCTACCCCCCTTAAAAAGAATCTCGACCCCGAGATTTAGCCTAATTTGTGAACAAGTGTGGGTAATCTCTCCTCAGCTGATCTTCACACTCCCAGGTGGCCTCTTTCTTGGTATGGTGGATCCATTGAACTCGGCATAAATGAATAGTCTAATTCCTGGTCTTCTTTTCTATCGTATCTAAAATCTTGATAGGTCGTTCCTTGTAGGTCAAGTCACCTTCGAGCTCGATTGCTTCCAACGGGGTTTGATCTTCTGGTACCCGAAGACACTTCTTGAGTTGGGATACATGGAAAACATTGTGCACATCTGCTAGACTTGCAGGCAGTTCTAGTTGGTAAGCTACTTCCCTTTTCTTGGCCACAATTGGGAATGACCCAACATAACGTGGGGCGAGCTTGCCTTTGACTTTAAACCTTCTAACTCCTTGCAAGGGTGACACCTTTAGGTAGACATAATCCCTAATTTCAAAACTTAGTGGCCTACGCCTCTTGTCTGTGTAACTCTTCTCTCTTGATTGGGCTGCTTGCAATCTGTCCCTAATCAGGCGGACTTTTTCTTCAGCCTGTTTCAGAGTGTCTGGTCCAAAGACATAGCCTTCTCCTACCTCTGACCAGTGTAGAGGGTTCCGGCATTTTCTTCCGTATAAGGCATCAAACGGAGACATCTGCAGGCAGACATCTATCCTAATCATTAGAGAAATCCAGAGCACAAGCTCGAAGCATGTCCTCTAATATTTGATTCACCTTTTCTGTTTGACCATCAGTTTGGGGGTGATAGGCAGTGCTGAAATCCAGATGGGTGCCGAGAGCTTTATGGAGACTAGCCCAAAAGTGCGAGGTAAACTGAGAACCTCGGTCTGAGACTATCCTTTTTGGCAAACTGTGCAAACACACGATGCGAGACATGTACAGTTCTGCCAGCTTGTCTCCTTTGTAGATGGTCTTGACAGGGATGAAGTGTGCAACCTTGGTCAGTCTATCTATTACAACCTTGGGCACTCCTATACCAACAAGCGCTATAGCAACATTCGTTGCTATAAGTGTGATGAGAAGGGGCACATCGCCTCTCAATGCCCTACTAACAGGGATGACAAGGAGAAGTCATCCAAAAAAGAAGAGCTACAATGGTAAGAAGAAGCTTTTCAAGAAGTTTCAAAAGAATGGCAAGAATGAAGCCCACATTGGAGAGTGGGATTTCGATAAGGAGTACTCCGACTTAAGTGAAGACGAGTCTCCCAAGAAAAAGGGGCTCGTTGGCATTGCTATCAAGGAGGCTCCATCGCTCTTTTCTTCTCCAATATGCCTTATGGCAAAAAGAGAGAAGGTAAAAAATTTTGATGATGAACCTTCCTATGATGATCTCATGGATATGCTTATAGAGTTAAATGAATTTCTTGGAAAAGAAAAGTTAAAATTTAAGGTCTTGAAGAGAGAGCATATATCTCTACAAAAATCTTATGAGGAGCTAAAGGAAGCTCGTGACTTGTTCATCCAAGAAAATCAAAAGAAATCTTGCACTAGCATTGGCATCACTTGTGATATCCTAAATGAAATGCCTAGTGTAGAAATATCAAAATCTAGTATATCTACTTCTTGTGATGATTTACTTGCTATGCCATGCTCTTCAAATATAGATTCTAAAAGTGCATTAGCCATGACTCATGATGATATACTTGTTAATGAAAACAAAAATTTAAAGGAACAAGTAGTAAAATTGAACAAAAGTTTGAAAAGAGCTTTCAAGGGGAAGGCTACCCTTGATAAATTATTGAGTGACCAAAGGTGTTCATTCAACAAAGAGGGACTTGGGTACATACCCAAAAGAGGTAAGAAACCGGCAAACAAGCCCACAAGATTTGTGAGGGAAAATGGTAAGTATTGTACAAAATGCCGGGAAATAGGACATGAACAACAAAATTTTCCTAAAGGTAGGATTGAACCCATTGGTATATATAATTCATGTTACATGCTCAAAAAGTCTAAAAATGGAAATGTTATTGCTCAATTTATTGGCACCTCGATTTTGGTGCTAAAAAATGCTATTTGGGTGCCCAAAGCCTTGGTTACTAACCTCCAAGGACCCAAACAAAGTTGGGTATCTAAAAACCTTAATTTCTTTTATAGGTGAACTACAAAACCAGTTGACGGCATTGGGTGCTTGATAGTGGGTGCACTCAACACATGACCGGAGACTGAAAAATGTTCACTACATTTGAAAGCGGGAGCAATGAAAGAATCACATTTGGGGACAATAGCAAAGGAAAGGTACTTGGATGGGTAAAATTGCTATCTCCAATGACCTTTCCATTTCAAATGTATCTCTAATAGAAACATTAAATTTTAATTTGCTATCTGCTCCTCAATCATGTGATTTATGCTTAACTTGCACTTTCTCTAAAGAAAATGTAACGATTTCAAAAGAAAATGAAATTGAAATTGTTTTCAAAGGTTTTAGATTTGGAAACCTTTATTTAGTAGATTTGTTTTCTAGTGAGTCTTGCTTGAAAACTTGTTTAATGGCAAAAACATCTTTGGGTTGGTTATGGCATAGAAGGCTAGATCATATGGGTATGGTTCAACTCAAAAAGCTTTTCAAACATGACTTAGTTGTTGGCTTGAAAGATATGAAGTTTGAGAAAAATAGATTTTGTAGTGCTTGCCAAGCCGGTAAGTGTCAGACCCGGATTTTTCAATCCGAATCTACTGTGTTTTACTGCACTAATCCCTGGATCAGTAGTTAGTGCACACAGGTACATAGCTGGATCATGTCATACATCGCATAATAATATTACAGAAGTTGAAATACACCACATCGGGTGACAGTTTACAAAAGGCCGCTTTGGCCAAATATCATCATTACAGTCATACAGCGGAAACAGTAGCAAAAGTAAGCCCAAATCCACAGGCAAGCGACTGGAAGGGTAATGTGTGCAATATATATTACCGGGAGTCCGGAATATACGTGCACACAAAGCCATCTGGTCTGCTTGTCCATGGCTAGCAAAACGAAACCTACGTCCTATTCTCCTTCGTTGGATCTTCCTTCAGTGGCAGGGGTGTCTTCGTAAGCATAGTGATCCTGCGATCCTGTTTCTGTATTGTGTCGCAAAAGCGAGCATGAGCACTCCGACCCCGTGCTCCGCGAGTCAACACACAGTATGCAATAGATAGTATGCAAGTCTTAACAATGGATGGTTCAGGTTATTTTGTTTTGCCAAAACTGCATTGAAATATTATACTAAAAATCCTATGACCTGGCAGATTTTAAATGACTTAGTATGATGCCTAGAGCTAAATTTAATATTGACCCAAATTCCATCCACCGTTACATGGAATCTGCACCATATAATATTCTTCAGTGTTATAGCCACTTACCGTACCACTGGGACGACACCCAGGAAAACTCAAATTAGGCGATCCTTTGCCCTACCAGCCCCATTCCCATTTTCAAACATTTTGAAACAGAACTATATCTAGTTAAGCTCCCATGTCCGCCCTTGACCGTGGGCACGGCTATTCGAATAGTTTTGACTCGCAGAGTTTGTACACTTTCACCACAAGAGACAATCAACCCATTGCCCCACACGATTCCTTAGAAGTGTGGTTGAGCGACCATCACGGTGACTTTTCAAAATATCTAGTCCCTTTTCTCATCTCACTTTATGGGCTTCTCCCACTTGCGGTGGGTCCCATCTGTGCAGGATGTTTCCCACGGCTACTAGCGTCACGGGCTCCCCTCCCCTCTGCGCTAGTACGACCGGGAAACTTCACCTCCACTCGGTGTCCCTTTAGGCCTCCCTTGCCCTCGCATATCCACTCCTATCCCCTTCCTGAGATGAGTCCAGAGGTTTCGATAAATTTACTTAGCCAAGTCGTACTTTACAGCACTTGTGGTTGTACTGGTTTTACACGGTTGACATGACAAGATTCAGTCCTTATTGGTATCCGGCGGTCTACCACTAACCCACTTTGTGCATCCACTGCACCACACTCACACCTCGAATCAATCCGCCTGATATTAAAGCAAGTTGGGATTTTTGGGAGCATAAAATAATCATACCATAATTTACAGTCATTCCCACCATGACTGCCCAATCAATTTTTCTCGGTATTAAAGTGATGCTTGGGCGCTCGCGCCCATGATTATCTACGCAATACTAAGCATGGCATATATTTAGGGACTTTACTTTGAAAGGTTACTATTATAAATTTGGCTACGGCGACAAGGTTCACACATTCAAATAGTCCAAAGGAGGTGTAATATTAATCAAGCAACCAATGGGCATATAACTAAGATCTTAAGTTAAACATGGATTTGCATATAAAATAACAAATGCAATTTGATAATTTAAACAAAATAATTTGCGAAAATGTAGGTTCAACATGATCAAAGTATTGACTCGCCTTGGTCACAGGGGGTGTTTTCTGGATCGTCTGAAGCTTCTAGTGTTGTGGCCTCTGCCTCCTCCTCTTGAGCCTCGTAAGCTATTTTTAACGTGCGCGAAAATTTGGATAAAAAGGAAAAAGGCAATCAACAAACCAATAAACATTCACCAAAAGACCCAAATAAATTCAATACCAATTTTCTAGTTTCATTTGTTTTGGTGCTATTGTAATCCCATTTTGAGTAACTAAAGTTCAATCATACTCATTTTAACATGCTGCATTCCATAATTTTATTTGGATGTCATGATCTGGGTTAGTGATAATATCTAATAGCCTATCTTGCTAACGGTTGATTTCTATACCCTTCAATTTATGGGGCATTATTTCATGTGACATTTTAAATTATGTGTAAACATCCATTCTAGTTATTTGCTAAAGATTTGAACAGAGACATTTATTATATATGCTCATATGTGCACACATGGATAGGTGTATATCTATAATTATCCATGACATTTTATGGCTCATGTTTTCTATCCATCTCTGCCACTGAACTATCATACATCCTCACGGTCGGCTGGGTCATTGGCGCACAGTAAAAAGGGCAAAAATAATTTCCCAAAAATAACCTACCCGGCGCGGCGGAGAAGGGATCGAACGCGCGCGGCCAGGGTGCGATTTTTAGCATGGACGCTGCTAGCCAGGAGAACTTCTCAAGTGTTGCTTACTTATACAGGGGGCTATTACCTCTTAAGGTGTGCAATAGTAGAGGCCGGGGCAGAAGAGTTCGGGACTGAGGATGGGCGGCGGTGCGGTCGTCGGCGTGGAGGGGCCGGGGAGGCTCGGGTGGCGGGCGAAATGGAGTCCTTGCGTCCTCGTGAAGATGATGGAGTTGGCGGCGACGGTCGGGAGTCACCGGAGTAGGGCCGGCGGCGTGCGGTGGCGGCGGCCCAGGGAGGAGGTCGTTGCCGGCGAGCTACCGGCCGAGAGGCTCGGCCGAGGGCGGGTCGCCGTTGGGAGCCTAGGAAGACGTGGGAGGAAGGAATTGGACGGAAGTGGCGGATACGGCGGCGAGCCCGCCGCGGAGTTTGGGAAGAAGAGGGGTGAGGCGCGATTTGGGGGTGAAATCCGATTCCTTTCTTCCGACGGAGCAGCGAGATGGGGAGTCCGTAGAGACCCATAGTGACCCTTATAGATGCGTGAAGAGGGCTGCCCTCGGGAGCTTGCCCGCGCGGGTGCATCGGAGAGCGGTGAGCCAATGATGGGCACGGTTGAAAAACCTCAAGGGGAAGATTTGGCTCCATGCCCCTGTGCCGCACCTGCTGAGTGCCAGAAGGCTCGAGCCACGCGCACGGAGAGACGGTCGGCAGCGCGGGGAGGAAAAAGAGAGCGGCGGCAGAGCGGTGAAGAAAAAGAGAGCGGCAGGGCACGGCGAACCAATGGGGAAAGGCGACGTTGTCCAGCGTTTCCGAGGTGAGGCGGAGGAAAGGAGGCGCGGAGGAAGGGGCGACGTGGAAGCTGCTCGGCCGCGCAACGTAAAGAGAAGGGAGGAAGAAGAGAAACAGCGCTGGGCGCTCGTTCGGGCAGGAAGCGTGGATGGCGGCCGCGCGCTGAGAGAAAGGGCGAGCGGGGAGCTGGGCTGGGCTGAGTGGCCTGGTCTGGCTCCCATTTATATATATATATATATATTCTTGTTTATTTTGCTTTTGCATTTGACTATGTAGGTGTACTTACCTTTATTTATTTTCTGGTTTATATATGCACATATATCAACTTTATTTATTGCTTACATTTACATATATGTCTATTTATTTACTCTTTCACCTAGTTTACATGTATTTATAAATATTGTTATTCATATGTGGACCCATTTTATTTTACTTGCCACCTTGCCACTCATAATCCTATTTTTGTGGATGACATTTTATGCTTAATTAAAATTCTCTTATATTTTATGGATCATCTTTTCAGATTCTTAATTTAGATTTTAAATCTCTATTATTCAAACACATATGTTTCTTTCTGGATCCTTTTAACTCTTAAATCCTTTTACCCAATTTTAGGAAAACATTCTAACTCCAAATGCAAATGGAAATACATTGAAAAATTAATTCAAAAGCTTTACATATTCCTGATTTAAATTTCAGGATGTTACAAATCTACCCCCCTTAAAAAGAATCTCGACCCCGAGATTCAGCCTAGCTAGTAAACAGGTCGGGATAATCTTTTCGCAGTTGATCTTCACGTTCCCAGGTGGCTTCCTTCTTGGAGTGATGGCTCCATTGCACTCTGCACATGCGGATGGTTTGAGTTCGCGTTCTCTTTTCTACAGTATCCAAGATCCTGATTGGACGCTCCTTGTAGGTTAGATCTTCCTCAATTTCGATTGCTTCCATTGGAGCTTGATCCTCTGGCACTCGTAGGCACTTCTTGAGTTGGGACACGTGGAAGACATCATGTATGTCAGATAGATTGGGAGGTAGTCCCAGCTGATAGGCAACCTCTCCTTTCTTGGCCACTATTGGAAACGGTCCAACATATCGTGGAGTAAGTTTGCCTTTAACCTTGAATCGCTTGACTCCTCGCAACGGTGATACCTTCAGATAGACATGATTTCCAACTTCAAAGCTTAGTGGTCTTCTTCTCTTGTCCGCATAGCTCTTTTGCCTGGACTGGGCTGCTAGCAATCTGTCTCTGATTATGCGAACCTTTTCTTCAGCCTGTTTTAGTGTATCTGGGCCAAAGATATAGCCTTCTCCTACTTCCGACCAGTGAAGCGGGGTTCGGCACTTTCTTCCATACAATGCTTCAAATGGGGACATTTGAAGACTGGTTTGATAGCTATTATTGTAAGCAAACTCAGCATATGGTAGGCATCTGTCCCATTCTTTGGAGAAATCCAGAGCGCAAGCTCGGAGCATGTCTTCCAATATCTGGTTTACCCTCTCCGTTTGCCCATCTGTTTGAGGGTGGTAGGCGGTGCTAAAATCCAAGTGGGTGCCAAGGGCTTCATGTAGGCTAGCCCAGAAATGCGAGGTAAATTGAGATCCTCGGTCTGAGACTATCCTTTTGGGTACACCGTGCAAACTCACGATGCGAGACATATATAATTCTGCCAGCTTGTCTCCCTTGTAGGTGGTTTTAACAGGGATGAAATGTGCAACCTTGGTCAATCTGTCTATTACCACCCATATGGAATCATACCCGGATTTTGTTCGAGGAAGTCCAGTTATAAAGTCCATGCCGACTTCTTCCCATTTCCATTGGGGTACTTGCAATGGTTGTAACAACCCTGCGGGCCTCTGATGTTCTGCCTTCACTCGCTGACACACATCACAGCATGCTACATGCTCAGCGATGTCTCTTTTCATGCGAGGCCACCAGCAGAATTGTTTCATGCCGTGGTACATCTTGGTACTTCCAGGGTGGAGAGAGTACGGAGAACTATGAGCTTCTCTCAGTATCAGGTCCTTAAGATCCTTTTGATGGGGCACCACGATGCGTGTCCCATACCGCAGAGCACCTTCATCATCAATTGTCATTTTGGGAGCCTTCCCTGCTTCCATCAGTCTCCTCTTGTTGCGCAGTCAAAATCATCTCTTCTATGCTTGATTTGATTTCCATGGCCGCCAAAGTGCCTTGATCCAAAATCTCCAAATTGAGCGCCAATATCTCTTTGTACAACTCGTTGTCGCTCCATAACCATAAGGTTGTTGCAATATGCCTTACGACTCAAGGCGTCGGCTACCACATTAGCCTTGCCGGGTGGTAGTGAACACTTAAGTCGTAATCCTTGATTAGCTCCACCATCTTCTCGCCTCGAGTTTAGGTGAGACTGCATGAAGAAGTACTTGAGGCTCTTGTGATCGGTGTATATGTCACAATGATTTCCGATCGATAATGTCTCCAAATTTTCAATGCATGTACCACGGAAGCCGCCCAAATCATGGGTTGGGTAATTGACTTCATGAGGGCGGTCGCTCGGACGCATAAGCTACCACTTTGCCTCCTTGCATAAGCACGCATCCAAGGCCTTGATGTGAAGCATCACAATATATCTCAAAGTCCTTGCGGACATCCGCAGACTAACACGGGGTGGAAGTTAACCTTTCTCGTAGTTCTTGAAAGCTTTCCTCACAAGCCTTGGTCCACTCAAATTTTTGCTCTTTCTTGAGTAGCTGGGTCAAGGGCCTGGCAATTCGAGAGAATCCCTCTATGAATCTTCGGTAGTATCCAGCCAATCCGAGGAAACTGCGCACTTCCGTGACGCTGGTGGGTGTTGCCATTCCATTACAAATGCAATCTTAGATGGGTCAATTGATACTCCCCCAGCGGATACTACATGGCCTAGAAAGCTGATATCCGACAACCAAAACTCGCACTTGCTGAACTTGGCATAAAGCTGGTGCTCCTTCAACTTCTCTAATACTAAGCGCAAATGTTCAGCATGCTCTTCTGCGGTCTTGGAGTAGATGAGAATATCGTCAATGAATACCACCACAAACTTATCTAGGTATTCCATGAAGACCTTATTCATAAGATTCATGAAGTAGGCTGGGGCATTTGTCAATCCAAAAGACATGACTGTAAATTCATACAGCCCATATCTAGTGGTGAAAGCAGTCTTTGGAATATCTTCGGGCCTGATCTTCAACTGATGGTAACCTGACCTCAAGTCAATTTTGGAGAATACAGTGGCTCCTCCAAGCTGGTCAAATAGATCATCAATTCTGGGCAGAGGGTACTTGTTTTTGATGGTCACTTCATTTAAGGCCCGATAATCTACACACATGCGGGCTGTACCATCCTTCTTTTCACAAAGATTACCGGAGATCCCCAAGGTGAGGAACTCGGCCTAATAAATCCCTTGCCTTGCAGCTCATATAGTTGTTTCTTTAACTCTTCTAACTCATCCACAGTCATTCTGTAGGGCCTCTTAGAGATGGGGGCAGCACCGGGCTTTAGGTTGATGACAAATTCCAAATCTCTGTCGGGTGGCATGCCCGGAAGTTCTTCGGGAAATACTTCGGGGTAATCTTGTACCACTATCATTCCTTCCAACGGTACATCTTCACAATAATAGATTGCCCTACCCCATCGGTACGGGCGGTCCACCTTCACTTCTATTGTTAACCCCGGACATTTGGTTAGCTTGACTTTCCTAGTGGCACAACTTATGATCCCTTCATATTTCGCGAGCCAATCCATCCCTAGTATGATGTCCAGGGTCTGGGAAGGCAAAACTATTAAATCGCTAGGAAGTCCCATCCTTCCATGGTAATCACTACCCAGGCGGACTAAGGTGGCATTAATAATTCCCGCAGGGGAGCTAAGTGCCAACAGTTTCTTTAAAGGGTAAGTGGGTAGCTCTAGTTTATCCACATATTTCTTTGATATAAATGAGTGTGAAGCCCCAGAATCAAAAAGAACTTGTGCTGGTATGGAGTTGACAGAGAACGTACCCATCAGAACTCCAACGGCTTCTTGAGCTTCCTCAGCCGTGATGTGGTTGACCCGACCACGGTTTGGTACGGCTGAATTTCTACTGGCCTGAGAGCTCTGTTGTCCTCTGCTAGGGGCTGGTGCTTGATCGCGGCCGGAACATTCGCTTGTTGGGGCATTTATTGGCAAAGTGTCCCTTTTCCCCGCAGCTAAAACAATTAAGATTAGCCGCGGGATTGTACTGGCCTCCTGTACGCGGAACTTGGGATACACTCCCGCCCGGCCGGGAAACTGACGCGGAAGCACCGGATGGGTTGAACCTTGAGAAGGAAGGGTTGTTGAAGAACTTCTGGATAAACCTTCCTTGAGGTCGCTGGACTGACAATTTCCGCTATGGCCGGCTTCTATGCTCTTCTTTTCATTTTCCGAATTAGAGCTTTATTTACCGGTTGATGGAAGCTAGCAAAGTCTTGGACTATCAATCGCACCCTTAGTTCCTTACTCATCCCTTCAAGGAATCACAATCTTTTCTTCTTCTTCTTCCACATCCTTTGGGGCATATCGGGCTAACTGTGTGAACTTGGTAAGGTATTCACTTACTGACATGCTCCCTTGCTTCAAAGTACGAAACTCATTTTTCTTCATCCTCATCACCCCTGCCGGGATGAAATTTGCCTTGAAAGCGCCTTGAATTCGACCAAGGGATAGCTTGGCGTTGTTCCCAGTGGTGGCATCCTCTTGGCCTCTAGCAGCCAAGTAATTCTCCCACCATGCCGCTGCGGCACCCTGCAGCTGGTGTGCAGCGAACATGACTTTGTCCTCCTCTGCGCATTTAATTAAGCGCAGTTTTCTCTCAATATCTCGAAGCGCCTTGACTTCAAGTGGTTCTTCTGCAGCTGTAAATGTTATTGGCTTTGTCCTTTGGAAATCTCCTAAGTCAGCTTTGTGCCCTCCTTGGCTCCCTTGCTGCCCCTCATATATGGCTTGCAAAAGCTGGGTTTGTTGTGCCATAACTTGGGCCATTGTAGGGTGTTCCGGAGGATTTGGAAGGTCGTCATTGCCGTGATCCTGGTTTCTGCCCTGGTCTTCAGGCAAAACCCCATGTGCTGAGTCTATCTCGGCTTGGTTAGTATTGGCCTGGGCCCTGGTGGTCCTTCGACTGGCCATCTGCAGTTATAATTCCGTAATTTATTACTAATACTAGGCAACTAAAAGAGGAATATCACTCCATACGAGAAAACCAATAAAAGCAAAAGACAAGGTAATTCACAACATAAAACATGCATCAAACGTACATTACCACATAGCCAGCATTTTTAAAGTTCTAGACCAAGCTGGACTTACAAAACACACCACATAACACACATAGAGTTCATAATTATACATCACCGGACTAAGAAACTAGCAAAAGTAATACTACCACAACTGAGGAAACCTGCAACTACCGTTGCTGCCCACACACTGCAAGCGTCCTACTCCTCCATGGGTCCAACACTGGGGCTGGAGGGGCTATCGCCCGGCGACTCGGAACGGGAGCGACTGCCACTGAACTCGGAGGGGTCAGTGTCGGAGCGGGAGCGAGAGCGGCTACGGCGGGCCTCTCCACGGCGCAGTGCGGACTGCGGCCCCGGGGGACGTGCGCTCTTACGAGCGGTAAGTCTGGTGCGTAGTCCCCCCGAGCGTGGCGGAGGTGGTGCGGGGGTCGTAGCTGGTGTAGGAGTCTGCTGGGCACGTGCAGTAGCCGCCTCTGCCTTGGCCTCCGCCAAGGCCGCCTCACACGCGGCAAGACGCTCACGTAGGGACTCCGCCTCACTGTGGGTAGCGTGCAGGCGCTCACGCAGTGCCGTGATCTCCTCCTGAGCCCTGACGTGGATCGTCCCCAGAGCCCGGGTGAGGTCCACCTGGTGTGTCAGCCTCGGGTCGTCCTCCATATCGGGGATGAGGATCTCGTCGAAGCGGTCGCCCTCTCGGCGCAGCAGGTAGTAGCAAAAAGGAGTCCTCCGAAGCACGAGTCCCTGAAGATCGCAGAGGCGGGCCACAGCCAAACGGGCTGCGTCCTGGAGCGCTGCGGTAGTGGTGCCCCTCCTATGGATGGCCGGGAAAACATGAGGGGGATCCCTCTCGTCCTTGGCGTCGATGTAGACCTCCATAAGCCAAGACTCGCCTGCTCCAACTCTAGTCCTCTTACCCTCAGTAAATGGGCGGCTTCTTGTAGCCTAGGTAGTGGAGAAGTCTGCGAAGCAAGCTCGCAAACTCTCCCTCCCTCACGCCATGGGCTAAAAAGTCCCAGTGCCCCTCGGCAGCGGCTCCTGCCATCTGCAGGTTACAATACTTACGTTAGTAACTTTTAAAAATAATCAACTGAAAAGTAGACTAGAACAGATCTAAGAAGGATACGAACAGCAATAATACTTTATATTTTTAGAAGTTCCTTTTTGTAGAGGTTTAAAAATTAAATCCCTAAGACCCTTCTAACGACCATTCTAAGGCTTTTACCCTACAGTCGTATGCTCGATACAGTATTTGTCGGACCGGATTTTTCAATCCGAATCTCATCAGTTTTACCGCACTAATCCTGGATCGATGAGTTAGTGCACACAGGTACATAGCTGGATCATGTCATACATCGCATAATAATATTACAGAAGTTGAAATACACCACATCGGGTGACAGTTTACAAAAGGCCGCTTTGGCCAAATATCATCATTACAGTCATACAGCGGAAACAGTAGCAAAAGTAAGCCCAAATCCACAGGCAAGCGACTGGAAGGGTAATGTGTGCAATATATATTACCGGGAGTCCGGAATATACGTGCACACAAAGCCATCTGGTCTGCTTGTCCATGGCTAGCAAAACGAAACCTACGTCCTATTCTCCTTCGTTGGATCTTCCTTCAGTGGCAGGGGTGTCTTCGTAAGCATAGTGATCCTGCGATCCTGTTTCTGTATTGTGTCGCAAAAGCGAGCATGAGCACTCCGACCCCGTGCTCCGCGAGTCAACACACAGTATGCAATAGATAGTATGCAAGTCTTAACAATGGATGGTTCAGGTTATTTTGTTTTGCCAAAACTGCATTGAAATATTATACTAAAAATCCTATGACCTGGCAGATTTTAAATGACTTAGTATGATGCCTAGAGCTAAATTTAATATTGACCCAAATTCCATCCACCGTTACATGGAATCTGCACCATATAATATTCTTCAGTGTTATAGCCACTTACCGTACCACTGGGACGACACCCAGGAAAACTCAAATTAGGGCGATCCTTTGCCCTACCAGTTCCCATTCCCATTTTCAAACATTTTGAAACAGAACTATATCTAGTTAAGCTCCCATGTCCGCCCTTGACCGTGGGCACGGCTATTCGAATAGTTTTGACTCTGCAGAGTTTGTACACTTTCACCACAAGAGACAATCAACCCATTGCCCCACACGATTCCTTAGAAGTGTGGTTGAGCAGACCATCACAGTGACTTTTCAAAATATCTAGTCCCTTTTCTCATCTCACTTTATGGGCTTCTCCCACTTGCGGTGGGTCCCATCTGTGCACGGGATGTTTCCCACGGCTACTAGCGTACGGGCTCCCCTCCCCTCTGCGCTAGTACGACTGGGAAACTTCACCCTCCACTCGGTGTCCCTTTAGGCCTCCCCTTGCCCTCGCATATCCACTCCTATCCCCTTCCGGTGAGATGAGTCCAGAGGTTTCGATAAATTTACTTAGCCAAGTCGTACTTTACAGACTTGTGGTTGTACGGTTTTACACGGGTTGACATGACAAGATTCAGTCCTTATTGGTATCTGGGCGGTCTACCACTAACCCACTTTGTGCATCCACTGCACCACACTCACACCCTCGAATCAATCCGCCCAGATATTAAAGCAAGTTGGGATTTTTGGGAGCATAAAATAATCATACCATAATTTACCAGTCATTCCCACCATGACTGCCCAATCAATTTTTCTCAGTATTAAAAAGTGATGCTTGGACGCTCTCGCGCCCATGATTATCTACGCAATACTAAGCATGGCATATATTTAGGGACTTTACTTTCGAAAGGTTACTATTATAAATTTGGCTACGGCGACAAGGTTCACACATTCAAATAGTCCAAAGGAGGTGTAATATTAATCAAGCAACCAATGGGCATATAACTAAGATCTTAAGTTAAACATGGATTTGCATATAAAATAACAGCATGCAATTTGATAATTTAAACAGAAATAATTTGCGAAAAATGTAGGTTCAACATGATCAAAGTATTGACTCGCTTGGTCACGGGGTGTTTTCGGATCGTCAAGCTTCTAGTGCTTGTGGCCTCTGCCTCCTCCTCTTGAGCCTCGTAAGCTATTTTTAACGTGCGCGAAAATTTGGATAAAAGGAAAAGGCAATCAACAAACCAATAAACATTCACCAAAAGACCCAAATAAATTCAATACCAATTTTCTAGTTTCATTTGTTTTGGTGCTATTGTAATCCCATTTTGAGTAACTAAAGTTCAATCATACTCATTTTAACATGCTGCATTCCATAATTTTATTTGGATGTCATGATCAGGTTAGTGATAATATCTAATAGCCTATCTTGCTAACGGTTGATTTCTATACCCTTCAATTTATGGGGCATTATTTCATGTGACATTTTAAATTATGTGTAAACATCCATTCTAGTTATTTGCTAAAGATTTGAACAGAGACATTTATTATATATGCTCATATGTGCACACATGGATAGGTGTATATCTATAATTATCCATGACATTTTATGGCTCATGTTTTCTATCCATCTCTGCCACTGAACTATCATACATCCTCACGGTCGGTGGGTCATTGGCGCACAGAAAAAGGGCAAAAATAATTTCCCAAAAATAACCTACCCGGCGCGGCGGAGAAGGGATCGAACGCGCGCGGCCAGGGTGCGATTTTTAGCATGGACGCTGCTAGCCAGGAGAACTTCTCAAGTGTTGCTTACTTATACAGGGGGCTATTACCTCTTAAGGTGTGCAATAGTAGAGGCCGGGGCAGAAGAGTTCGGGACTGAGGATGGGCGGCGGTGCGGTCGTCGGCGTGGAGGGGCCGGGGAGGCTCGGGTGGCGGGCGAAATGGAGTCCTTGCGTCCTCGTGAAGATGATGGAGTTGGCGGCGACGGTCGGGAGTCACCGGAGTAGGGCCGGCGGCGTGCGGTGGCGGCGGCCCAGGGAGGAGGTCGTTGCCGGCGAGCTACCGGGCCGGAGAGGCTCGGCCGAGGGCGGGGTCAGCTTCGTTGGGAGCCTAGGAAGACGTGGGAGGAAGGAATTGGACGGAAGTGGCGGGATACGGCGGCGAGCCCGCTCGCCGGAGTTTGGGAAGAAGAGGGGTGAGGCGGCGATTTGGGGGGTGAAATCCCGATTCCTTTCTTCTGGACGGAGCAGGCGAGATGGGGAGTCCGTAGAGACCCATAGTGACCCTTATAGATGCGTGAAGAGGGCTGCCCTCGGGAGCTTGCCCGCGCGGGTGCATCGGAGAGCGGTGAGCCAATGATGGGCACGGTTGAAAAACCTCAAGGGGAAGATTTGGCTCCATGCCCCTGTGCCGCACCTGCTGAGTGCCAGAAGGCTCGAGCCACGCGCACGGAGAGACGGTTGGCAGCGCGGGGAGGAAAAAGAGAGCGGCGGCAGAGCGGTGAAGAAAAAGAGAGCGGCAGGGCACGGCGAACCAATGGGGAAAGGCGACGTTGTCCAGCGTTTCCGAGGTGAGGCGGAGGAAAGGAGGCGCGGAGGAAGGGGCGACGTGGAAGCTGCTCGGCTGCGCAACGTAAAGAGAAGGGAGGAAGAAGAGAAACAGCGCTGGGCGCTCGTTCGGGCAGGAAGCGTGGATGGCGGCCGCGCGCTGAGAGAAAGGGCGAGCGGGGAGCTGGGCTGGGCTGAGTGGCCTGGTCTGGCTCCCATTTATATATATATATTCTTGTTTATTTTGCTTTTGCATTTGACTATGTAGGTGTACTTACCTTTATTTATTTTCTGGTTTATATATGCACATATATCAACTTTATTTATTGCTTACATTTACATATATGTCTATTTATTTACTCTTTCACCTAGTTTACATGTATTTATAAATATTGTTATTCATATGTGGACCCATTTTATTTTACTTGCCACCTTGCCACTCATAATCCTATTTTTGTGGATGACATTTTATGCTTAATTAAAATTCTCTTCTTATATTTTATGGATCATCTTTTCAGATTCTTAATTTAGATTTTTAAATCTCTATTATTCAAACACATATGTTTCTTTCTGGATCCTTTTAACTCTTAAATCCTTTTACCCAATTTTAGGAAAACATTCTAACTCCAAATGCAAATGGAAATACATTGAAAAATTAATTCAAAAGCTTTACATATTCCTGATTTAAATTTCAGGATGTTACAGTAAGCAAGTTGCAAACTCTCATCGTTCTAAAAGTATCATGTCAACTTCTAAGCCATTAGAGCTTACACATGGATTTGTTTGGGCCAACAACCAATAAGAGCATCGGGGGCAGTAGTTATTGTCTAGTCATTGTAGATGATTACTCGAGATATACATGTGTATTCTTCTTAAATAACAAAGCGAAGCCTCCGGCATTTTCAAAAGTTTTGCAAAAAGGGCCCAAAATGAATTTGATTTCACAATAAAGAAAATTAGAAGTGACAATGGTTCCGAGTTCAAAAACACTAAGATTGAAGATTTTTGTGATGAACTTGGAATAAAGCATGAATTTTCCACTACCTACACTCAAGACCAAAATGGAGTTGTAGAAAGGAAAAATCGAACATTAATTGAAATGGCTAGGACAATGCTTGATGAATACAAAACTTCCGATAAATTTTGGGCGGGAGCTATTAACACCGCTTATCATGCCATAAATCGCCTTTACTTGCATCGTCTCTTGAAAAAGACTTCCTATGAGCTTCTCATTGGAAGAAAACCGAGCATATCCTACTTTAGAGTATTTTGTTGCAAATGCTATATCTTGAAAAAGGGTGTTCGACTCTCAAAATTTCAAAGTCAATGTGAGGAATGATTTTTATTAGGTTATTCTTCAAATAGTAAAGCATATAGAGTTTTTAACAAAAATTCGGGTTTAGTAAAAGAATCGTGTGATGTTCAATTTGATGAAACTAATGGCTCTCAAGAAGAGCAAGGAAATTTAGATGATGCAGGAGATGAAGGACTACGCAAAGCCATAGAGAATATGCGAATTGGTGATATCAAGCCAAAGGAAGATCCTATGTCACTCACCTCATCAAGACAAGTTGAACCACCAACTTCCTCTATAACAAACAATATACATGTCATAGATGATGAAGAAAAGGAACAACAACCCACAACCTTCAAGATTCACAATGCCATCGCCAAAGATCATCCAATAGACCAAATATTGGGTGATGTGAGTAAGGGAGTTCAAACTAGATCTAAAGTAGCTTCTTTTTGTGAACATTACTCGTTTGTGTCTTCTCTTGAACCAAAAATTGTAGAAGAAGCTCTAGATGGCCCGGATTGGATAAATGCCATGCATGAGGAATTGAACAACTTCGCTCAAAATAACGTTTGGACTTTGGTGGAAAGACCCAAGGAGCACAACGTAATTGGGACAAAATGGGTCTTCCGAAACAAGCAAGATAAAAATGGAGTTGTGGTAAGAAATAAGGCAAAGTTAGTTGCTCAAGGCTATACTCAAGTTGAGGGCTTAGATTATGATCAAACATTTGGACCTGTAGCTAGACTTGAGTCAACTAGAATCTTACTTGCCTTTGCAGCTATCTTTGACATTAAATTATTTCAAATGGATGTTAAAAGTGCTTTTCTAAATGGAACAATCTCCGAACTAGTTTATGTTGAACAACCTCCAGGATTCGAAGATTCAAAATATCCTAATCATGTATATAAGCTCTCAAAGGTGCTATATGGCTTAAAACAAGCTCCTAGAGCATGGTATGAGCGCCTTCAAGATTTTCTTGTTTCAAAAAGATTTAAAATTGAAAAAGTAGACACAACCCTTTTCACAAAAATCATTGGTGATGATTTCTTTGTATGTCAAATTTATGTTGATGATATTATATTTGGATCCACTAACCAAGATTTTTACAAAGAATTTGGTGAAATGATATCCAGGGAATTTGAGATGTCAATGATAGGAGAATTAAGCTATTTCCTTGGACTTTAAATCAAGCAACTTAAAGATGATACGTTCATAAACCAAACAAAGTATGTGAAAGATCTTTTCAAGAAGTTTGGCATGGAAGATGCAAAACCCATCAAGACACCTATGGCAACAAACGAGCATGTAGACCTTGATGAAGGAGGTAAGTCGGTAGATACAAAACTTTATAGATCTATGATTGGTAGTTTGCTTTATATTACCGCATGTAGGCCCGGTATTATGTTTAGTGTGTACATGTGTGCTCGCTTTCAAGCTTCTCCAAAAGAGTGTCATTTAAAAGCCATAAAAAGAATTTTAAGATATTTAAAACATTCATATAACATAGGGTTTTGGTATCCTAAAAGTGCAAAATTTGAATTAATTGGATACTTGGATTCCGATTATGCGGGTTGTAAAGTGGATAGAAAAAGCACCTCAGGAAGTTGTCAATTTTTAGAAAGGTCTTTAGTATCTTGGTCCTCTAAGAAACAAAATTCCGTAGCACTATCAACCGCCGAAATCGAATATGTTTTCGCAGGAAGTTGTTGTGCTCAATTACTATGGATGATGCAAACCTTGATGGTTTATGGAATTAATTTTGATAAAGTGCCTCTTTTGTGTGACAATGATAGTGCAGTTAAAATTTTCAATAATCCAGTCCAACACTCAAGAACTAAGCATATAGATATTCGCCACCATTTCTTGAGGGGCCATATAGGCAAAGGAGATATTTGCATTAGCCACATCCGGACCGAAGACCAATTAGCAGATACCTTCACCAAGCCTTTAGATGAAAGCCATTTTTGCAAATTAAGGAATGAATTAAATGTCATAGATTATTCCAACATTGCTTAATTTTACAGCACATTTATTTAATGCTCATTGGAGTAGCTTGAGAGCTTTGTGCAAAAATATTCAAAGCTATTATTTAAAATGGTATATCTAATGCATAATGATCCTTAATGATTTTAATTGAGTGCAAAAACTAGGGATTATTTTCATCTAATCTTATTCCAATCCCTTCTCTTCAAGTTCCAGAATAACCGGAACTACTGTTGTTGTTTTTGTCGTACTTCCGCTTGCCAAAAATACTGATGCACCTTTCGGTACTTCCGTTTTTTGGAATTATCGACAATCGTTGCGGTACTTCCGCATTTGCCTAGAGAGAGGAGTAACCGTTCATCTCAGGGATTTTACTACGGGTGGTCGTACCTCCTTTGGTTATTCCACTAATACTTCCGCCCATGCCCGTAACCCTCGTCTCTCTCTTCTCCTCAAGAACCTCCAAAACTGCCTCCTAGATCCTCAAATCTAGTGAGTTTTTCCACCGATTTCCGAGATTCCTCACTTGCTAAGGGTTCAGCTCCTCCGATCCTTAAGGTAATCCGGATCAAATCCCATTCTTTGCCCTCGTTTTGAACCCTAGGTCAAATATCGATTTGATTCAAATGTGAATGATTTTTTGCGGTTAATCTAGGGCAATTAGTTGATTTTGGTGACTTATGGTGTTTGCACACCCATTTCATGGATTCAATCTAAGAAAAACACCAAAATTTTAGCTTTTGCTCTAGAATCGGTCAGGGAGAGTGGAACTACCGCTCGACAGGTGTGGTACTACCGCAGAGCGGTACTACCGGCCCCTGAACGGCGGTACTTTCGATCCACCTGATAAAACAGCAACTTCATTCCATTCCTTTTCAATCCTGTTTGACCTATTCCCTCTTGAATCTAACACTATTTCTCCTTGCTCTTAGATGCCTAAGACAAGGAATGCCGGTCGCAGACTCTATTCCTCGTCGGCTGCTTCTGGAGATTCTTCGGATGCTCCAGCCCTTCTAGTGTGACGATGGCCCAATCTTTCAAAAGGTACTGATAAGTCGATTGTGGAGAACTCGACGTTGATGATCCAAAGGATTCGACCAAAATAGATCGAACCCCTCACAATCACTACACCACTGCTCCGTTGGTTATCAACCGTGCCGAACGCGGTTGACCTCGCCAAGAAGGCTATCTCCTACAAGCGAATCGAGAACACAAACAAGAGAGTACAAGATGCAATCTGAAATTGTATTGCGAATAAAGATTAAGTTCACAAGTTGGGGTTCCTCAACCGAACATGCGGTGAAACTACTAAGCAGAATAATCTCTTAAGAAAACCCGAGGAAAACTAAAGGGGTGCGACCTCCTTAAATAAGGAAGGGGGAAGCTGCACTTATCTAATGAAAAGGGGTGTGGTACTATTCATGTGAACAGTATGGAGTGAACAGTACCAGCCCAAATAGCCTAGGTAGTGATACAAGGCCCTCGACCCACTTTGACTCGGACTGAAAAAGTGATGTGACTTATTTCACAGTTTTTGATCTGCTTGGATGGAGTTTGGAGGTGAGACCAGATCCATCTGAAAGTAAACTCCAAGAGTTTTCCAACGAGTACTCACGGGCCCCGAGAAACCTTCTGGATCAAAAGTTATGGCCATTTGAAGTAGACGTTGTTACAAAGGCCGAATCTGAGTCGAACTCGCGAACAGGACATGGATTGCGCTTGACGATTCCACTTCTACACTTGAGCTCGCGTGGTTCTTCCCCATGGTTCCTAAGGACAATTAAATCATCACAAGAATTAAGTAGTTTGCCATTCTTTGAAACATTTGTATGCAAACTTAGGAACGCATTCACCTGATGGTTAAGTTGACATGCTTGCGCTCGAGTCATTGGTCCTTGTATCATAGTTTCAGTCTGTTGAGTTTATTGTGGAGTTGGCACAGTTGTATCTATGGAAAGGATGTCCTTATCACCTTCCTCCTGCAGAACATTCCACCTCTGAGGCAGCCTAGAAGGCTGAGCAGGTCTATGAGCAGCTTTATGGGAAGTCTAGATTGTTCGCTGACCATAAGTACATCGATTGGGACCACTTGGACTCAATTGACAAGTACGATGGGACCTATAGACTTTTCCATAGGGCTGGCATACAGAACTTGGTGGCACCAAAGTCTGACTACAACGAGGATACTATCCGACAGTTCTACGCCACAGTCTACATCTCCCCTGACTTTCAGCATTTAGCCTGGATGACAGTGTGCCAGCATCTAGAAGCAAACAAGCACGACTTTGAGTTGTCCCTGAGGACGGAGTCTAGTGCTTATGAGAAGGTGTACGACAGACCAGCCCTTGAGCTCCCTGCACTACCACAGTACTATGACTAGGGCTCCAGGTTCATTCCATGGAAGCTAGTAGGACTCCTCCCTATTCCCAGTCTGGTAAACAGGATCATCAACCACACTATTCTTCCCAAGAGTGAGAATTATCATACTATCCGCGGCCATGAATGGAACCTCATCAACTATGTCATGGAAGGTTGACTTGATTATCAGGGAGATTGATGTGACGACAGTCCGATCTTCCGAGAGGTACTGATAAGTCGATTGTGGAGAACTCAACGTTGATGATCCAAAGACTCCGACCAAAATAGATCGAACCCCTCGCAATCACTACATCACTGCTCCGTTGGTTATCAATCGTGCCGAACACGGTTGACCTCGCCAAGAAGGCTATCTCCAGCAAGCGAACCGAGAACACGAGCAAGAGAGTAAAAGATGCAATCTATATTGCGAATAAAGATTAAGTTTACAAGTTGGGGTTCCTCAACTGAACATGCGGCGAAACTGCTAAGCAGAATAATCACCTTTAGTTCAATCTTGATATTGGTCGCTATGGTCGTATATGTTGGTGGCGTGGTCACATCATCCTCCTTGTTGTGGCTACGGGCCAAACAGTAGAGAAGGGGACTAGTAGGAGAGGAAGAGGAGAGCCAGATCTGTGGGAGAGTTGGTAAGAATGAGAGGATGTCCCTCCTCCTGCCCCTCCTGGGGATTTATATACATTAATGGGGTAGAATGGGAAATTCTCATTCTACCCCTTAGTGCTTACAAAGGATGAGGGTACATTGGTATATTTACACTGGTATATTCCTCTACACTATTGGGCCTATTACATGTTGGACTAGTTGCACGACCCAGTCACGGGGGGTTGGGCCACCCCCACAACAGTACTCCCTCGACAACAAGCGCTAAGGTCCCGATGGGTGAGCTAACATAGTCAACCATCCCAGCCCCCCGTTCCCCGACAGCAAGCATGAGGGTGCCGAGTGGTGAGCCGATGCAACTGGTGGCTTGCAACCTCAGAGGCGATGCTTACGAAGAAATCAGTGAACTCCTGTGCTGAATCCCGCGCCATCCCGCCAAGGCGATGCCTACAAGGTGGACGGCGAAGTCGAGCGCCAGAGCCGTGCCGTCCCGGCGAGGCGACGCCTACAAGGCAGACGGCGAAGTCCAGCGCGGAGGACGTACTGTCGATGCATACAAGGCAGACGGCGAAGTCCAGCGCCAGACCCGTGCCATCCTGCTGAGGCGATGCCTACCAGGCGGACGGCGGAATCGAGCGCCGAGGACGTGCCATCCCGCCAGGCAACGCCTACAAGGCGGACAGCGGAGTCAAGCGCCGAAGCCGTGTCGTCCCGCCGACGGGACGCCTCCCAGGCGGATGGCGGAGTCGAGCGCCGGACTCGTGCCGTCCCGCCGAGGCGATGCCTACAAGGCGGACGGCGGAGTCGAGCGCCGGACCCGTGTCGTCCCGCTGAGGCGACGCCTCCCAAGCGGACGGCGGAGTTGAGCGCCGAAGCCGTGCCGTCCCGCCGAGGCGACGCCTACAGGGCGGACGGCGAAGTCGAGCGCCGGACCCGTGTCATCCCGCCGAGGTGATGACCACAAGGAGGATGGCGAAGTTGAGCGCCGGACCCGTGCCGTCTTGCTGAGGCGACGCCTCCCAGGCAGACGGTGGAGTCGAGCACCAGATCCGTGCCGTCCCGCTGAGGCGATGCCTACAAGGTGGACGGCAGAGTCGAGCGCCGGACCCGTGCTGTCCCGCTGAGGCGACGCCTCCCAGGCGGACGGCGGAGTCGAGCGCCGAAGCCGTGCTGTTCCGCCGAGGCGACGCCTACAGGGCGGACGGCGAAGTCGAGCGCCGGACCCGTGCCGTCCCGCCGAGGCGACGCCTTCCAGGCGGACGACGGACACGAGCGCTGGAGACGTGCGTCCCGCCGAGGCGACGCCTACAAGGCAGACGGCGAAGTCGAGCGACGAGAACGTGCCATCCCGCCGAGGTGATGCCTACTAGGCGGACGGTGAAGTCAAGCTCCGAGGACGTGCCGTCCCGCCGAGGCAATGCCTACAAGGCGAACAGCGGAGTCGAGCACCGGACCCGTGCCGTCCCACCGAGGCGACGCCTCCCAGGCGGACGGCGGAGTCGAGTGCCGAAGCTGTGCCATCCCGCTGAGGCCACGCCTACAGGGCGGACGGCGAAGTCGAGCGCCAGACCCGTGCTGTCCCGCCGAGGTGATGCCTACAAGGCGGATGACGAAGTTGAGCGCCGGACCCGTGCCGTCCCGCCGAGGTGATGCCTCCCAGGCGGACGGCGAAGTCGAGCACCGAAGCCGTGCCGTCCCGCCGAGGTGACGCCTACAGGGCGGACGGCGAAGTCGAGCGCCGGACCCGTACCGTCCCGCTGAGGCGACGCCTTCCAGGCGGACGGTGGACTCGAGCGCCGGAGACGTGCCGTCCCGCCGAGACGATGCCTACAAGGCGGACGGCGAAGTCGAGCGCCGAGGACGTACCCTCGACGCATACAAGGCGGACAGCGAAGTCCAGCATCGGAGCCGTGCCGTCCCGCCGAGGCGATGCCTACCATGCGGACGGTGGAGTCGAGCGCCGAGGACGTGCCGTCCCGCCGAGGCGATGCCTACAAGGCGGACGGCGAAGTCGAGCGACGAGGATGCGCTGTCCCGCCGAGGCGATGCCTACAAGGCGAACGGCGAAGTCGAGCGCCGAGGACGTGCCGTCCCGTCGAGGCGATGCCTACAAGGCGGACGGCGGAGTCGAGCGCCAGACCCGTGCCGTCCCGCCGAGGCGACGCCTCCCAGGCGGACGGCGGAGTCGAGCGCCGAAGCCGTGCCATCCCACCGAGGCGACGCCTACAGGGTGGATGGCAAAGTCAAGCGCCGGACCCGTGCTACCCGCCGAAGCGACGCCTCCCAGGCGGACGGTGAAGTTGAGCGCCGAACCCGTGCTGTCCCACCGAGGTGACGCCTCCCAGGCGGACGGCGGAGTCGAGCGCCGAAGCCATGCCGTCCCGCCGTGGCGACGCCTACAGGGCGGACGGCGAAGTCAAGCGCTGGACCCGTGCCGTCCTGCCGAGGCGACGCCTTCCAGGCAGACGGCAGAGTCGAGCGCCGGAGACGTGTCGTCCCGCCGAGGCGATGCCTACAAGGCGGACAGCGAAGTCGAGCGCCGGAGCCGTGCCTTCCCACCGAGGCGATGCCTACAAGGCGAACGGCGAAGTCCTGCGCTGAAGCCGTGATGCCCCGCGGTGAGCGGGCGTTTGCAGCGTAGGCTGAGAGTGCAACACACACTGAGGCAAGGAGCGCGGCACTACCGTTCCCCTACTTTCAAGAACAGTGCCCGTGGAGAGCGGGCGCTTGCAACGTAGGCTGAGGGCGCTACGCACGCAGAGGCAGGGAGGTAACACTGTCATTCCCCTACTTTCAAAAAGAGTGCCCGCGGAGAGCAGGCACTTGCAGCGTAGGCTGAGGGCGCTACGCACGCAGAGGCAGGGAGGCAACACTGTTGTTCCCCTAACTTCAAAAAGAGTGCCCACAAAAAGCGAGCACTTGCAGCGTAGGCCGAGGGCGCTACGCACACAGAGGCAGGGAGGTGACACTGCCGTTCCCATACCTTCAAAAAGAGTGCCCACGAAGAGCGGGCGCTTGTCGCGTAGGCCGAGGGCGCTACGCACGCAGAGGTGGGAGGCAACACTATCGTTCCCCTGCCTTCAAAAAGAGTGCCCGCGGAGAGCGGGCGCTTGCAGCGTAGGTCGAGGGCGCTACGCACACGGAGGCAGGGAGGCAACACTGTCGTTCCCCTATCTTCAAAAAGTGTGCCCGAGGAGAGCGGGCGCTTGTAGCGTGGGCCGAGGGCGCTATGCGCGCAGAGGCAAGGAGGCAACACTGTTGTTCCCCTACCTTTAAAAAGAGTGCCCGCGGAAAGCGAGCGCTTGTGGCGTAGGCCGAGAGCGCTACGCACACAGAGGCAGGGTGGCGACACTGCCGTTCCCCTACCTTCAAAAAGAGTGCCCGTGGAGAGCGGGCGCTTGCAGCATAAGTCGAGGGCGCTACGCACGCAGAGGCAGGGAGGCAACACTGCCGTTCCCCTACCTTCAAAAAGAGTGCCCGCAGAAAGCAAGTGCTTGCGTCGTAGGCCGAGGGCGCTACGCACACAGAGGCAGGGAGACGACACTGCCGTTCCCCTACCTTCAAAAAGAGTGCCCGCGAAGAGCGGGCGCTTGCCGCGTAGGCCAAGGGCGCTACGCACACAAAGGCAGGGAGGCAACACTGTCTTATTTATACTTCAGAGAGTACGCATAAGGACAATGTCCAAGCGTGCGCGGCATCTGCGTCTTG
The DNA here is from genome assembly GCA_036346575.1 of Dendrocalamus sinicus. Classification (NCBI taxonomy): domain Eukaryota; kingdom Viridiplantae; phylum Streptophyta; class Magnoliopsida; order Poales; family Poaceae; genus Dendrocalamus; species Dendrocalamus sinicus. The sequence continues at coordinate 10,062,161 of CM070658.1, forward strand.
TTTATACTCCATAGAGTGCGCAGGGACAACATCCGCATCTTATTTATACTCCGTAGAGTGCGTGCGCAGGCGGACCTCGACGCTACATCTTGTTTATACTCCGTAGAGTTTGCGCGGAGGCGTCCCCCCACTGCGTCTTATTTGTACTCCGTATAGTGCGTGCGGAGGCAGACCTCGTCGCTACGTCTTATTTAGAGTTCGTACACTGTGCGCGCCTCCGCGCGTTGCGGGCGGTGAAGGTGCATGCAGAGGCGGACCTCGTGCTACGTCCTATTTATACTCCGTAGAGTGCGAGCGGAGGCGTCCCCCCGCTGCGTCTTATTTATACTCCGTAGAGTGCGTGCGGAGCAGACCTCGTCGCTACGTCTTATTTATATTTCGTAGAGTGTGCAGGGAGAGCATCCGTGTCTTATTTATACTCCGGAGAGTACGCCGATGCTCGAGGCAGTCATGCGATTTAAATCAAAAAAAGGAGAGGCAAAGCGAAGGCATGAAAGAAATGGCTGAAGACTTGCGACAATAAAGCACTCCAGAATGCAATACCAGAAAGGCATTAAATGCTGCGATGGCCCAGGACAGGCCAAAACTGGAGAAGCAAGTACGGGCCAAATCAAATGCTCTCAGAATGGAACTGCAGACGCAATAAACAACATGCTGCATAACCGTTTCTTTGATTCCATGCACGCAAGAAACGGAGCGGGGATTATTAAAGCCTCGAGCGCAATTACGTGTAGTGCCTATCAAGCGGGGCGGCGTCAACACAGAGCAGACTCCATAGGTGCGGGGTCCCTGACTGCGCAGAGCGCGCAGAGCGTGACGCGGAGATGTGGACTGCCTCGGAGACCTCATGGGGACTTCGCCAACGAGCGTGCCACGGAGGCGCGAAGGCCACGGGAGGCGCGCCCCCGATCCACACCTTAGAGGAGGGCGAAGCTAGCGTCGAGGAGGCTGCGGGAGACTTCGCGTCTTCGACTGTCTCGGCGGCGGAGAGCCTGGCGATGCTTCACAGAGGCCAAGGCGACGCCGCGGAGTCTAAGCGAACGCAGAGATGAACGGCGCCTGGCCCACGCGGAGGTCCCCGAATGCGCAGGCCATGGGCACGGAGGCTCCTGAGCAACCTTCACTTGTGCAGAGTCCTTGGCCGAGGTGGCCATCCCACCGAATCGCGAAGTTGGCTGGGGACTTCGCACCTGCATGCAGTCGCGGGAGACTTCGCGAACGCACACCGGAGACTTCGCACACGCGCGCCGGTCGTCGCGGAAGAGGCTGTGAAGATGCAATCGCTAATGCCCGACCTACTTCAAAGACCTCGCCGGGGCGTCCGAAGCACTGCAGTGCCTATTGCTCTTGGAGCCAGCGCCTGTGTTCCCCCACTCGGCGATGTTTCGCACGGGGACGGCTCTGGACGGCTCAGCGAAGGCTCAGCGCAGAGTCTCTGAGGTCAGAGGCGGTAGGCCAGGTCGAAGACGTGGGCCACGAAGCTCGATGTCGTAGGCTCAAAGTCACACGGAGCATGCAGAGCGAAGGCTCGGGGCCGCCCGGAGGCAGTGCGCGAGGAGGTTCCGAAGTGACCTTCGATGGTGCGGAGGCAACTGTGTAAGACTTCGACGTGGCGCGGCCGCGACCTCGCTTGCGCGGAGTCCCTAGGCGAGATGGCCGTCTTCTGCGCGACCTCGCCATGCATGCACTCGTTGCTGCGGAGTTGAGCGAGGGCTGGCGAAGCTCGGTGAGGTCTCCGGGAACCGGCGTGGCAGCGACATGCGACCGGGTGGAGGCTCAAGCGGAGGTGTGTGGTTGGATTACCCATGCATGCAGGTAGATGGATACTCATGCATGTGTGTAGATAGGTATCCCATGCGTGCATGTAGAGCTTACGTCGCGTCGGACCTTCATGCATGCACATGCGCGCGCGCTTCACGAGCGAATCCGGCAGAGCCAGCCGAGGAGTAGAGGCGTTGGGACATGGAGTTGACGGAGTCCAGGCAGCTGCACGCGACGACGAAGGCCAGGCGGAGTCTCGAGCGGAGGTGCGCGGGTGGATATCCCATGCATGCAGGTAGATGGATATCGCAGCAGCGCCTTAGGGAGGGCCTCGCCGGGACTTCGCCGACGCGCGTGGCACCACGGGCGTGTACATCGGGAGCAGAGGATCATCAAAGCTGAGGCCCCAGCTGACGTTTTGCTCACACCGGAGATGATGGGGCACTTCGCAGATGAATATTTCATGTGCTCTGGCCGCATGCATAGATTAAGGGATGGATGCCGCGCCGTAGACCCTGGGGCGCGGACACGTTCGGCCTCGCGCGCCCAGCTAACTGCTCCGAACCCAGCGGAGGCCGTAGTCGCGCGGAGCCGCCGTAGTGTACCCGCCATGTACTTCGCGAGTTCCTGCATGCATACGCGCGACGATGGCGGGGTCTGGCGATGCTTTGCGGAGGTTGACGCCTCGCCCGCGGAGTCCCCTGTAATGCATGCGAAGTCCAGGCAAAGGAGTCGGACGGCGTACCTGCAGCCGACCGTGTGAACGGATGCATGCGTGGATAGGAGATGCATGTGTATTCCGTGAACATGCATATGTGATGCTACATGCACGGATGCATGCATGGATGGGAGATGGATGCGCAGTGGCGAATCCAGGATGAAAATAGAGGGGGAGCTCTACTGTTGAGGCTGTAGCACAATATAAATATATCAAAGTTATATCTACTAGTCTTTTGCCATTGAAATATCAAATTCATATATAAATAGAAAGAGAATAAATTGAAAATATATAATACAATAAATTTAGTACCTTACTAATGGATAATGTGCCCCAAATGTTCATATATATGTGAGTACCGATCTATAGATAAGAAATATCATCTGGATTAAATTCATGCCGAATCTTTTTTTTTTTGCTTTAGTTCTGCTTTCTATGGTTTGAGGGTTACTGCTAGTTGTATTGTTTGAGAAATATTTGTGCAAAATTCGTTTCTCTATTTTTATAAATCTAAGAATAATTAAAACAATAACCAGTCAATAACTGATTAAATAAATTGACTAATCAACTAATACCTAGTAGCTACTGTCGAGTATTAATTAAATAATAATTTGCTTCATTTGAATAATAACTCAATGTCTCAAATAACTCAGGATCGGCTGGAGATTACGCCTCGGTAATACTCGGTGCTTACTCACTTAGTGTCTCAACTCTCAATAATAACTCGGTGCTTACTCACTCAGTGTTGCCAACTTGCCATCACGCCTCACGGAGCAGTCACAGCTTCACGGGCAGCTGTACTAACGGGCAATTGCCAGTCGGGCAGAGTGGCAGACAACGGGCAGCTCACAGAGACAGATCACGCTATCACAACACAGCCACACAGCTCATGGTCACCACTTCATTTTCATTCGGCAAATGGGGAAGAGCCAGGCGCCCGGGCGTATGGGGAAGAGCCTCGTCGGTGCCGTAGCTCGTCGCCTCGTCCGCCGCTCCGCTTCGCCACTTGGCCTCGCTAGCCCCGCTGCGCCGCTCGGCCTCACCCACGCGGCCACGCCCGCGCCCGGCAGCCACCGAGTGGCCGACCACCTCTCCCTCGGCCCCTCTGCGTCGTGCCGCCCTTTGTGCCGGGCCACCGAGTCGCCGACCGGCGATCGCCCCCGGCCTCCCCCTCCGCAGCTTCGCGCCGAGTCGCGGACCCGCGACCGCCTCAACCACGGTTCTTCATCCTCCGACCTCCGGTTCTTCAACTTGCGGGCCGGCCGGTTCTTCTTCAACCACGGTGCGAAGAGGGGGTGCTCGAGCACCTACAAGCACCCACGATGGATTCGCCACTGTGGATGCGTATCCCGCAGACATGCACACGTGATACTTGTATTTACTACGTGAACAGATGCATGCATGTGCCTTTAAGCACAGAGTCGGAGTAGTGTATGTCGGCGCGGAGCAGCGCAGCGATCTACGCTTCGTCTTCGGCGTCGACGGAGACTCGGTGCGGAGACCGACGTCAGTCTCCGCCAGTGTTGCCAGAGCGTGTCTGGACGCATGCTGGGCAGGTGCCGGACTTCGTGCACACAGTGATGCGGGCCGACTTGCAGCCGCGGCCCATCAGACACGCTCCTGCTCAAGGCTCGGGGCTTGACGCAGAGACCCTGAAGCAGATACAAGACCTTGCGCGGAGACTCTCAGGAGCTTGGCGCGGAGACGCAGCACCACAGCCGGAAGAAAACCTGCCGTCGAGTCATCCGAGACACACTTCCTACATGAACACCTCCGATCAGATCTCCCAGATCTGGGTTTGGGAAAGAAATGAGAGCTCACAACAGATCTATGTGCTCACTAACTCCTACCATACTTAATAAGGTGCGTGTGTGTATATATATATATATATATATATATATATATATATATATATATATATATATATATATATATATATATATATATATATATATATATATATATATATATATATATTGAATAACAAAGCTAGCGAAAGATGAACTTATCTGTGATGAATGATGAATGCTCCAGAAATCCCTTCCATACATAAACTTCTAGTCGAGATCCCCATGAACGACGCCATCTGTTGTGGCTACGGGCTAAACAGTAGAGAAGGGAACTAGTAGGAGAGGAAGAGGAGAGCCAGATCTGTGGGAGAGTTGGTAAGAATGAGAGGATGTCCCTCCTCCTGCCCCTCTTGGGGGTTTATATACATTAGTGGGGTAGAATGGGAAATTCTCATTCTACCCCTTAGTGCTTACAAAGGATGAGGGTACATTGGTATATTTACACTGGTATATTCTCTACACTATTGGGCCTATTACATGTTGGACTAGTTGCACGGCCTAGTCATGGGGAGTTGGGCCACCCCCACAACACTCCCCTTCTTGACAGAAAACCATCCTCAGTTTTAACATATGTGTAGTGTCACGTATTGTATGATCTTGATCATAAATCTTGGTACATGATAACAAATACAACAAACTCTCATTATGTAATATCATAAGTTCTTTATCAAACAAAGTAAAATCTTTTTGAAAAGAGCTCACCTCATAATTTAAGTGATGCGTAGGATCTCTTGTAATTGGAACAACAAGTATAGCAAATATGGTTGTATCCAAAGGGTACATGTTCTTATCATCCTCTCCTTCTTGCAAACAAAGCCGTCCTCGGCTTTTAATAAGCTGAAAATATGGTAACAAAGAAGCCAAGGTGTATGCATGGTATATGTATATGTCATCCGTTTTAACAGTTCTTCGTTGTTGCACAATTAATGTTATAAAACAACAATGATCATAAAACCTCATTGTATTATTAACCCAAGAGTAATCATATATGTTAATGAGCAATTCAAAATTTCTCACACAGTAATTATTGCAACTTGTTTTGCAAATGTAAGTGAAGCATTTATGCAATTCAAATGTTTGAATTTGTAAACTTGTAGTGGTGGCACATATGGGCCAAACTACAACTTTTGGAATCAAGCAAAGTTCATCCATATAATCATATCTCAATCGAACAATAGCAAATTCATCTAGCCAGGGTGAAGAGATTTGTATGTTCTGCCATAATTCATCATCTTTATTCAGATTGTCCATACTAGATGGTGCAAAAAGAGTTGAACACATAGACATTAGATGAGTACTAAATTTTACTTCTCTCTCACATTGAACATGATTCAGCATACAAGAATTGTTGTCCCAAACAGCAATTTTCAATTCATCCATGTGATCGCAAGTTATGCATATTCGATATACAAGAGATTGATTTTCCACACCATAATCCCCAATCAAATTAAACTTATATCCAGAGGTGTAGGCACTAAATAAGAATTTTGAACATGCAAGTTTAGAAACTTTCTCCATAACATGTGGCAATTTCATAGGTAGATCCAACATGATGTAACACAATGAATTAGCAGGAGAAATTCTAGTCAAAACTTCTTTATGTGTTATTAATTCGACATGTGCAAAATTATGAGAATTTAGATCAGCACATAGTTCATTTAAGTCAACACAAGGAATATCAAAAGATTGCACTACAGCAGGTATATACTCACAAGGTTGCTCTATGTCTTGTTGTAGCACCAAATCAGCACCGTGAGCGATGATAGCACCATGTTCTTTGCCTTTTTGGCTCTCCTCAGATGATATAAGTGCATCCATCTTCTTATCTTCATTCTCAACCAATGGGGTCAGTGATTCAATCATCTCATACTCCTCTTCGGCATGGTTCTCAACTACCTGCAAGTTGTTAGTCACAGAAAAGGGCACAACACAGGTTTGTTCTCATGATCATGACCATTGCCTGCAAGGTTAGCTGCAAGAGCATATTCATCCTCAACATCACTAGCACTTACATAACCACCATCTTCTATCGCAATGTACACCCGCTGACTTGGCAATTTCTCATGACGTGGCCCATCCCTTTACAACGGTGGCACACAATGCCTGTCGTACAGCCCGTGGAAGTAACCGATGAAGAGCTCTGTGCTGGTACTTGCACACTAGTAGATTTGCTCGTCTCGGGTGCACGTGATGGTGGCGGCGGTGCTGCTGAACGCGCCCTACTCACAGAGGGGGCAGCAGCTCGACAAACAGGAGGTGGGGCTGTCTTGGCTTGCCTAGGCGTCGATCTTGATGTAGACATACTTTTAAAGTTGCTCCTTGTCCTTTGTTGCCTACCTTGCAATTCTTTTTCTACCAAATAAGCAAGCTAGAACAATCTATTGATATCGTTATACTCTTTGTAATCAATTATGTCCTGAATTTCACGCCTTAAGCCCACATAAAAACGATCCATCTTATCCTCCTCATCAACGCAACATGCCTATTTGTAGTACTTGATAATATTCCTTGATAGATTTATTACCTTCATCTAAGCGCTACAATTTCTTATGCATTTCATGTTTAAAAGCAGGAGGAAAAAATATAGCACGCATAGCTACCTTCAATTTATCCCATGTATCAAGTGCTAAACCAGAATTAACTACATAAGTCCACCAAATGATAGCACGATCTTTAAATTCACTAGTAGCTTGTCTGACTCTATGCACTTCAGGAACTAGATGGGCATTAAATCTTTATTCAACTATCATCTCCCAATCTAGATAAGTTTCAGCATCATAAGTATCCGCAAAAGATGGTATGGTAAATTTGACTTTAGCAAATGGGTCATCATTAGCACGAGCATTGTGGTGCTGAAAATTAGTACCTCCCATACCGTGACAGTTTTGATGTAGGCGGTGTCGTTGGCGTGCATCTTGGGCAGCAAATACAGTGCCGGCGTCACGGTCTTGTCTCTCATTATCATCTCTCTCTTCAAGATCTTGGCCTGCATAGTGATCATACTCACGTCCATTATTTGGCGGCCGATTCACCATTCTTTCAAGGCGTGTAGTGAGTGCTGCAATACTCTCATTGATGGAACTGATGGAGCGCTGCAATGTGTCTGTCGAAGCTTGAAGCTTCCTATCGATGCGTTGTTCATCTAAGAGCGTCATGAGCTCTCCCTTTAAAACACACTCTTGATTATCAGACGACCCACCTGTCATGGTTAGTAGAAAACAAAAGACAACACAAAGGTATTATCCCTATCAACTACTAGGTGATGAAAGGTGGAATCACACATTCTCAAGCGTCTTAGCACACTCTTACAAATGTTCTTACCAATGCAACAGGTGGTACAACCGGTGGCTGGTTCGTGATACCATGTCGAGCGTGGGTACGATTGCAAGAGGGAACCTGTTCTGATCAAGAGTATGTGGAGCTTGGAAGGCACAATATGTAGCAATGGAGAACAATCAGTTAATTTCAGAAATTGCATAGAATTGAATTATAGTTCGTATCTAGCATTTAGTCTATGTTGCTGATCAACCAGGAATGGAAGAAGGCTAAAAACAAATGTATGGCAATGTGTAGGAGTGGTAAATACAAGATAATTCAATCCAATTGCAATCTGGAATTGAAGAACACAAGGATTGACCAAAACTGAAAACTGAAGATTTCTGTCCACTGGACAGTATATCGGTATTTTGGCCGTAACTTTTTGTCAGATGGCTCTTTTTCACTGATTATTTTTTTCAATGTTTTCTGATGGCGTTTTCTACATATTTTCTTTTGGGGCCAACTTCTGAAACGCGACACAGAAATTCACACAAAAATCACAATTGCTGACTGTTGCAGATTCAAAAAAGATAATTGGGTCAACTTTCACCGCACATATCTCTTAACTTCCTTGTTAGAATGATGTGAAATTTTACAGATAGATGTATAATGAAATTTTGAATCTAGTGGCGGTGGTCTCATTCAAAAATAATCTCGAAATCAAAAGTTATGGTATTTTTGGTGGCGGCTGCAGAGAGAGGAAAAATCAGCCGAATTTGGAAATTAGGGTTTGGGGCGGGGAATTTTTCTTTTGTTTGGATTTTTAATGGAACAAAGATATGACTAGCAACTAGACAATGCTACGATGAACACAAGTTCAATTTAGCAAACCAAAACTAACAGATTGAAAGGCACAACGGGGTTTGGACAGCGGAATTACCTCTTTTTGTGGGGCAAATTTTTTATGGACTATAGAAAATAAAAATCAATCTACTAACTAGGGATACAAGAATTACCTCACGGGCAACCGTTGCTCTGATACCAACTGATGTGATGACGGCCCAATCTTCCGAGAGGTACTGATAAGTCGATTGTGGAGAACTCGACGTTGATGATCCAAAGACTCCGACCAAAATAGATCGAACCCCTCGCAATCACTACACCACTGCTCTGTTGGTTATCAACCATGCCGAACACGTTTGACCTCGCCAAGAAGGCTATCTCCTGCAAGCGAACCGAGAACACGAGCAAGAGAGTAAAAGATGCAATCTGTATTGCGTATAAAGATTAAGTTCGCAAGTTGGGGTTTCTCAACCGAACATGCAGTGAAACTGCTAAGCAGAATAATCTCTTAAGAAAAACCCGAGGAAAACTAAAGGGGTGCGACCTCCTTAAATAGGGGAGGGGGAAGCCGCACTTATCTAATGAAAAGGAATGTGGTACTATTCATAGTTACTGTTCACATGGTCGTGGTACTGTTCATGTGAACAGTACCAGCCCAAATAGCCTAAGTTACAAGGCCCTCGGCCCACTTCGACTCAGACTGAAAAAGTGACGTGACTTGTTTCACAGTTTTTGATCTGCTCGGATGGAGTTTGAAGGTGAGACTAGATCCATCTATAAGTAGACTCCAAGAGCTTTCCAACGAGTATTCACGGGCCTCGAGAAGCCTTCTGGATCAAAAGTTATGACCGTTTGAAGTTGGCCTGTGAAGCTGAATCCAAATTGATCTGGAGGCCGAATTGAATTCCAAAACCTGTCCAACTTGAACCCTTGCTTCAATTGGTTCCAAAGTGATGTGGTGCTACAAATATATATATTTTCATCATTAGGTAGCATCATATTCTCATTTAAAATGTGTTGAAGTTGAGAAAATGAATTCACCTTTAGTTCAATCTTGATATTGGCCGCTATGGTCGTATGTGTTGGCGGCGTGGTCACATCATCCTCCCCTTCTTGACAAAAAACCGTCCTCAGTTTTAACATATGTGTAGTGTCACGTATTGTATGATCTTGATCATAAATCTTGGTACATGATAACAAACGCAACAAACTCTCATTATGTAATATCATAAGTTCTTTATCAAATAAAGTAAAATCTCTTTGAAACGAGCTCACCTCATAATTTAAGTGATGTGCAGGAGCTCTTGTAATTGGCACAACAAGTATAGCAAATATGGTTGTATCCATAGGGTACATGTTCTTATCAGAGATAGCCTCGTCAAAGAATGACAGGATCAAATGCGTAAACTATACTCCCTACATCATGGCTTTGATCCAAAGGAAGACTGAGTATAGAGGTGGCCTGGGTGGAGTTCATAAGCCTTACAAGCCAAGGGCCGATCCTCCTTTTCCCCCCATCTACTCGCCCTTAGCAAGCAGATCCAACAGCAGGAGTAGCAGCAGCATAGCCTGACGAGGTAGGCTAGGTCTCGCTATCCCAGATCTACTTGGCCATTCTCTAGCTTCGTGATTCTCAGGCCGAGGGGTTCGCTCCTCTCTCCTCCCGAATGGATTCCATTGATGGAAGAGTTGCCGCTCTTGAGCAGGCTATGGCTCATCCTCCCTCCCCGGTTCGCTATGCTCGCCGCCGTCGACGCGACCCTTCTCCGGGACCTCAGGAGTAGCCTTTTTAGTCATTTGATGCCAAAGGGGGAGAAGACTAGAGGATGGGATAAATCTTTATTTATGTTTTCCTTGTAATGTCTTTTTATGAGTTGTAATGAACAATGTCTTTTGGATGTAATGAACTCTTGTACGTTCTTGTGCTTAATGCTTATGCTATGATAAATTTGAGTTGCATGCATTTTGTTCCCTTGTGATGAAATTATCTTTCTTTATACATATGCATATGTTTAGGGGGAGTTTCTCCTCATCTTCACTTTAAAAAGAGACTAGTTAAGTGCCCGTGCGTTGCTGCGGAACAAAAACATTCAACAGACATGGACATGTAGGATTTAGCAAAATTTATCTCGCTCTTACCTCTGGTGTTGGAGCTTTCTTCCTTTAGCCATTCAACCAGCAAATCCACTCAACTACAAGACATAAAAACTGGCAAACTGGCACTAAGACAGATTGCTAACACATATACAAAGATAAAGGTCCCAAAAAGTCTTAGAAAGTCAGGAAGAAGATTGATGTGTTATCACCTGATCCAACCATCTTTTATTAATTCTTGTAACAATTACTAATAAGGCAATGGCCAAACTATAGCCCTGATTCATGCACCGTAAAAGAGAAAAAAAACTGGGGTGTCACTGTCATGTTCTATGCAGCACATGATTGAAGCTTATTAATTGCTTGAGTACACTACGGAACAGATGACATCATCTTTTCTGAAAATGGAAAATTCAGACGAATATAATAACAAATGAATTGGCATAATTAGTTCAATAAGATAAGTGCCAAACAAGATTCTATGCAATGCACAGAAACATTATGTTATTTTAGGGGGATAATTAAAACATCTTGAAGACAAATCATTCGCTAGTACCCTTGCTTGGCAAGTGCTTGCAAAAGAAGGCCATTCCCAGTTCCAACATCGAGCATAGGATAGTTGAACAATTGTTTTTCGTCAACTTCACATTTCACATTGTCATTACCAGACGGAGTCCTGCCTTGAATAATTTTTGCACACAAATTTTTTGTCCAAACACCAACAATATCCATTACATTTGCACCAAACCTACAAACAGAGAAGTTCTACTCACAACCCACAATAGAAAATCTTGAAGCATTCACAATACTCTAGGGAAAATAGCAACGGGGAAGCTTTAAAAAAATATCAATGAGGCATAGAGTAATTTTCTAAAAAAACACTCGAGAATTAAATCAAGTAGAGGTTATTTTTTGTGATCCAAATTCTGAGTTAGAGGTACCAAAAATGTGAATGTACGTTATGCATGCTCAGTGACTCATTTAAATTTTGCCAAAAGACCTAAATCTACCATACAAAATGAACACAGAACACAGTGATTAAATTCAAAATTCCCGCTGATAGTAAAATATAGCATTATAGCCAACAAAAATAATGATAGTTCGTCCCCAACAATTTTAAGATGACATTGCCATAATTGCAATGTTCGAAGTTTAAATAATATCAACAATTACATCACGAAACCAATAAGTGTCGATAACTTGGGCTTTGTTGCAGCAGTTGAAATAACAACATGTACCTTTTTATTTACTTAGTTTGAGGTTTTTTATATTGAAAAAAAAGACAGATGTGGTCACCATATTTCTCCAGTGTGCCCATGTTCCTCAAAATTTGCAAGATCTTCTGAATAAGAAGCGTCCCAATAACTTTGGAGCCCCAGCATTGAGCCTTCAACCTCAACAGGATCTTGATCATCCTTGTCAGAACTGCCTCAATGTAAGGACATTTTAGAACACTAAAAGGAAAACTGTTGATAAATAATTGTATAAGTATGCGAACAAATCTGAAGGAAATTCAACGACAAAGAACGGAAAGGCAACAAACAGGGTTTTCTTGCCATTTATACCCAATTGCAATCTGCCATGAAATATCTAGGAGACTCATCCGTCCTCAAACAAGAGAATGCACCAATCATGTACAATCAAACACATAAACCAGCAACTCAAAATAGCAGATTCAATCATATCAATTCAGAATCAAGGCACATAAACCATACATGCTTGCAGAAACAAAGGGCAAACAAAGCTAGTCAAATTAGGTTCTCTGTATAAATCAGATCCTCACTGACCAAACGAGCAGGAGGAGACGTAACCTAGAACAATCGTCAGCTCCTGGTCACCCTTGAACTCCACCCACCGCTTCTCCTTCACTGTAACACCATCAAGAAGCAACAACTCCAAATTCGTTTAGCAGCATCAATGTATCCATTTTCCGGAAAAGAACAGAACATCGAAATGGCAGATTCTTCTTGCAAGAAGAAAAGAAACACAGGGACGGAGAGACGATAGAGGGCATGTATTGAAGCCGTCGACCTCCTCGACACGGGTGAAATAGCGGTTGCCGACGGAGGAGCGGGGGGAGCGGGGGGAGGTGGCGGCGGAGGCGAGGGCGAAGCGGAGGAGTGGGGGGAGGAGGAGGCGGCGGTGGAGTGGAGGAGCGGGGGAGCAGGCGGCAGAGCGGGGGAGTGGGGGGAGGAGGAGGAGGTGGCGGCGCGGGGTGGGAGGGAGGGGAGGAGGCGGCGGCGCGGGGTGGGGAGGAGGAGGAGGCGGCGGCAGCGCAGGGTGGGAGGGAGGGGAGGAGGCGGGACGGCGGCGCGGGGGGAGGAGGAGGCGGGGAGACGGGAGAACGGGCGAGACGGGCGACGTGGGGAAAAGATTCGGCGCGGGGTGGGGAGGCAGGTGGTTTTCTTTTTTGAGTCGGGGCCACATGTCAGGCTGCTTTTTGTGAGAAAGAGTGGGAGAGGTCGGACCAACCACCAACTCCTTCTTTTATCATAGTAAAGATAATTCACCAAAAAGCTAAAATAAAATCATATTGCAAGAATTATTCTCATTTAAAGTCACAATGGAATATACGACTAGTTGTTCAAACAAGTTGTATATTCAAAACTTCATTTCTCTCATAAAATTTGTGTTATCATCAATTACCAAAAAATGGGAGATTGAAAGCATCTAGGCCCCTAAAATGGTTTTGGTAATTAATGAATTTATGTGAATATGGGACTAATGTATTTGATAAGTGTTTAAAAGGTCAAATCCTTAAGTGGATGATAAGATGCAAGTCAAGGATCAATGTGAAGATCAAAAATGGCTCAAAACAAAGGTATACTTAGACTAGGATCCCCTTTTTATTTTTACTGGTCTTAGGAGAAAAGGTGGAAGACCGAATTATAGACCAAACCTCATACCATAAAGAGGGATCATGGCAAGAAGATTGATAGCATAATTCTTGTGCCATTTGGATCAAATTAGGATCATGCATTCTTTGAAAATCTGGTTTAAAAGTCAAATATGTGCTCTGTGTGGAAAACCGGAAGTACCAGAGTTTTAACGGCGGAATTATCGTAGAGCGGAAGTTCCGCAGTCTTGAGCGGTAATTCCGACGCACGGAAGCTCCGAAAATCCGAGCGAAACCTTTTTTCCAGAGAGCACCCCCCAGAGTGTTCGGTGCTCTGTCCAGACAACTGGAAGTACCGACGTGTAAATTACGGTACTTCTGCTTGCCGGAAGGTCCAGCATCCGAGCGAAGCCTTTTTCCAGAGAGCACCCTCTAGGTGATTTTTTATGGTATGCGGCATTCGGAAGTACCAAAGGTTTAATGCTGGAACTACCATAAGAAGCGATAGTTCCGCTATTTGGAGCGATACTTCCGGAGCATGGAAGCTCTGGAGGCAAGGGCGGACCATTTTTCCAGAGAGCGCCAACTTTTGGTTCCGGCCCAAGCGGTACTACCGCGCCAACTTCCCAGAACTAGTACCAGATTTATAACGGCGGTAGTTCCATGCTGACTTTCAAACGGCTAGTTCAGAGGCTCTGACATAGCCGTTCTGCCGCACCAGAGTCAGAGCAGAAGTACCGGCCTTTGGCCTGCGGTACTTCCGCTCACCCTGATTTTTTTTCTGAATATTTCTCCCAATGGCTAGATTTGGTTGGTAAGGGTATAAATACCCATACCACTGCTCACACAGATGTTAGAGACCCCATTGAACATCCTTGAGCATTGAGCATTCACTCCACACCTCATTTACTCCTTGTGCATTCATTTGAGATAGTTGAGCCAAAAGTGCATTGCATTAAATAATTTGATCCTTTGGCACTTGTTTGCAATCAAGAGAAGCCGCTGATTTATTACTCTTGGTGTTTGCCGGCACCTAGACCAGTGATGACCAGTGATTTTCTCAAAGAAGCTTGTGAGAAGGCCCGATGTGCTTGTGAAGGTTAGCTCACCTATCCGGAGCGGGAAAGAGCTACCACTAATGGATTAGAGGTGCTTCGGCTTAATTTGTGGAGCCGGTCCAATTCATTTGGGCTAACCTCAATGTAGATTAGGGAAAACCGGCAAGTTTCTGAACACCACGGTAAAACATCGAGTGTACTTGGTCCTCTCTTACTTTCTTCTTGCTCTTGTTTATTATTCCTATTGTGATCATTTATTTGAGTTAGAGCTAGTGTTGATTATCAACTTGACTAGAATTGTATAGGAATTGAGTGCTTTACACTCTTGTTATAATAAAATTGTATAGAATTAATTAAAAGATAAGGAAATTTAAAATCCTCCTATTCACCCCCCCTCTAGTCGATTATCCTTGATCCTACAGAAGGCTGGACCGGTGTGTGGTTGGACCTAAGCCAAATTACCTTCTTTACTTTCTACTCTGGAAAAGTCGATCAATATTTAGATAACTATTAATTTGATATCCCTATCTCATAATGCTTCCATAAGAAAATTTGGATACCCATGAACATTCCATAGTGGAGTACTATGAAGATTCCATGCACTTACGGGTAAATTATTAATATGGTGTAAGGATCACCAACAAGTTGCAAACATGAGTGGTTATTAGTGTGTTATGTTTCACTTCTATTGTTTGACAATAGGTTTCCCATACCTTAAGCACTAGATCACTACATAAGAACCACAAGAATCACTCATAGGCTTCCTATTGGTTACTTAGTCTCTGGTTAGCCACCTACCTTTGGTTGTGTGAAGGTTAGACCAGTGTGTGGTTGGACCTCAACCAAATTACCTTCTTTTCTTTCTGCTTTGGAAGATATAGATCAACTAGTGGGCCAGGGCCTGACCTTCACAGTACAAATACTGGCAGTATTCTATCTTCTCCTTGTGGCTAGTGATGATGCTAGGGTGTTGGCTTGAATTGAACCACCCTTACAGTAGATCTTTTAGCTTCAACCAATGTAGAATTGTAGCAACCTTTAAGCAGGTAGAAGAAAAAGTTTACTTGATCAGAGACTGACTATAAGCTGCCTAGTTTAGACAGAAGAGTTATACTGACAATCATCGTAGGGGATTGACTTTCGAAGTTGGAGACCATGTTTATCTCAAGATGTCACCTCTTCGAGGAATTTGGAGGTTTAAATTGATGGATGCCCCACAGTGATGCTCGTAGCCAGGTCAGTGGAGAAGGAAAGGGGCTCCTATCTATGGAGGTTGCAGAGAGAGGCCGAGGATCTACGACAACTTGCAGCAATTCAGTCGGTGAAGACTTCTTGTGCCACTAGGAACAAGTGATATTAGGATCTACAATCTCAGTTACAAAGATGCATGCTTTCAACGGATGGGGTGGTATGGTCTTTGACGATAAAATCTAGAAAGAGAAGGGAAGGAGGGTACACAGTGGCCATTGGAAGGTGACTACTTACCAGAACGGGAAGACCAACGTTGTGTTGGAAATGTTGGCAATATTTTAATTCTAGATTTTACTAGGAGGCAAATATCACAATAACTAATGATGCATAAAGCAGTGTTACCTATCATCAAACCCAACAAAGCCTCAAATACAAATGTTTGAATCCCACTCAAATAGAGAGAGAGAGTGGTGCACGGTTTAGCAAAAATAAAGGTGGACTTGGTCTGCCAAGTGGCACGCCACATCACGGCATGGTCTTGTATCATAAGTCACAAGTCACGCGATTTTCATACGAACAAGCATGAATACATCCACGCGTGTGTCCACGTGTGTGTGATTAGCCATAGCCATCCTCGTGCCACCCCCATCCACGTGTCACATGATTTGAGTAGTGCCAAAGGCTCTATGTTATAAATTGGTCTCCTCCACCTTGACTTAGCAATATGATACTAAACCATGCATGCTTTGGAATTAAGAAAATGGGTCTCACTAATATGGACCTATTTCTAACAATCCCCCACCAATTCCAAAGCAAGAAGTAAAAAGATATCAAAGATATTGTATTGAAGTACTGTTAATATACCAGTCTTTTAGTGTAAGTCCCGTATGAGTTGAATTTGCACCTAGAATGACAAGATTCATCTTCTCACAATTGATGAATGGACTATATCTTGAATTCACAGCTTTTCGTGATTAGATTTCACTTAAAATCTCAACTGGTGCTAGGCTACCAATGAACCATGCCTAAACGGAGTGTTATATGGTCATGCTCCCTTATCTGCTCATGAGCTTTCTAGAGAATGCCCCGTTCTCATGAACTTCGACCACACAGTTAGGCTCAAGTAGGTGTATTCTTTCCAGGTATCCTGCAGGCTTATACATTTTCCTTATTTGGACAACAAGATACATTAAGGCATTATGCCAACCTTCCATACAGTCGAGAGTACTTTATTTATTAGGACATGAGTACAATGAATACATACTTTCTTGTTGCAACATCAACTTGTTTTTCCCATTGCCTACATCACGGGAGCTCCGATCAAGAAGGTATGGGTTACCATTGTGATGTAACTCAAATGGGTGTCATTCCTATGTCCATAGATGCAACGGAAATCGCTTTCCATACTAACCCCTTTGTAAAAGGGTCTACCAGATTTTTCTCAGTGTGAATATAGTTCACAGCAATCACTCTGGAGTTTCTCAGTTTTCTGACAGATTTAAACCTACACTTCACATGTCAAGAGGACTTCATGTTATCCTTTGTACTTGTGACTTTGGCCAACACTATTTGATTATCATAGTACATCAAGATTGCTAGTATTGATTTCTCAACTAATAGCAAGTCCAACTGAAGCTCTCTCAGCCATTCAGCCTCAACAGTGGCTTTGTTAAGTGCTACAAATTCTACTTCCATGGTTGACCTCATCAAATATAGTTTATTTGCAAGACCTCTATGAAACTGCAGAACCAGCTAAAGTAAACACATAACCACTTGTACTTTGATCTCATCCGCATCAGAGATCCAATTGGAGTCACTGTATCCTTCTAATATAGAAGGATATCTAGTATAATGAATTTCAAAAAATGTTGTGCCCCTCAAGTAGCGCAACACTCTTTCAAGTATCTCCTAGTGATATCGTCTAGGTTAGAAGTAAACTGACTTAATTTGCTCACAGCAAATAAAATATCAGGTCTTGTGGCACCAGCTTAATACATGAGGGACCCAATAATTTACAAATATCTCAATTGGTCTTTTCCTAAACCCTAGTTCTTTCGAAGCTTAATACTCGCATCATAGAGTGTTGGAGAAACTTTACAGTTCTCAAAACTGAACCGACTCGACATTTTCTTAGCATAATGGAATTGATTCAAAGTGATCCCATCATCGCATTCATAAATTTAATATTGAGAGACAATGTGGAAGTGACCCCATGTTTGTGCAAGTGACCCTATGTTTGTGATGAGTAATTGACACTTGGTTTAGAGAGATTGAGTTTGATTTTTGAGGCTTGTGCTCTTTCTGGAAGGTTTTAAGCCTTTACGACTTGTTCAGCATTAGCTCTTACGATCACGTGGTCGGCAGTAGCTTTTACGACCACACTATTGGCAACGTTGTGGTCGGCAGTGGCATGTACGACCACGTTGTCGTAGTGGCCATAGTCGATTTTACGACCATGTTGTCGCAGTTGATCTTATGACTTGGTGGTCGTAGGTGTTGTTACGACTTGGTGGTCGTAGGTGTTGTTACAACTTGGTGGTCATAAATGCTTTTACGACTTGCTCTTTACGACCATGTTGTGTGCCTCTGTGTCGTAGATGTCTTTACGACTTGCTCTATACGACCACGGTGTGTCTTTGCAGTCGGCAGCCAGTTTCACGACTACGCAATCGATAGTCGTAGCTTCGACTGGCTGTGGTCGATAGTCGTAGCTTCTACTGACCATGGTCGATGATCGTAGACTCCACTGGCCGTAAGCGATGGTCGTAGAGCTCTGTCTTTGTGGTCGTAAGTCATAGCGACCAGGTCTGTCATGGTCGTAGCGCTCTGTCTAGCTTGAGCGATGGTCACAGCACTCGGTTGGTGTGGTCGTAAGTTATTGCGACCATGTGCGTTAAAGTCGTAGCTGCTAGCGATAGTCGTATCGTCTGTCTTCATGGTCGTAGCGGCCTGTGTTGTGGTTGTAACAACTTGCTGTGTGGTCGTAGGCAACTGGGAAGTCTTCTAGGGCTATGACCACCTCTTGTCCAGAGCATATGAGTGGTCGTAAGGGTTTATGACCAGCTATTTTGCTGTGATTACTCAGAATTCAGTCTGATTGATAAATTGTGTTTATAGTGCGGTGCTATGTGATGTGTTGCTTGTTCGTGATGGCTGCAGGACCTTGGAGCTAGGTCACGGTGAGGCATGGATGACCGAGACTAGGCACAGGGAGTGTTGAGTCCAGAGCGGTTAGGGAGATGCCAAAGATGACTGAGACCTACGAGGTGGCTGTGAGGATTGGAGGGCAAGAAAGCAGGAAGCTTTGTGGAAGGTGGTGGAAGGGCATTTTGGAGAAATGCTCAAGACCTGCAAAAGAAGCTGTTCTGCTAAAGCCTTCTGAAAAAGGGTTTTTGTCTTCTGTCTAAGTTAGCGGGTAAAGCATGCGTAAAAACCCGGTTGTAGACAGGGGTTAACAGGTTGTCCCCGGTAACGAGAGGCTATAAATAGAGATGGAGAGCACTAGTCCCGGGGTAAGGTGAGTATCTAGGGTTTTTCTGCTCCTCTTGTGTGAGTTCGTGTTGGAGTGTGTGTGCTCCTGGTCCTCCTGATGGAGTGGTTGTAAACTCTTCTCCAAAAGCTATATATCAACATGTTGATCTATCTATGTATGCTCATTGCGTGGAGTTGAGTTGATTCAATTTGTTTGTATGTTTGCTCTCTGTTTTTCGATTTTGTTCTTTCGTTTCTTGATCTGAGACTTTGCTTTCGGTTGTTCTATGATTGATCTGACTTGCCTGGTGTTGGGAAATAATACTCGAAGCTTTCGTGGCCCTCCTATTCCTACTTGCATAGTCAGATTACCCTCTTCTCTTCTCAATCTCGATTTTGCGCTCATCTGTTGAAATCTGGTGAATTTTCCTTTTATCTTGATAAGTTTTCAATTAAAGTCTAGAGCAATCTCCTGAGATCTTATTCTTGTTGTGTGCGAAGTTTCTTGGTCATTTGTTCTTTAAGTCGAAAGTTATTTGAATTCTTGGCTTGGTGGCCGTGCGCCTGACTAACCCTCCTCTATTTTCCCAAAAGCATTTTCGACCACGTGAGTCGTTCGACCACTCGTTGGCTTACGACCACGTAGGTTCGTCCTTGGTCTCAGTGATTTACGACAGCGTAATTCGTTCGACCACTTGTTGGCTTACTACTTCATTATTGATGGCCTCTGTGGTTTTTGACTGGATCGATTTCCAACCCCACAGTTGGTTATCGACCACGTAGTCGAGTTGCAACCACACTGTCTGCTCTTGGCTTTGTCTCAGAGTTCGACCAAGAAGCCAAAGTCTGGTCTAAGCTTTCTTTGGCTTTCGACTATGTTGTTGTGACTTACGACCTCATAATGAGTCTCGATCACGCAGTCAGGTGCAAACCCACTCGACCACATTGATTTTATGTTCTGTTTCAGTCTGTTCGCTCGGTCTTTCAGTAAGACTTCAACTCGATACTTCATAGCTCAGTAGCTATTGGAGACAAAGGGATAAGTGGGTACATGGGGAGAATTTGAAGGCACCATTCACCCCTCTGTTGCCTGCTCGGTCCTACAAGTGGTATCAGAGCACAGTTAGCTCTTTTCAATAGATCTTAACTGGTCTTTGGAGCTATGGCAATAGACAAGTATTCCACCAAGCCTCCTATCTTTGATAGGGTTGACTATCCCTTTTGAAAATGCCCAAACTAGCTATATTTTTATTGGGATTTTTCATAATTTGCCCATCCTTTATTTGCCATCAGCTTATTTGCCCCGTAGTTAGTTTCAATTGATTATGTGCCCCATCTTTGAATTTCTCCTTGATGATTTGACCTCTTTGGAATTTTATCTCATTTTATATTGTTGCAAGCCTAAATAACCATGTGAAATGTCCAAATTGCCCCTTAGGGATATACTGAGCTGGAAAAAGAACAGGCATGCGAAAGACCATACTAAAAGGAGAAGGGAAAATTTGTTCAGTAGCACTGAAAGGTCACTGCTTTCGGAAAATACCACAAAAAAAATCGGGCGTCGGAAATTACCACTAAAAGATGCAATTTTCTTCGGGATTTAGCATTCTGGACAAAAATACCCTTACCCCTATTCCCCTCCCTCTTCCTCTTCCCCGCCCATCTCCTCTTCTCCGTCCGCCTCCTCTTCCCCACCTCTTCGCCGCCGCCTCCGCCTCCTCCTCCTCACACCGCCGCCTCCTCCTCTCGCGCCGCCATGCGCCTCCTCACATCCGACGCCTCCATTTTTCCCCGCGCCAATTCTCTTCCGCCAGACGCACCCACCGCCGCCTCATGCCGCCTGTGTCGCTCCGGCCATCTCTCCGCAAACCACTGCGCCACGGTGTGTCGTGCCTCTCCTCTACCCTCCTCACTTAATCAAACCCGGTGCCTCCGACTCGCCGCCTGACCCATCTTCCTCACCGCCGACCGAACGCGCCTCCGCCGTCACCGCTCCTCCTTGGCGAGTCTCCTTCAATTCCTCGCCTAGGAGAATGTTCTCACCGCCTCGGACCTCCTCCGATCGACGCCGAGCTCCTCCTCCACCCTAGCTCGCCGGCACCGTGAAGCTCCCTGCGCGCCCATGGCCTCCATCGCCGACCGACCTCGGGCCTCCTCGGCTCAATAGACAGCGTGGTAGCACCCACCTAACCGCTCTCTAGCTCGTGCCCACCCAAAATCCTCCTTCTCCCTCTCGGCGCCGCTCGAGCGTACCTCGCCCGGCCGCGCATAGACTGCCGCCGCCTGCCTCGCGCTGTTCTAGGCGCGCCACCTCCCACTAGCATCCCCGCCCCTCACGGTTCCATTTGCCGGCCTGCCCAGCCTCCCCGGCCACCCCTTGCCGGCGCCGCCGCAGCCTAGTCGTGCCGCCTGTCCCCTCTGTTTTGCCCCAACAGGGAGATGGGGCGGAGGAGGAGGAGGAGCGGAGGGGGATGTGAGGGAGGGCGCATGGCAGGCGCGGAGAGGGAGGAGGCGGGGAGGCCGGCGGCGAAGAGGTGGGGGAAGAGGGAGGCGGACGGAGACGAGGGAGATGGGCAGAGAGAAGAGGAAGAGGGAGGGGGAATAGGGGGTAAGGGTATTTTTGTCCAGAATGCTAAATCCCGAAGAAAATTGCATCTTTTAGTGGTAATTTTCGGAGCCCAATTTTTTCAGTGGTATTTTTCGAAAGCAGTGACCTTTCAGTGCTACTGAACAAATTTGGGAAAGACCCTAGGTAAGAAGTGAATCCTTCTATCAGAAACGCTCATCAATCTCCATACCAGAGTCTCATGCCTGCGTTTGGTACTACTAAAACAGAGCAGGTAGACCTTTACCAGGGAAAGGGTGAAAGAAGCAAACTTGCCCTCCGGTAGTGCACCATGGCCTCCAAATTGTTCCTCATAAATCTTCAACAGGTATGCATACTACCAGTACCAGGAGAAATAGTCAGAAATGTAAAAACACACATAATATGTTAAGGACTCCATCAAAAGCTCAAATGCTGATACTAAAGGAGCCAGAGCTAGATGAGGATGGCTTGCAAGGGAGGACGAAAGGGAGGCGGCACCAAGCCGGTGGAGGGACGACGTGGAGGACCCGCCGGGGAGGAGGAGAGCAAGGCGGCTGACGTTGACGAGCTGGCGTTCCCGGGTGGCGAGGAGGAGATGGAGGCAACGCCACACGGTGGAGGGGTGACGGGCGGCGAGGAGGAGATGGAGGTGGCCGACGCGATGGAGGGGCGACGAGCAGCTTGCGGGGGGCAAAGGACAGGGAGGCGGCCTCAGGAGGCGAGGAGGAGAGGAAGGTGGCATCAGGCGGCGAGGAGGAGAGGGAGGCGGTTGATGTGGAGTCGCCGGTGGTCTCGGCCGGCGCCACGCAAGAACTCTAGCTCGGGCGAGCGGAGATGGAAGAGATGGAAATGGGGGATCGATGCTCGGTTTACCAACTGCAGCTGAGTATATCCCAAAGGGGCAGTTTGGACATTTCACATAGTTATTTAGGCTTGCAACAATAGAAAATAAGCTGAAATTCCAAATAGATCAAATCATAAAGTTGAAATTGAAAGATAGAACATATAATTAATTGAAACTAACTATAGAGCAAATTAGCTATTAGCAAATAAAGGAGCAAATCATCACTAATCTCATCTTTATTTGGGGAAGGTTACCGATCCATCCAAACAACCTTTTCTAACCTAGTCAGATAAATTTTAGGGTCTAGAATTTTACACTGGTTTTAGGCCCAAAACTGGAGTGCAGGCTGTTAATCTTTTGTTTTCTTCGTTTTGAGACGAGCGCCTAATCCATGGACTATAAAAACACCGCCACCCTATTCATAGTAAAAGGGGGCCATGGACTGGCCCAAATGTGTACAAGATATGGCCCATATAGTTTAAGCTCCAAAATGATCTAATCTATGTGATGTTTTGGGCTAATCTGCCCCCAAAGAGTTTAGCCGGCCTATGCCCATTAGCAACCAGAGGAGAAAACGATAGGATAATTTTTGCGGGACAAGTCAATTTTTTGTCCATCAGAAACATCTAATATACAAACCACATGCATCTTACACCAATACAATTGCTAACTAGCGAAACCAATTTTGGAGTGCAAATTACACCAATCTCTCGTTCTCTCTCCCCTACTACAAAACAAGCCTCCTAAATGAGCCACATCATCGACAAATTATCTTTGATTATTCTCCCAAAAAAATACAGCCATCTGATATGTTCAATCACTAAATTTTCTCTGCGATTTTATCAAAGAGACAACTAAATTCATGTCAATTCCGCTTTGACAGTTCCATTCTTTGCCAAGAGTCGCGAGTCCCGACCGTTCCATGCCCGTGCTGGAAATGAACCAGTGCAAGTATCTTGTGCCACCTGACTCGACAATTCTGTATTTCATCTCTCACATGAAAACTGGAACTACCTACGCCGGTTCATATTAGCTACGGCAGATATTTTTAGCTATGGCTGATAATTTTTAATTAAAAATAAATAATAATAGTTGATAAAAGTGATTTTTAGAAAGATGGAATGAGTGGCGGGGAAAGTGAGAGATGCGTGTATGAGATGAAGTGAGATGAGCGGGGCGCGTGATGTATCTGTGACCCGTTACTTTATCTCAAAAACGAGACGAAGACAACAGGGGTAAAAAAATTACTTAAAAAATCATATATTCATATTAACTTAACAACTCTGGATTTGGTCGCATATCAACTTCCTTGCGGCCGTGTCGCCCGCATCTTCTCGACTACTGCCCCATCCCAGCCCCTGCACTAGCGTGCACCACCACCAGTTGCCTCATCTTCCTCATCATGTGACATTGTGAGGTCCCTGCAACTGGAACCCATGTCTATGCAACGACCAGACACGCAAAGACTAATGCAAACATACAGGGCACCATGCTTGACGCTGACCTTGAGTATGACTTTGAAATTGAGTCCCCGTTGCATGTACGATGGAGTAGCCGCCGAAATTATTGCCATTATCTGGAGCAGATCTACTTTATCACCGGCAATGATATTTTTTTAATGCCAGCGGCACCACTGGATGGTTACTCCTCTCAAGAACAACACATAAGCCGAACCAATTTTTGCCTGTAGCCTATAGGGCACCATGGTTTCTGGATAACATTATGGCAACCTTCACCGGCTTGGAGGGTGATCAAGGTTTGGTTCCCTTCTGTACCGAAGAATAATTTTCGCAGTGATGCAGATGATTGTAAAATTCTTGGTAGAAACTTTTAAACTGGTATTGCAAAGTAAAAAATTTTAAACATTAACTTAGGACTCATTTGATACAGAGGAATTTCAAAGGAAAAACGTAGTAATTTCGATTCCTGTGATTTGGGTTACTGTACATGTTGGGACAAAGGAGTGACAATCCGATTACTCCGAATACTGTAGCCATCCCACGATTTCACACGAAAACAAAAATCCACTTTCGCATTTTGTTTTTCTTTCTTTTAGCATAGGCCCGAGGCAGAATATGGTTGCCGCTCGATTCGATGGCTGCCGCCACCGCAAGATTCAAGGTCGCCGCTGGTCCGGGACCTCGCCGCCACCTCGTGCGGCTGCCACGGCGTGCGCCTGCTCCTGCCGCGTCCGGCGACCCGCCGACTGCCCCCTGTCGCCGCCGCCTTCAATGGCGCTCGCCGCCTACTCCAGCCGCACCGGCGACCCACGCCGCCCATCCTCCCGTTGTCGCCGTCTGCTACCGCCACGCCCGACGACCCGCGCCGCCTGTTCTCGCAGCAGCCCCGTGACCCGGCTGCGAACGCACGCCCCTCGCCGCCTACTACCTCGACCACTGTTACCTGAGAGGAGGATGAAGGGAGAAATGGGATTGGGAATGAATGGGGATGAAAGTGACGGTCACGAGGAGCTGAGCGACTGCAGAGATAGAATGGAGCGAAATTCTTATTTTATTCTCATACGCATATTTTTTAGAGGGATTTGATGTTTGCTTTTTCTTTCATTGTACTTAATAAAACGCTTTATGTAACATCCTAAATTTTTGATATTTGAAATTTTGAGTAATTTAAAACTTTTATTTGTATCTTACTGGCATTTAAATTTTTGGTTCAAAATCTTATTTGAGTTTTCCCGAGTTTTATGCTGAGCAAAATAAATAACTGGAAATAAATCTCAAATGCAAATAAGAATTATGAGGATAAAAGATACAAAATAATTTTGGGAGTTTAAGACTCTAAGAATCAAAATACCAAGAATTTTGAATTCAAACTCAAGTCAATAAAATGCAACCAAAAGGAATATTAGAACATCTTTCTAAATGATTAAACTGGAAGTTCCTTTCCTTTACTTTAATTAGCACTAGTAGTGTGCCCGTGCTAACGCTACGGTAAAATACAAAATAAGATAAAATTTGTAAAAATAAAACGAACAATAAGATTCATTAAGATTCACGTCTCATATATTGTATAACCAAATATTTTTGTCACATAATGAATGCCACATAACGACTGATCTTTTGAGGAGGCGACAACATCATTGGACTCACCCACCGACGACTTTCACCATCCCCACATTGTTTAAACTTGAGGCTACAAAGAAAACAAACATTTTTGTCACATAAAGAAATATGAAATACAGTAAGGAAATATGTGTTTGTGGACTATTTACTTACCACATCACCATGCTAGGACATCTTTATACACAATATTTTTGGTGCTCAGGCGGATGGTTTGGCCCTGCGCTTTGTTTATGGTCATTACAAAACTCAGGCGGATCGGGAATTGTTTCCGCTTGAACTTGAAAGGAAGTGAGATATCGTCGGACGGAGCCATAGGGATTCTAGGAATGAACACCCTTTTGCTTGCATGGTAGTCACCAACTATTTCTGCATCAATTACAAGATAAAATTTGTACGCAGTGATGCTGGCGATAACTGTTCCCCATAGTCGAAACACTCTTTCGACCACGTTCACTTCCTTACAACGTGGTTGGAATCGCTTCCGACCACGTTCAAGTCTTCTTGGCTCGATCGCAGCTCCTTCCGACCACTGATGTTGTGGTCGTAGCCTTCACAATGTGATCGAACGCTTTACAACGTGGTCGATAGCCCTTACGACCATGTTCAGCACTCAATCAATGTGGTCAAACACCTCTGCGACCACGTTCAAACATCTAGAGCCAAAACAGGACTCTGGCCAGGGGAAGTTGCCTGATTGTAGGTGTTGCAGAGGTAGTAAGAGCCTTTGCTACCAAAGCACCAACAGTTGCCTGCATGCCAAGAACTGCGGCACCCATCCCAAGCATATTAACCAGAATGCCATTTCTTAGACTTTTCATAACATCAACACGTGGAGGAGCCTGGAAAGTAATCCACAATTTTATTTTCTAACTTGAAAGCATATCTAAAGAAGTATACCAAGCTTGCCATGCAAAACAATAACCTAAAATATACATGTTTAAAAGCAGACACCAGTTATCTTGGTGACAGGGCCATCATGTGAAAAAAACCAGTTCAATTGTCACATGGTAAACAGACAGACAGGTAAACAAGATGAGTCAAAGGCAGTGGGCAAGGAGGAGCAATGCCATTCTTTAACATGAATATAACTCATTTATTTTGCTGGTAACAATGTAAAATGTGGGTTGTGGTCGACAAAAGAAAGTACCTTTGCAGGATCGCTTGCTGTTTTTCTAAGTCTTTCAGAAAAACAGATGTAACCAAATGACCAGAAGACTGAAATAAAGCTGCAGCAATACCAGCAGCAGTTGCGTAGAATGTAACGGGCGCTGTCACCTTCCCAGTAACAACCGTAGAGAACGACAAAATTCCAGCAGAAACAGCTGTGCACACCAACTGGGACCAGAACCCAAGGGCACCCAAATTCTTGAAATACCGTGCTGTTTTCTCTAGTTTATTGATAACCTGTCCATTTAGTCCATAGAAAAGCAAGAAAGTCTAATTTCAGTCATGGTACATGGCTTAAACCAGCACTTAAAGATAAGCAAGATATATACAATATCATTTCAACCATGTGAAGAAAAAGCAATTCCAAAACTAAAAAAAGTCACGCAGGTTAACCAGAGATTCAGAATTCTGTACTAAAATGATAACATGTTTTATAATACATAGCGAATACAACAAATGGAATTGAAAAAGAAAAGCAAGAACACTGCCACAACGTCGCTTCACAAATCAGGAATCATGGTCTTTTATTTAATTAGGAACTGGGAAAATATATTGTTCATGTTGCTTCTTTAGGATAAGAGAGCTTTACCTGAAGGTATGGAATCCTAATGATGGACAGGCCTTCACCGAACGGGCATTCCATATCTAAACCATATACTTCACACAGGTTTTCAATCAAAGCTTTAGATGTGACAACACATGTTAAGGTAAATTTACCCAGCAATTAAGCACGCTAATAAAATCAACAACATACAATTTTATGCCAATCATCTCTATCACAACAAACTGAAACCAGCGGGCACTACATGAGATGCTAACTGAGAGTGATTTTCTTGACAAGATCCAAACCTGAAATAACTCCCTACAATTTCGTTAGCATTCCTTTCACATTAAATTCTGAAAATTCCCCTATATTAGAGATATATCAGAAACCAATCACTCAATGCCCTAAACCCTAAATATCATCATGCCCAAGTGCATTTCCTGAAACAAGCAACCATCACAAAGTCCAAAACTATATACGTTTCGTGTGCAATTCTTAAATACCTAAGATTAAATACCTAAGCTTCAAATGCTCATATAGGTTTCCAAAACATAAAATTTATCGAGAAAACCAGGACAAGAGACCTACTTCACGCACTGACCAACAGCACCGGAGGTCGATAGATCTAAGGAGATGGAATTAGTGAAGCACCTGCTCGAGCTTGGCGCGCTCAACCTCCTGATCGGTGGGGGGAGGCGTCGGGTATAGAGGACCCGACGAGGACGGGGACGACGCCTCCGCGGTGAGGCGCCGCAGAGCGCATTGGCCGCCCCCGTAGCAGAGGCGTCCAGTAAAAAGGGCAGCGCCGTGGAGGGAGGGTGGACGGGCGACGCAGCCGTGGAAAACGCCAGCCGCCGGAGCATCGGCGCCGGCCGCAGCGCAGGCCGCGCTGGGAGTAGGAGCGACTGCATTTGTGATTGTGCCGATGTCCATGTCGCACTGAACGTGGCTGGGATGATGGAGTGCGCGTTGGCCGCCATCGCCGGAGAAACCGCCCGGGAGATCCCCCCGGCGCCGCCGCTACAGCCTCCCGATCGCCGGCGATCGCCGCATCGGCCGCCCACCCCCAGCCCCACGGCTTGTTGATGGCGCCGCGTCCTCGTCCTCCTCCGCTGCCACCGATGTATTCCACCACTTCATCCACCCCACCGGCCGCCTCGCCGCGAGGCCGTGGTCCGCGCGTGGCGGCGCTCCTCCGGTGGCTTCAGCACCACCCCACCCGGCCGGAGCCCATCTACCTCCTCGTCACCCTCAGCGCGCCCCGTCCGCCGCCGAGCACCGCCCCGCCTCCCGCGCTCCCCCTTCCCCTCCATCTCCCTCGTCTCCGACCGCCTCCCCCCGACCTCCCCAACAACATCGAGCCTCTCCCCGACTCCGCGTTCCGCTCCCTCCCCGGCGCCGCGCACCGCAGCCTGGTCCTCGTTGACCGCCGCCTCAGGATCCCCAATAACGGCAAGGGGGGCAAGGGTCGTGGCAGGGTCGTGCCCGTCGACTTCACCGACCCGGAGTGGGCGGAGTCCGCGAGGGAGGCGGCGCGCTGGTGGAGCTGCGGGTGGAGGCCGGGACGTGCCACGCCGTGCGGGTGGGCCACGAGGCGATGGCGCAGGAGGAGGCAGTGGAGAATGTGCGTGGGCGCGGGGTGGGGTCTGTGTTCAATGATGTGCATGATCTGGATGATTTTGGTCTTAGGATTTTCAATGAGTAAGAGAAGAAGACTTGAGGAGAGATCCAGGCCATTCATTTGTATGAAGTTGGATTACTTGGTACACAAATCTGGGTGGACTTAGATTAGGCATGACTGTGGGGGTGGATTTAGTAAAGAAAATTTTGGTGTATTATAGAGGGGTAGAGATACAAAACAAGGGTTGGACATTCAAAAGTTTATGAATACAATTCATAGCAAAATAATATCAAAAATTGAAATCCAAGGGCAAAGTTAAATAAAATATAAAATATAGAAATATTAGAATTTGTATCTAGGTATTTGGACCAAGATTTGAGTTAAAATTTCAAAAATTGAAATCAATAACATTAAACATGAAATAGAGATTTAAATTAAAATTCAGATTCTAAAATTTTGCTTAAGTCCATTTCCTCTCTATCTTTCTCTCCCTTTCTCTCTATGCCATATGGCCCCCTCCTCTTCTTTTTCTTCTCTCCCCTCCTCTCTCTCTCTTCTTTCACTGCAAGCCGGGCCCAAGCCCTCCTCTTCTCTCCTCCACCTGTTCTACTCCTTTTTCTTCCTGAGCGCCCATGTCATCCTCTGCAGCGCGCCTGCTCGGCCGGCCTCGCTTTTCTCCTGTTCATCCGTCACCGTACCTGCGCCGCATCACGTCGCGTGTCAGCCACAGCGCCGTCCTCGCCATACCCTGCGTCAACCACCCCAAGTCGCCTCCGCGTCGCCGTCGCTCTGCGCGCGCACATCGCCTCACCATCCCGTCGCCACACCGGGCACTGTGGTTCAGTCGCTAGCCACAGTGGCTCTACAGCGGCGCCCCTCCGAGCTATAAGTAGGTCCTGGCCGCCCCCTTACTTCCCTGCGCCTCCCTCTTCGTCCCCGTGCTCAGCTCAAGTTCACTGCGCCAGCCCGAAGCACTGGCCACCGCGCGTTACCGCCGCCCCAGTCGCTCCGACAAACTCGTGCCCAATTGACCCCGCCATTGGGTGCTCCCAAGGGTATTCTTCCTCCCATTCCACCTAATTGGAAACCCATGCACTAAGCCCACCGGGACAGCCATCTCCCCCAACGCCGGCCAATGGCGCCTTCCCCATAGCCATTTCGTCTCCGACTCCCCTCGGCTCGATTCCACCGTGGGAGAGCATCGCCACACCTTCCCAAAGCTCCGCCGACTGCTGGCCAGTGCCCTTGCCGCCTGTACGTCGCCGGCACCGTGCGCATGACCACGCCACCGTGAGCTTCCGTCGCCGGCTCACCTCGGCTCTTCTCCCGCTCAACCAACGTTGTCTTAAGCTTCCTCTGTACTCCTTGCTACTCCTACGCACCTCAGCTTTCCCCCTCCTCCACGCCAGCACCGCCGCCCCATTTCCACCCTCGCTGCCGGCCGCTCTCAGCGCCGCCGACCTCTCTAGCCTCATCCCGAGCCGCGCCACCCCTCCAACAATTTCCCCACCTTCCCCGAAACTCGTTTTGCTGGTCTCCGGCACCTCCCTAGCCGCTCCTTGCCAGCGACACCGCCTTGTGCCCAGCTTCACCGCTTCCCCTGTTTTCGGCCGGCTAAGTGCCCTGTTGGAGCTCGGTGCTACAATCGCTTCAACTAGATTGATCCCTCCCACTATCACAAAAGCGGGCAAGTGCCCAGTTGGTCACCAGCACCTGCTGCTTAACACTATCCCCTTGAGGTCCCAGGTTTGAACTCACAGCCCGCAACTCCTACTTTTTATTCTTAATTTTTATTTTGATCCATTTCAGTTAAAGAAAAATCAAGGAAAAATATGAAATTAGTCCATGGAAGCCAACAAATTCTATTAGGATGCAAATGAGATTATTTAAGATTTAATTAATTACCATATATGCATAAGTAATATGCCTTTATTATTTATCTTAATCTAATTATTAAGTAAAGGCATTAATAAAAGATGGTTCTAAATTTAATAATGACTCCAATTAAAAGATATACAAGTTAAAGTTAAGGGAATAAATTGGGTATTATGTTTGGCTATAAAAACAAGACTTTAAATTAAAGATTTTCTTTAACTATAATATATGCCATAACATTTAACATGCAGCCATAAAATAAATCTTAGTGGTAACTTTAATTAAATGACAAATCAAGCAGCTTCATAGAATTAATTAAACAATATGTCATAACCATTTGGAACAAAATTTATATTTAAAGTTAGAAAAACATAATTTAAAGTATAAACCCTGCCATTAGCCGTCATCGATAAATAATTCTCCACGGCAACTTTAGTAAAAGTGATAGTAAATAAGAATATACTAAAATTTATTATTAAACATCAATGAGACAATTAAATACTCACGTGCTTCAATGAAGTATTAAATTAATCATTAGGAGGATACTTCGAATAATTAGTAAATAAAACCCCATAAAATACCATAACTTAAGTTGCGAGGAATACATACCCTAAAGATAAATTTAATAACCTAAATTATTACACCAGTCTATAAGTCTAACCCGACTCATAGAATTTCCTTGATAAATATAAAAATAATAAAAGAATTATTAATAAAAAGATCGAGTCATCATATTCTGCCATCAGCTATACCTAGCTATCTCCGAATACTAAACAAAAATAATCTCATGAATATACCTTTGCCGTGACCCATCCTTGATCTCCATTTTGATAAGTTTCCCCACCATTTCCCACTCACTCCAACCACTCCAACACCGACAATACTCCGCGTCCAACCAACCTTGTCTCAAATCACCTATTTAATCAAAATAAAAATTAATTAAGTTCAATTAGATTTATTTGGACATTTGAGTTATTTGCATTTATTTGGATTTAGTTGCTTAGCACGTAATTAGAAATTAGAAGTCGTGAAGATTCAAGGGATTAAGCGTGATCAAGAGCAAAGTAAAGATAAAGACCAGAAGCTCAAAAGAAAGCATGGTGTGAGCTCAAGACCACGGTAAACCGCGCAAGGCGAGTCAATACTTTTATCATATTGAACCTACATTTTCTGCAAATTACTTTTGTTTAAATTATCAAATTGCATGCTATTATTTTATATGCAAAACACATTTGTTTTAAGATTCTAGTTATATGCCCATTATATGACTTGTTAGTATTATTCCTCCTTTGGAACATTTGAATATGTGAACCTTGTCACTCTAGTAAAATTATAATGGTAATCTTTTGAAAATAAGTCCAAAATTATACACCATGCTTAGTTGTGCTTAGATAATCGGGGCACAAAAATGCCCAAGCATCACTTTCAATTATGAGAAACTGCATTTTGGGAAGTCATGGTGGTAATGACTGGTATATGTTGGTATGAATATTTTATGTTCCCAAAAACCCCAACTTGCTTACTTATCTGGGCGGATGGTTCGGGGGTGTGAGTGGTGCAGTGGAAGCACAAAATGATTAGTGGTAGAACCGCCCAGATAGCCCTAAGGACCGAATCTTATGATGACCTCCCAGTGTACAACAAGTACAACCACAAGCTGGTAAATTGTAGGCAAGGCTAACTAATTTGCATCGACTCAGTATGGGTTGCGCCGGTGTGACCATGGGCGGGCAGAGGATAGCCACATCCTCCCGACGTGACGGTGCAAGAGGGGACTCCTAGAAGGGTGGTCGTACCCCGAAGGGAGTGAAACCTTAGCGGGCGTGACACTGCTGGAAAAAATGCATTGTAACAGTCTTGTAATAATCTACTCAACCACATGGCTAAGGAATCATGTGGGGCAATGAGCATATTTATCTCTTGTGGGTAAAGTGCAAACTCTGCAGAGTCTAAAACTATTCGAATAGCCGTGCCTACGGTCAAGGGTGGATATGGGAACTTTACTAGATATAGTTCTATTTCAAAAAATAATTTTGTGGGTGGAATTGGAAAAGTGGAGGGCAGAGAAAGGCCCTAATTTGTGTTGCCCTGGGTGTCGCCCTAGTGATAAGGTAAGCGGTTATAATGCTGAAGGATTAAGCATATGGTGCAAAGGCCATGTAACGGTGGATGGAATCTGGATCACTATTACTATTGCATTCTTTCACATATTATGTTCTAGTTCAAACTACTAGGTCTTAGGGTATTTCTATGTATTATATTTCGAAAGCAATTTATGGTAAATAAAATAACCCGAGCCTTTCCGTGATAAGCCATGCATATTATCTTATTTGCATTCTGTGTATTGGCTCATGGAGCACGGTAGTTTGTGCTCACCCTTGCTCTCACAATAAATCCAGAATCAGGAACCAGATTGCTACGCCTCAGCAATACTCTTGGTCATGAAGGCAAAGAAGATGAAGATGCCAAGGGTTAGGTCGCAAACCTCCAGTTGGCTATCTGTGGGCATTACCTAAGGGTTCTACCTGTGTGCTTCGTTTCCGCTGCTGCATTTTATTGATGACGGCCTAATCGGCCCGTGAGTAAGTTTATTATTATATTTACGCTTCCGCATGATATGTATTTTGATGTTCATTTCTGTATCTGTGACCACTATCTATTGATTCAGGGAATAGTGCGGTGAAATCACAGAGAATTCTGAATTGTAAAATCTGGGTCCGACATGATATATCACTTATATGTAGGTTGTGAACCTACATATAATTGAGACATCATAGGGTATTTTATCAAATGCACATAAAAGATGGAGCAAATGATCAAATATTTCTATTTTTTTATTTTTGTGTTTTGAACACCTTTTACCACAATTTTTCCTATATTTATTGTTCCTCAATTTTGCCACTACATTTCATACATTCCTATGTTTTACCAAGTCCTCTATTTTTCATTCCTATATTTCAAACATACCCTTACGTACCTAACGAGGATTGAATAATCTATTAAAAACAACCTTAATACATGATTAAAGTTCTAAAGTAGTATTATCGTAGCTTGTATTAACATGTTCCAAGTACCACCAGGTCGAAGGATTACTGTTCATCTACATGACCAATGACTACCCGAAAGCTCTGTAATCCGACATGTGGGCTTGCCTTTGTGCAATGCCTCGCACAGTTATCTCGTGCGACCCTCCCTCACTAACCATAACCAATCAACAGTTATTGTCAGTCTTCTCTCATTGACAGCAACCGCTTGCTCGCCCAGGTGGGAGGAATTGACAAGGCGTAAATTCGTACTAGCAACTAACAACTTGATGTAGCCAAGAGTGTGAATGCTACATTGATTTGTGCTTCATCCATGCAATCTGAAATTACAAGGCTTAGTAGTACTGAATTGCGCAAGGAGAAAAAAGCAATCGGTTATGGGAGAGAGGAGAATATCCTAATTCGTGCGGATACTTATGTGATTCCTCCTTTGCGCAATGCAAACAAGACAACAATGCATGGAATTAGACGTGTGGGTGGAGAAGAAAGAAATGTAGTTTGGCTAAAGAGGAAGACACAAGATCAATCAAGTTGAGAGACCATGTGGAGGTAACCACATGTTTACGATGAGTAATTGACAAGTTTGTTGCAAAGATTGAGTTTGGTTTGAGTGATTGTGCCAAGTCGGCATTTGGTGCAGTTGGGTATGG
This sequence comes from Dendrocalamus sinicus, assembly GCA_036346575.1. Classification (NCBI taxonomy): domain Eukaryota; kingdom Viridiplantae; phylum Streptophyta; class Magnoliopsida; order Poales; family Poaceae; genus Dendrocalamus; species Dendrocalamus sinicus. The sequence goes on from CM070658.1 coordinate 10,096,653, forward strand.
TTGGACGGTCCTATTGCATATTCGTCTTCCCGATTGGTCATTTAGGCGAGTTTATGCTTCATTGATGCTATTTATGCTTTCATGTATCGAGCGGTGCTATTTGATGTGTTTCTTATTTGTGATGGTTGCAGGACGTTGAGGCGGAGTCGTGGTGAGACACGAGGTGACCGGACTAGACACAGGCGGTGTCGAGGTCAGCACGGTCGGGATGTGTCGAAGACGGCGGAGACTCGAGGTGGTTGGGAAGCTTGGACGACAAGAGACACGGAAGCTTCCCGGAAGGTGCAGGAGGGGCGAATTGGTAATTTCGTAAGGCTGCACAAGCGGGAGCGGGTTCCGTTGGATTTAGCAGGCGTAACAGGTTGGAGACCCGTTAGCCAAGGGCTATAAATAGGAGTGAGTGGCTGCATGTATTCCCATGGCTTTGGGAGAGAGTTAGGCTTTGCTTGAGTGAAAAGAAGCTTTGGAGAGTTGCTTTTGCTTTGAGGTTTTAGTAGTTGAGAGTTGGTGGAGAAGGCAGAGGCATGTCTCCATTGTAGTCTCCTCCCTGTGTGGGTGTTCTTGAGGTGTTCTTGAGCTTGGGAGAGGGAGAGGAGATGAGTTGAGCCACCATGTAATCATTCCTCTATATTCAATCAAGTATGGGGACTCCTCTGTGATCTTTGTGTTTATGGAAATGAATTCTTTCAAGAAATCATTTGAGTTCTTGCCTCTCTGTTCAGTTTTCTCTTTGATGCTTTCTAGGCTTGAGTTTTGACTTTTTGTGTTTTGAGTCGATTCTCGCTGGGGAGTGGAAAAAATGGGTTGCTCTATGTTGGGATGATGCCTCAAGATCATTTGATCGGTTAAAATCCCAAGAGCCCATTCTTAATTCCAGTTTTCATTTTTGGTCTCCTCTGTTCATCTTTTTCCTTCTAGGTTTTGGTGCAAATCTTGTTTCCCTCTATGAGATGGCTTGAAACTTGGCATAAAAAGTCCAGAGGCTATTAATTAGCTATCCCCAAAGTTTCATGGCCAAAAGAACAAAGACAAGATGAGAATTTGAGTTTTCGAGCAGCTCTCAGTTCATTTTCAGTTTTTTACCAATTTCCCTAATTCTTGCTTTTGAGTTGGTCTTCTTTGGTTCCCTTTGCTCCTTTGGCTATTTAGGACGTTATCCTTCATTTCTGGGCTAAGAAATCCAGTGGAAAGACCTCAATTTTCTCTTTGTGCGAAGTCTTGTTTTTGCACTAAAATTTCAGCCTTCTGTTATTCTGAACTTTCGAAGAGCGGTCAGACCGGAGGAGGCGAGGCGGTCAGACCGCCCCCGAGCGGTCAGACCAGCCTAGACCAGGCGGTCAGACCGGCCTAGTGCTTGAGGTCTGACCGGCCACCTGCAGAGCACTCTGTTTTGCATTTGTGTTTGGCTTTTTGCTGTTGTCCTCTTAGTTTTCTCTCTGTCTTTTAGGGTTATGCTTTCTCCTCTGGTGCTTAAGGTGTCAGTAAGTATGAATGTTCCTCCTTCATAGCTTTTTAGCTCTCGGAGAGGAGATTCCCTGTGAGTATTTTGAGGGGTTGAGATTTTAATTAGTCGACATTCACCCCCCTCTGTCGCCATTTCAGTCCAACAATTGGTATCAGAGCCGGTTAGCTTTTCCTCGTAGATCTTAACCGGTCTCTAGAGCCATGGTGACGGACAAGTACTCGACCAAGCCCCCGGTCTTCGATGGGATCGACTATCCCTTCTGGAAGAGCCGGATGGAGACCTACATCCAGGCTCAGGGCTACGCCATTTGGCGTAAGGTCAAAATACGGTATGTTGTTACTGCCGATGAAAACATCAACGCTGGAAACATGCATGATATTGAGGCGAATGCGAAGGCAAGGAACATCATAATCCAGGGTTTAAGCCGAAGCGAGTTTGACCGCATCTCTCATCTTTCGTCGACTTTCGATATCTGGGTGACCCTCGATGCATACCATGAGGGCACCACCCAGATCAAGACGATCCGACAGACGATTCAGCGAGATTACAACAAGTTTGAAATGCTCGCTGGCGAGTCCCTTGATGAGTGTTTTGCGCGTTTCCACAAAATCTTGAGCAACCTCCGAGCGGTCGGTCTCACATACCCCGACTCGGACAATGCTCGTCAGATGCTCGCGGCTCTTGACTTATGAAGTTGACTACCATCAAGGACACCACCGACCTCTCGACCTTGACTCTTGACGCATTGTATTCACGCCTCAAGACTCACGAGATTGACATAGTCTCTCGTAGGTCGAAGTCGCAGTCGATGGCCTTAGTCACCGATCCCACTTCTGGACCTTCTTCCGAGTCGACTTGCGGATTCTCACTTGTTGCTCTCTGTGACATAACTGATGATCAGTTAGAGCAGCTTGCGGATGAGCAGTTAGCCCTCCTAGCTCGGAGATTTTCCCATGCTTATAAGAGAGGAGGGACGGAAAGAGAGGAGGACCTGTGATTTGCTTCGAGTGTGGTGGCCCCAACCACATTCGAGCAAACTGCCCCAAGCTAGGGAAGGGCAAAGGCGACTATGGCGGTGTGAGCAAGAACGACGACATCGACAAGAACCGTAACAAGAAGCCCCCTGCTTACACCCAAGCAAGAAGAAGTTCCGCGACCTTGGCAAAGCCAAGAAGCTCTTCCACCGTGTCCTCACTGCCTTCGATGACCTCGACCTGAGCGAGGTGGAGGGGTGGAGCGATGACGATGGAACGGACGAGCAAGACCCCAAGGGCGGCGACGACTTCTCCGGCATGTGCTTCATGGCCCTTAAGGGCGAAGTGAGCGACAGCGAGCTGTACTCCAACTCCGACGAGGTATCTCCCACCTACGACCAGCTTAATGATGTTTTTCTTAAGCTAGGTAGATTCCATACTAGATCTAGAGCTAGGTGTAGCGAGTTGGAGAAGGAAGTAGATAGACTATCACGGGAGCTTACTTCACTTACATCTGCTTCCTCCCGTGATGAATGTGATACATGCTGTGCTCTGTTGGGTGACATGGAGAAATTAAGGACCTCGCATGATAGTCTGTCATCTGAACTTGACATTGTTAAGGTGGAGAATATTAGTCTCTTGGCTGAACTAGTAATGAGTAGGATTGCTTCTATTCCATCTACTACTGTTGAAAATAGTGCATGCACCTCATGTGAGGATAAGGACAACGCATTTAGAGGTCTTTATACCATGCTTCTGGATCTGCCCGAGTCTTGTGAAAATTGCAATAAGTTGAAGATGAATCTAAAATGGGCAGACCGTAAAATTGCTGAACTGCAAGCTTCACTACTTGAGCCCATTGCTTCATGTCTGAACTGTCCTAAGTTAACTGCTGAACTTGAATCTGTCTCAAAACAGTTTCAAGAAATGATTGACACTAATAAGAAAATGGCTCAGTTCGTGACTAAGGACCCTGTTAGCTCACCATGCATTAGTTGTGACAAACTAAAACTTGAACTCGTTGCTTTGAATGAAAAATGTGTGAAGCTAACTAAGAATCAACTAGTGAAGCCATCAACTGATTGTGATGTGATTGCTGATGTGGGGGAGAAGCCCAAGGGTAAGGTTGAGACGCTTAGCGACGTGAACCAAACGCTAGCGATGGGATGCCCTTTCGAGTCGGCTGTGCGTGCACAAGCCATTCACTCTTCTGCTATTGGTTCTTCATCTGCTCCCTTACCTCTTGCTGTCTCTTCTTCTCCCTGCTCTTCTTGCACCTCTCTTTTTCGAGAGTGTCAGTATCTTATGAACACTCTCGAGAGATTTGTAGGCGGCAAGAAGAACCTTAATCTTATTCTAGACCAATCCAAGATTTGCATATTTAATCAGGGTCTAGGATATGATTTCTATGAGGACATGAGGAAGCATCCACCTGTCGTGCTTAGACCCATAGCCGCAGGTGTGATCGAGATTGAGCCCAGGACAGAGAAAGTCCAATTTAAGTCAGCGGGCTTTGTCCAAGGGATTTCTGACAGCAAGGTGAGTCCACCTGCTGCTTCGGCCTCTTAGAAGGCGAAGCCTCACCGTGGTACTTCTACATCTCAGAAGGTGAGTACCATTGCACCTTCTGTCAGAAGGATGGACACTCGATCGAGCGATGCTTCAGGCGCGCCAAGATCGCGCGGAGAGACCGTGCTGAGGCGCTTAGGCGTATTCAGGGTCAGCCCCAGACCGTGAGTGCCCCTAAGACCCACACGAGGTCTAGGACTGTTTAGCTGGATGGGTTTGGGCAGCATCGAGGACTTGGTTTTTTCGAATTTTCTGGTTTTCGTCCTCGATATGCTCCTGGTCGTGACTCCCGCCGTCCTGAGGGTAGATCTCGTTTCCCGTCGAGATAGCTACCTGCGAAGTGATCAGCATGTTGCTGGTGTCTTGACTCGCTCCTCTGTAGCACTCAAGCCCAACAACAGCTTCAGATCTACACAGAGCTCCTCTGTTGCTTCTCTTTGAGTGACAGAGAGCGTAGGGTAGATAGAGGTCAGTCGTGTTTGACTACTTCATCTGCTCGACGTGTTACTCAGTATTGGGTGCCAAAATCACTCTTGATTTACCCCAGTACTAAGACTTTACTCTCTGTTTGACTCAGGTTCGCCGGGCAGGGAAGGGAAAGGTTTGGCTCGTAGACTCCGGGTGTTCACGACACATGACCGGAGACTCTTGTTGGTTTTCTTCCCTTGCCCGTGCTTCAGGTGATGAGACGATCACCTTTGGAGATGCTTCATCTGGGCGCGTCATCGCCAAAGGTACAGTCATGTTAATGATTCTTTCATTTTGAAAGATGTTGCCTTGGTTAGTAAGCTGCAGTATAATTTGCTTTCAGTCTCACAGCTTACCGATGACGGTTTCGAGGTGAGCTTTAAGAAAAATAATTACAAAATTCTTGATTCTTCGGGTAGTCTAGTTTGCGGGATTTCTCGTTTTGGAAGGATTTTTCGTGCTGATTTTTCTGAGTCTTCTGGTGATCCTCTCCGATGTTTAGTTGCTTCGGAGTCCCGTGACCGTTCTTTCTGGCATAGGAGACTTGGTCATATTGGATTTGACCATTTGACCCGAGTAAGCGGCCACGACCTCATTCATGGTCTGCCGAAGCTCAAGATGGTCAAAGATCTTGTTTGCGCTCCTTGCCGGCACGGCAAGATGGTTGCCACTTCTCACCCTTCGGTCACAGTGATTATGACCGATGCACCGGGACAGCTGCTCCACATGGACATAGTTGGACCAGCTCGAGTGTAGTCAGCAGGAGGAAAGTGGTATGTTCTTGTCGTGGTCGATGACTTCTCGAGGTACTCTTGGGTGTTTTTCTTAGCCTCGAAGGATGAGACGTTCACGCATTTTTGAGGTCTTTACAGTAGGCTTTCTGTTGAGCTCCTAGGTGCCTTACGAGCGATCCGCAGTGACAATGGCACGGAGTTCAAGAATTCCTACTTTGAGAGGTTTTGTGATGAGTCAGGTGTAGAGCATCAGTTCTCCTCTCCTCACGTCCCATAGCAAAATGCGTCGTGGAGAGAATGAACCGTACCTTGGTCGAGATGGCCAGGACGATGCTTGATGAGTACTCTACACCGCGGAAGTTTTGGGCTGAGGCTATTGCGACCGCGTGCCATGTTTCAAATCGAGTTTTTCTTCGGGCACACTTGCACCGCACTTCTTATGAGTTGAGATATGGGCGAAAGCCAGTGTCTCACATTTTTGCATGTTTGGTTGCAAGTGTTTCATTCTGATGTCCGGGAACCTAGACAAGTTCAAGTCACGTTCTTGTGATGGTATCTTTCTAGGTTACTCGACTTCTTCGCGGGCATATAGGGTTTGGAACTGCGAGTCTAGTAAGTTGGTAGAGACCTGTGAGGTGACCTTCGATGAGGCTAGTCCGGGGACTAGGCCCGATATCTCAGGTTCTTTAGAGCAGTCCGAGCCCATCTTTGTGGATGATGAGGACGATGCAGATGAGGGTTGTTTACCCGATCCAGTTCCTCATCCTCCACCCGAGGTGCCGTCTTCCACCGCACCTCGAGGCGATCAGCCCATGCCTTCAGCTTCCTCTGGAGCTAGTGGCTTTGTTCCTACCTCGTCAGCTCATGAGGTAGAGGTCACTTCTTCTTCTCATCCAGGACCTCCTAGACATATCCAAAAAGACCATCCTTCTGAGCAGATTATTGGAGACCTTTTTGAGCGAGTCACCCGCTCAAGATCCGGCATGTCTCATTTTTGTCTCCATTCTGCCTTTGTTGCCTGCTTTGAGCCCAAGGATGTTTGTCATGCTCTCTCTAACGAGTCTTGGATCAATACCATGCATGAGGAGCTAGAGAATTTCGAGAGAAATAAGGTCTGGTCGCTTGTTGAGCCCCTCGAGGTCATAATGTTATTGGGACTAAGTGGGTGTTCAAGAACAAGCAGAGTGAGGATGGGGTAGTTATTCGAAACAAGGCTAGACTGGTAGCTCAGGGCTTCTCCCAGGTTGAGAGTCTAGATTTTGAGGAGACCTTTGCCCCTGTAGCTAGACTTGAGGCCATTAGAATCCTGCTTGCCTTTGCAGCTTCTAACGGTTTCAAGCTTTACCAGATGGATGTCAAGAGTGCCTTCCTCAATGGGTTTATTGAGAACGAAGTCTATGTGAGACAGCCTCCAGGTTTCGAGAACCCCAGATACCCAAACCATGTCTTCAAGCTTTCCAAAGCGCTGTATAGACTTAAGCAGGCCCCTAGAGCTTGGTATAAGAGGCTTCAGTCCTACTTGTTGAGTCATGGTTTTGAGATGGGTAAGGTAGATAAGACCTTGTTCATTCGCCAGCATGGCACAGACCTTCTGCTTGTCCAGATTTATGTGGATGACATCATCTTTGGCGGTTCTTCTCATACTCTTGTTTCACAGTTCTCAGATGTCATAAGCACCGAGTTTGAGATCAGTATGATGGGTGAGTTGACCTTCTTCTTTGGCTTCTAGATCAAGCAGACTCTGGAGGGTACCTTCTTGCATCAGGGCAAGTACACTCGTGACCTCCTGAGACGCTTTGACATGAGTGATGGTAAGCCCGTGTCAACTCCCATGGCATCCACAGCTTCTCTTGACCCAAATGAGGACGGCGAGCCAGTTGATCAGAAGGAGTATCGTAGCATGATTGGCTCCCTCTTGTACCTCACTGCCTCGAGACTGGACATACACTTTGCTGTGTGTCTTTGTGCTCGGTTTCAGCCTTCTCCTCACGTATCTCAACGCTAGGCGGTGAAGCGCATTCTTCGGTACCTTCGAGCTACCATTGACTATGGTATCTGATACTCTTCCTTGTCCTGTCTTTCCTTGAGAGCCTACTCAGATGCAGACTTTGCTGGCTGTAGGATAGATAGGAAGAGCACTTTTGGCACCTGCCAATTCATTGGCACTTCTCTCGTTTCCTGGTCTTCGAGGAAGCAGTCCGGTGTTGCACAGTCCACCGCAGAGGCCGAGTACGTTGCTGCTGCCAGTTGTTGCAGCTAGGTGCTTTGGATGGTCTCGACCCTACATGACTTTGGGTTAGTTATCGACAGTGTTCCACTCTTTTGTCATAACACTTCTGCGATTAACATTGCTAAGAACCCAGTGCAGCATTCTCGGACCAAGCATATCGATATTCGCTATCACTTCCTTCGAGACCATGTGGAGAAGGGTGACATAGTGCTCCAGTTTGTGGAGAGTGACCACCAGTTGGCTGATATCTTTACCAAGCCTTTGGATAGCTCTAGGTTTTCAGCTCTGCGGGGAGAGCTTAGGGTGGTTTGTCCTTATGGACTGTTGTGAGGGGGAGCTTTGTGCTTTACTGCTTTATTATATTGATTATGCTCTTACTCTTTTCTGTTGCATTGCATATGGGCGCATTGGGTTAGTCCTTCTAGCATAGATTAGAGTGCTTCTCTTGTCTAGGTGTTTAGACTTCTTACTCTTATCTTATGATTCTAGGATGCTGCTTATTAGCTGTTCTCTTCTCACTAGGTTGAGCTCACTCACTACTTATAGGTTCTAGCGAGGGTTGGGTCACCCTCGGGTAGACGGGGTACGTGTTTGCTCCTTAGTGTGTTAGATGATCAGTTGATAGACCTAGAATCATATGGGGTAGATGAGAGTCAGTCTGAGCCATAGTATCCTCTATATCTTGTCTATACTTTAAGGACTGTCTTTACTGTTTTTATCGCCAGCTTCTCGTATTTACTGTTTTGGTTCAGGGGGAGTTCATTTGGGAGCTTCTGGAGCTTAATATTGACATAACTCACTTGAACTAAAAGTTGCATCACATGTTGAGGGGGAGCTGGATTTTCTGCATGTCATTCTGCATTGTAATATAACTACATGGAGCCTTGATTATTATCCTTTCATGACATGCTTACATTGCTTTACATCCTGCCATAACTTGTGCTTATTTGCTAGGTTGATTATGACTTTATATGTGGAGTCAAATCTTTGCCATGATATATTGATTAAAATGCACAACTTGAATTAATTCATGTCATGTTAAATTTTTGAGACTAGTCTGCTTTTAGTTATCCACTTATGATTCATGTCATGTCAAATAGGCTGAGTTGAGTCTTAAATCTTTGTTGAGCTTTAGATTGCGCTATTCTAGTTTCTTGATAACACATGAGTTAATACACGTCTTACGTTCATGAGAATGCAAAAAGATCTCTTTTGTGCGAAAAAACTGATTTCACCAATTCTTTCTCATGAAACGGCTTGCCATTGCACAAGGCATGAACTCAGGGGAGTTTTGGATAACCTAGACCATCTTCTTAAGCTTCTTGCTTGGAGTGGTCGCATAAGGCTTGAGATCTAGCACATGACTAAAACAAAAATCTGGTTGGAAACAATCATGTGATTTCTAAAGTAAAATTATGTCACTTGTGCTCAATTTGCTAAAATTTACAAGTACTTCAACAAATGTCTCATTCTAGACTTGTAGCACTCTAAGATTGATTCAATACTAGCTTCTTGGTTCCGCTTAGCTTATTGACATGGTTTGCCTCATCCTTGGATACCTCTAGCTAGACTATGATCATGAATGACTTGACATGCTAAGAACTTGCACTAAAATTTCAGACTGTGACTTCATTGATTTAGCTGGCTTATATATATCTTGTCATGATCTAGATAGCATGTTTATGTGTTATGGATTGATATAATTCTCATATGGTCATTTTGGATAATCTTCATGGCTCTAAATGTTTAAAATAAACAAACTTCAGCCATTTCATCCATTCTTATGACCTTTATTCTCTCTTTTGCATCCTTGATGTGTTTATTGCCAAAAGGGGAGAATAGTGGGAGAAAAAGCCTTTTTGGGAGCTTTGAGAAAAACTTGCTCTTTCGTTTGCTCCTTGTGTCAACATGGTCATTAGCATCATTTTCTTCCTTTGGACCATGTTTGACTTCCTTTTCAAACTCAACTTTGTGCTTTTTCTGGGTTTGTCAATATACTCATCAAGGAGGAGATTGAGAGACCATGTGGAGGTAACCACATGTTTATGATGAGTAATTGACAAGTTTGTTGCAAAGATTGAGTTTGGTTTGAGTGATTTGTGCCAGGTCGGCATTTGGCGCAGTCGGGTATGGTTGCATGGTCCTATTGCATATTCGTCTTCCCGATTGGTCATTTAGGCGAGTTTATGCTTCATTGATGCTATTTATGCTTTCATGTATCGAGCGGTGCTATTTGATGTGTTTCTTGTTTGTGATGGCTGCAGGACGTCGAGGCGGAGTCGTGGCGAGACACGAGGTGACCGGACTAGACACAGGCGGTGTCGAGGTCAGAACGGTCGGGATGTGTCGAAGACGGCGGACACTCAAGGTGGTTGCGAAGCTTGGACGACAAGAGATACGGAAGCTTCTCGGAAGGTGCAGGAGGGGCGAATTGGTAATTTCACAAGGCTGCACAAGCGGGAGCGGGTTCCGTTGGATTTAGCAGGCGTAACGGGTTGGAGACCCGTTAGCCAAGGGCTATAAATAGGATTGAGTGGCTGCATGTATTCCCATGGCTTTGGGAGAGAGTTAGGTTTTGCTTGAGTGAAAAGAAGCTTTGGAGAGTTGCCTTTGCTTTGAGGCTTTAGTAGTTGAGAGTTGGTGGAGAAGGCAGAGGCATGTCTCCATCGTAGTCTCCTCCCTGTGTGGGTGTTCTTAAGCTTGGGAGAGGGAGAGGAGATGAGTTGAGCCACCATGTAATTATTCCTCTATATTCAATCATGTATAGGGACTCCTCTGTGATCTTTGTGTTTATGGAAATGAATGCTTTCAAGAAACCATTTGAGTTCTTGCCTTTCTGTTCAATTTTCTCTTCGATGCTTTCTAGGCTTGATTTTCGACTTTTGTGTTTTGAGTCGATTCTCGCTGGGGAGTGGCAAAATGGGTTGCTCTATGTTGGGATGATGCCTCAAGATCATTTGATCAGTTAAAATCCCAAGAGCCCATTCTTGATTCTAGTTTTCATTTTTGGTCTCCTCTGTTCATCTTTTTCCTTCTAGGGTTTTGGTGCAAATCTTGTTTCCCTCTTTGAGATGGCATGAAACTTGGCATGAAAAGTCCAGAGGCTATTAATTATCTATCCCCAAAGTTTCATGGCCAAAGAAACAAAGACAAGATGGGAATTTGAGTTTTCGAGCAGCACTCATTTAATTTTCAGTTTTTGACCAATTTCCCTAATTCTTGCTTTTGAGTTGGTCCTCTTTGGTTCCCTTTGCTCCTTTTGCTATTTAGGACGTTATCCTTCATTTTTGGGCTGAGAAATCCAGTGGAAAGACCTCAATTTTCTCTTTGTGCGAAGTCTTGTTTTTGCTCTGAAATTTCAGCCTTCTATTATTCTGAACTTTCGAAGAGCGGTCAGACCGGAGGAGGCGAGGCGGTCAGACCGAAAAATGGCCGGCGGTCAGACCGCCCCCGAGCGATCAGACCGGCCTAGACCAGGCGGTCAGACAGGCCCAGCCCGGGCGGTCAGACCGGCCTGGTGCTTGAGGTCTGACCGACCACCTGCAGAGCACTCTGTTTTGCATTTGTGTTTGGCTTTTTGCTGTTGTCCTCTTAGTTTTCTCTTTATCTTTTAGGGTTATGCTTTCTCCTCTGGTGCTTAAGGTGTCAGTAAGTATGAATGTTCCTCCTTCATAGCTTTTTAGCTCTCGGAGAGGAGATTCCCTGTGAGTATTTTGAGGGGTTGAGATTTTAATTAGTCGACATTCACCCCCCTCTGTCGCCATTTCGGTCCAACACAAGTTCTCGTGATTTTTTGTACACAATATTCATGTGGTTTTCAACACCAATTCACACAAAACACATATTTGGAAAGCTAATGAAGTCTATGATATGATAAGTTTTTATACTTATGAAATAAAGGAGAAATTTGCCATGGTGGTTGTTGGTGGCCAGATTGCGTGATTACAATGTTTTCTCGTTTGGAGTTTGCTGAGTGTCAGGACCCCGGATTTCCGAACCCGGACCCTCTACACTAGTCCCAGATCAAAGCTAGTGCACACAGTTAAACAGAAATGAATACATAACCAGCAACGCTTTATTACAATATTAAAGAGTACAGACTGAAAGGTCTCATTATTACAATTGAGGTTTCAAGACCTCGCACACACGACACACAGCGGAAGCAAAAGATAAACTCGGTGAAGACCCATCAATACGCCACAGGCAATTGACTGGGGAAGCGCGACCTAGAACTCCTGGAATCCTTCGTCGAATCCACCCGCAAAGAAGTCGTAGTCACCTTCTTGAGCTTCGTACTCTTCTGAATATTATTTTTGAGTGTAGAATGTGAGTACATAAAGTACTCCGCAAGTCTTGGGAAAAATGCAATAGATGCAAGGCTTGACAAAGGAAGGCTATATGGTTCTTTTGCACAAAGCAACATTTTCATTCAATTACTTCTAATTATTTTCGAAGGCATCAATTTAATAAAGTAAATGTTTTAGCAAAAACTATCATTAACTTTCTAGTGAAGGTTCCAACTACCAACACTAGCTGACCAATTACAATTGATCAAGTTTAAAACTGCGGGTTCCATCCACCCTCTCTGCTCCAAGCGCCAGATACCCTTCAAGAGTTCCTCCACTCTCGAATACAAAAACTTTGATTTTAAAACCAAAACCAAAAATCTACCATGTGAATGCATTCCTTGCCCGCCCTTGACCGTGGGCACGGCTATTCGAATAGTTTTACACTCTGCAGAGGTTGTACAACTTTACCCACAAGAGATATATTATCCTAAAAGTCAACACGCTTCCTTTGGCATGAGACCCAGATAAAATATCACAAAGCCTTTACCTTACTCTAATCTAGCTAGATACCACCCACGAGGTTTCACCGCAGTAGGCTAATCGCTCAACCAAGCCCCTCTTGCGCCATATGAGTACGATGAAATCCTGTCCCTCACTGTGAATAACCAGTCCATCCCTGGCACCCACTTTCCACTGGTGGCACCTAAACTAGACTATCATAAGTTAGTCAACTAGGTCGTACCCATATAGACTTGTGGTTGTACGGTTAATGCTCAGTCTGGACAAACACTAGCGTCGGTCCTTAATTGACTAGGGTGGAACATACACTTTACAAGATCTCGTGCTTCCTGCACCAATCCAAACCGACCATCCACCCTAATCTAAACCAACTTTCACATTTTAGTTTATTTTAAAAGAACAGTGGTAACTCCAATTACCACTAAATTTGTAAACACAAGGGTATTACAGTAATTCATAATTTCCCATTTGCAAGATTGGTGAGGTATTCAATAGCATGGCTAAGCATTGTTCTACCATTCTAATACCAACAATTTAATATATTACTATCATTAGAGAGTCAAAGGAATTTCTAGGGTTGCAAAGGTACATGGCATTCGAATTCAAGTGAGGGCATAACAAGGTTGGTTATAACTAATGCCTTAAGATTTGAACTAATATTTTATATAAATAGCAATGCACATAATTTAAAATAATTAAAACATTTCGAAAATCATAGGTTCGAGATGATCAAAGGAGACTTGCCTTCTTGCACATGCGGACCTTCTTGTCTGGGTGGGAAAGTCTTCGGCAACGACGGGTTCTACGCGCGAAAAGACTGAACAAACAAAATAAACTCAAATAAAATCCAAATAAAATCTAAAAAATTATAAAATATATACTAAGGGATAGATTATGATTTTAGATGAATTTAGGAGAAAGAATCAATGGATTCGGATTTTGTATGAGGGAGAACGAATATCTGAAAGTTTGGACATCACATGAAATGATAACAACATCCGAGAATTACTTTTTGAATAGTACGGTGTCGGTTGGCTACAAAATGGCTGGCGAATGGGCAAAATGGAATGCTGGCAATGAGGTGAATGTGGTGACACAGGTATGGCGGCGAGTAACGGCGGCAATCACCGGCGGTGAGGAAAAAACGGCAGTGACGGCGTGGTAGCGACAACGGCAGGTCGGAGACCGGGTATGGAACGTGGAGATGTAAGGTGAGCGTGGGGCAGTACATGGCATGGTGAAGTTAGAAAAATTATTGGCTAAGCTGAAAATTAATCGGAGACGATACAATTGACGTTTGAATGACGACAGTGGAGAAACAGGAAAAACTTGATATCTTAGTGCTCGGTGGAGCGAATCCAAAACCATTTGAAAGGTAACTATCTGGGATGGTTTGGCACGATATGATGCGAACGGATTGGGGAAAACACCAACGGATAGATGGGGACACGAGATGCCATTGGCGGCCATGGCGAGGTGTCGGAGGTGAAAATTTGTGGACGCTTTTTGGGGAAAAGGAAGGGAGCATGGTGTAGAACGCAGTGAGGCAAGTCTAAGAAAAATTATGGCATGGGCTAAAGCTCAACAGAGACGACGAATTGACGCCAGGAGTCAAAAACGGCCATTTTCGCGGAAAGCTCAATTCCTGACAATTGGCTCCACGAAAAATTAAACAAAATGGTAGAAAAATTTCTTAGAGTCTAGGACACAATATGACGGGACCAAAAATTGAAGCGCTTACCAAAAGGGGTGTACGCGCGAAGTACAGTTTTAGTGTCTGGGCCTGACAAGGTCGACGAGGACTCGGGGGATCTTCAGGTGATGGCGATGGAAGCACGACGTAGAACGCGTCGAGGCAAACTCAACGGTACAGACGGTTCGGCCAAAGGATATCGAATGATGGCGGAACACGACGGAGAAGACTTTTTGCGACTGTCGGTTTGACATCGGCATTCCGGACAAACGAAGAGGAGTTAACATGCAAGATTTGCGGCGAAACGAAGAGTAGAGCGTGGGGAACGTGATGCTCACCTTGGTTTTGGTCGGGCATGCACGGACGGCCGTGGCGACGCGAGGAACGACGACGCGCTACGGTGGCGACGGTGTTCCGACGAAGTTTCGGCAAAGGCGAGGTGAGCACCACGTATAACACGATGAGGCGAATCCGAGGATGTGCTCAAAAGTGGCGGGGCTCCACCGGACGAGGCGCAATAAGCCGAAGAACGCCGCTTGGAACACAAAAGAAAAACTCCGATTGCGCCCAAGAGAAAGGGAGTGGGGACTTGATATTTTTGGGGTTGAGTGAGGATGAGGAGGGGCTCACGGTGCTCCCTTTTATAGGGGCGGGGGAGGTCCGAGATGGGAGATCAAGAGACCATGTCCATCAATGGCATGGGTTAATTTCTCGCGAAACGGCTCATGAATGAGGGGAAAACGGTAGGAAAATGAAAGAGTTTGATGAGAGGAGTTGAATACAATTTATTTCGCTAAAAACCGTTGAGAAAATCAAGAGATATGAGAGCTTCAAAGTTGCGTTCATGGTGGCCATGCTTTGAACCAAACGCACGTTCGTGAGGAAGATGAATGGGAGAAGAGAGAAAATATGAATTAAAATAATATATTTTTCTCTAAAAAAAATAAAATAAATTAAATTAAAAAAATTCAAGAAAATTCTTAAAAAATCCTTGGAAAACGAAAAGACTACATAAAATAATTTTGGATTTATTTGAGGTATATTTGAGTCATTTAAAATATTTTTAATTTCTAAGCTTTAATTTAATTCAAATAAATTTGAAAATTCCAAAATTTTAAAAAGAGGATAGAAATAGATAGATTGGAATTTTATAAGAATTTAGAAATTTAAATGGGCTCAAACGGAATTAAAATGAAGAAATACGAGCTTTTGGAAGTTCGAAAGGAGAGAAAAAGAATAAACCGATTTTCTGGAATTATTTTTGAACTGAAAAACCAGATTATGATGTCATCAAGGGAAATGATTTTCAGAGGAATTATTTTTCTGTGGGAAAAGAGATTTATATGTTAGGGTGTCGTCAGCAAAGATTTTGATTTTCTGGTCGAATTATTTTTCAACAGAACAAGGGTTTTATTCACTGACAGGTGGGACAGGCTTTTGTGGACTGGGTTCATGGACCAAAGAGAAAGCTGAGGTGGCACACTTGGCTGGCGTAGCGCTTGTGTGGCTCATGATTGCTGAGGTGGCGCACTGGGGCTAAGGGCATCGGCGGATGGCGGAGCTGCTAGGGTCGGCGAGGGGTGCGTGAGAGGGAGGAAAGGCACGGGGAGTTAAGTGCACCTTGGCACGACACTCGGAAATTCTCAATGGTAGCCAGTGACGAGGATGCATGGGTGGCGAAGTGAGGGCGTTGGCGGCAGGGCTCTTCGACGGTGGATTCACTCGGTGGAGGGGCGGGGATGCGCGCACAGGTCTGGCGAAGGTGGAGGCGACGAACGGTTATCGGTTACACCAAAGTTAAGGACGACGCAAAGACGAGTAAAGAGGGAGATAAGCGGGGTTTAAAGCGGGGAAATGGTGGCGGTGGAAGGTTGAAGAAGGTAAGAAGAAAGAAGAAGCCGATCAGCGGGGTTGGGTCATCGAGAGAGAAGAAGAAAGGAGGAAGGAGTGGACGGTCGGATGAATGCCACGAGGCGAAAGAGAAATCAGGGCCATCAGATTAGAACGAAGGGGTAAGTGAAGGCAGGTGGCTGAGATTAAACCGGGCGAGGATGGATTGAATCAGGGAGCGACACGTGATGGCCGAGTAGAGAGGTTGAGGATTAAATTCGATTTAGATTTTGAAATAAAATTCAGATAAAACCAATTAAAGTTCAAATACTTTAAATTAATTACTTTGAAATTAAATTTTTCAGAGAGCGAAATTTTGGGATGTTACACTGAGTTGGTGCAAGGCAAGAATAGGAGATTCTTGAGATTACCCATCGAATCTATAAGGTTTATCCCTTCTAATTCGTGTCTTCTTACTGAATTCACGGTTTAGAGAGTTTGGCAGATTGCTTCTAGCGTGCACCTTGCATACTAGTGCACATTACCCTTATCAAAATTGTTGGCTACATCAAAACAAAGAGAAGACTCTATCCGCAGGAACCAAAGGAGAAGGAACCTCGCTAAACGTACCGGGAAAGATCGGGTCATCCCTACGCATCAACTAATTCTTAGTTGGTCCGTATCACAACTCTTCAACGCTATTTAAGCCTTAGGGAGAAGATAGCAGGAGGGATTAGAATCGTAACAAACTGCAGAGCTAAGGGATAGCAAGATCATTCCGCATTAAAGCTAGTAGCATTTTCCCCTGTAATGCTTATATAGAGCAAGTTGTAATCCCATTATAGCAATAAAGGTTCACCTATTTTTTTTCCTTTTAATCCTTTTATGAGGCTCAGATTTCTCTACTATTCGTTAGATCGATGATTCGATCATCATTTCTCTACTATTCGTCAGATCGATGATTCGATCATCTATAGCTAGCGCCATCCATGGGGAAGATGATGAAGACATCACTATGAACCAAGCCTCATCTACATCATCATCACCTCCATCATCAGGATTCAAGCAACAATGACAATGACAAAACTAGTGTTGGTCCTACGGCTGAATCTTTGCAATAATTGTACAAGGGACCAATCACTTGAGTTAGAGCAAGGAAACTCATTAAACAGGTGAATCTGATCCTATGTTTCTTTAATTTCACTACTAAGGACGGCTTGCTACCTAATACTTCTACTTCATGTATTCTTGGGTTATTAGGTGAGCAAGAACTTGGTGCCACCAAGTGAGAGGAGAGGGAGGTCAGCGCACCAAAAGTAGGTCCAAAAGGAGGAGACAATGAAACTTCACTTATATCTATGCGAAAAGCCATCAAGTTGCTGGAATTAAGTTTTCAAGCTCTGAACTAAAGATTGGAGAAGAATACGCTTCGGAAGCTCAATTGTATCCAATTTTCAATTTTGAGTTTGTTTGGATTTTTGGCTAAGTTTCATGTGTCATGGGATAGTTTGTATCTATAATAAGACATATTAAGGGTGTTGGGGCTTTAGTATTCGTTTTGATTTAGTTTTGAGGTGATGGTGATGCCGAAGCTACAAACGGGCTAAAAATGAATATTTGAACTGCAAGAGAAATTGGGTTGTTGTCAAGGGAGTTGTGTGCTACCCTTATGGGTCAGCCACCACGTGGGGCCCACCTCATGGGCGCACATACCAAGGCAACTAGCCAGCCACTTCTTATTGCTTTTAGTTTAAATTAGGCAAGAGTGATCTATATTATGAAGATAGAATTAGAATCAGATTCAAGTTATTTTCCTTTTGTGAGTTCGGCTAGGCTAGTACGATGCTATAAAGCATTGGCCACCATCTCGTGTAACCCTCGAACATTAATTTTGATCAAAGCAATTTCTTGCCCTTTGGTTGTTTACTGCCATGAGAGTTGGAAAACCGACTAGTTAGTGTTCCACCATATTACCGATTATCGGTGTTCTTGTTATTCCTCACAGACTAGCAAAGTCGTCTTTTTTGGTGTGGTGAGAAGAGGGAGATCCAGAGCATGTTGCTAGTTGAATTCTGGTACATGGGAGTCTATAATCGAGACAGACAATCATGTGCTTTCATTCATCAGAATTCACGGGATTTTAGGTTAGCCACATATTTACCCTTCAAGAGAAATCCTATGTTGTGAAGATCGGGCAACCCTCGTATCAGAAGAAGTGACAAACCACTCAAGGATATAATGGTATTGCTGTCCTTCATTGGTCTCATCAGCATCGCCTATGCAATCATGGCAGGGATTTAGGACGAGAAAAGTTGATTTGACTTGGTAGACTGCTTTGTCCTAGTCATCCTCCATCCCAGGGTTGGTAGACCTCGACATGCACACATGTATCCACGCCATGGAACACGACACTTCGTCATCATCCTTGCAATCCCAGGGTCACCAGCCCTTTCGCTTAGCAAGGCTAACCAGATGGAAGAAAATACACCGCCCCTTTCATCAATACCTCTTGGGGAATTTAGTATTCCAACCTTGTCAGAGTGCCTTAGCACCACAATATGTCTTGTGCACTTGACCAAAAAATATGACCCTGAGAATGCACTACCACAACCAAAGGGTTAGTACTCTCAATTCGACTGTGAGTGACCGCAATTCACCAACAGCTCCTATGCATTACAAGAGTTGACCGACACCTAGTCACGGTGTCGATGCAATTACCCCCAGTAGAGAACTAGGTGAAGCTAATAGCACTCACCATTCGATCGGCAATCCCCCAAATCAGGTTGAGTCCATCGCATAGTGCCTCGAAAACCATGGTTCCCAATTGCTCTCCTTCGTGGAGGCTCATAGCTGAAGTGATGGAAGGCACTTTCTAAGTTTCAATGGGAGTTCCTAGCGAGATTCCTGATGAAAGTACAAGATTAACACAATTGGTTATACTGCTCAAAATGCAATGCACGATCCTCCACGGTAGACTCTCCCTCGATCCACTGGTAAGGATGGTGCAAACTCTCCAGCGTCACCCAAAAGAGCTAGAGATAATGGAACTAGTGGAGATCGGCAGCCTAATTCACCTGTTCCTTACCCGCTCATACTAAGCCTTATTGAGCAAGTGGAGAACTTGGGGTGAAATTAGGTCATCGTACTCCTTCCGCCAACAAGAATGCTCTAAGACTATAGGTAAATGTCCAAAAGTTGCAACATGTCCATGACATCCTTAAAAACTCGAATCCTACTCTGTCAAAAACCCTGTGGTATGCTCAAGTTACAGGACAGATATTGGACATCCTCCAACAAACCATTCACTACACCGAGATGTGCCAAGATGTAACAGCCCAGGTTTTTTATTAAAAAAATAATAGCAAAAAAATAATAATAATTTAAAATAAAAATAAGTGTTTTGGTTGCTTGAGTTTTAATTTTGTTTTGCCCAGATTTTCTGCTTTTAAAAAGATTGGATTTGAAAAAGTAATTTAAGTAGAAACCTAAAATATTATTAAATAAAAGGATATTTTAAATTTCTGTAAAAATCCTATTTAAATTAATTATTTGGATTTATTTGTCTTTTATCTGGTTTTCTCGAGTTTAAAATCTATTTTTAAATTAAAAAGTATTTTGAGTATGAAATTATAATACTAAATTAGGTTGGAAATATTTTATCTAAGTTCAAAACATCTCCAAGAACTTTTGTAAATTTGTTTTGGATATTTTGGAATTTATTTGGTATTCTTCTGTGCCTTTTTTATTTTCTGGGCTTTTTTGGAAAATCAAAATCGAAAATTAAAATTCAATGCTCCCGCCTTCCCCTCTGACCGACACATGGGCAGCCAGGATCCGCCCACATCGCCGCCCAACCTCATCCGACCATCTCCGCTCATCTCGCCTTCCCTCTCTCTCTCCGCTCGACGCGTGTGCAACCCTGATCCGCCCATGTCGCCTCCCAGCTCATCTCCCCATCCACCCTTCTCCCCCCTCCCAGCCGTCCGATCCTCATCCAGCGGCTATGTCCAGCCTCTTTCTTTTCTCTCTACTGTGTGGACCCACCCCTCCCCTCTCTCACCACCAAGCAGGCCCGACTCGTCAGCCTCTCTCGCGCTCTCTCTCCTGGGCCGATGCGTGGACAGCCCAGATTGCACCCGTGTTGTCGCTTACCTCATCCCCGCCGCCGCCCCTCTCCTTCTCTTCTCTCCCTGCGCCACAGGCCCCACTTGTCAAACCTTTCTTCCCCGTTGCACCGCCCTCCTCCTCTTTCCTTTTTCCAGCCACTGTCTGAATTCCCGCCGTTCTTCCTTTTCTTCCCCGTCCCTCTCTCCAGTTTTGGTAACCACACCGATCGGGGATCAAATCTCCTAACCTCGCACTCTCCTTCCTTTTTCCTATCCTCCTTCCTTTTCCCCCTTCGCCCGAATCCCCGCTGCCATGATATCCGGCAAGCAATCCTCATTGATTGCCCCTGTCTTGACCCTATATAAAGGCCTCCTCGGCCTCTCCTCCACTCGCACCACCCCCACCACCTGATGAGGACATCCTTTCCATGTATACAACCATGCCGACTCCATATCAAACTGAAACTATGATACAAGGACCAATGACTAGAGCGCGAGCACGTCAACTTAACCATCAGGTGAATGCGTTCCTAAGTTTGCATACAAATGTTTCAAAGAATGGAATACTACTTAATTCTTGTGATGATTTAATTGTCCTTAGGAACCATGGGGAAGAACCACATGAGCTCAAGTATAGAAGTGGAACCGTCAAGCGCAAACCAAGTCCTGTTCACGAGTTTGACTCGGATTCGGCCTTGTTGACAGTGCCTATTTTAAACGGCCGTAACTTTTGATCCAGAAGGTTTCTCAGGGCCCGTGAGTACTCGTTGGAAAGCTCTTGAAATCTACTTTCAGATGCATCTGGCCTCACCTCCAAATTCCATCCGAGTCGACCAAAAACTGCAAAACAATTCACATTGCTTTTCCAGTCCGACTCAAAGTGGGCCTTGGGCCTTGTAATTCGAGTCCTATTTGGCTTCCTTGTGTTTTGGCCGACCCTCCACCTTCCGTGACCCTTAAATAGGCAGCCGCACCCTCTTCTAGGGTTTGGGTTTTGTTCAGACTAAGTTAGCTTTTGCTGCTTTGCCTTGTACTCGCGCGTGTCGGCTAGACCGCCCGAATACTTGTCTTCGGAACCCCACCGCTTTATGTTTTTGATTGAATCTTACATCGTTATTTGCAATTGAGTTGCTGTTCATCTTGTTCTTGCTTGTTCTTCGATTGCTTGCAGGAACAAGAACCCTCGTGGTTAGGTTGATCGTGCGCCGACAAGGTCACGAACAATCTCTGGAGTTGGTGTATCGATCGCTAAGGCGCAACGTCCTTGGATGGTTGTAGTCGGGTCGTCAACGTCGTCTCCTTCCCCAATCGAATCTACCACTCTCATCGAAAGATCGGGACCCCTAGTCCTATCGGTTGGTATCGAGCTCAAGGTTGATCGGTGAGAGATCTTATCTAGTCTTTGCATTTTTTTACCTACAGATCCAGAAAACCAAAAAATAGTAGATCTATTCCCAAAATCCAAACAATTTGAGCCTTTATCTATTGCAGCATAGTCTTTGTTTGTTGAGCCTTCGGTTGCATCGTCGTGTCCTTTGCTGGTCTTAGTGTCTAGTGCCTTTAGAGTTTGAGTTCATTCACGTCTTGGTATCACCGTTGCGATTAGATCCGAACTCGGTTTCTAGGAGGCTTTGCCTAGTTGGTCTCGGAGTAGGACACAAAGTCGGATTCAGCCGCGTCGTGTGTGTAAAAAAAAAAAAAAAAGAGAGAGAAAAGAAGGAACAGGCAGCGCATTTAGAAAGAGCCGCGGCATAAAAAAGGAGAAAAAAGAAAAAAGCAGAGAGAGAGAAACATTAACTTTTGCATCGACCTCCGATTGAGGCGATTCTTGATCCGTTGGAAAGGAAATCGGAAGATAGAGTGAAAAAGAAGCCTGCAAAACTGGAGATTTCAAATCGCGTAAGCCACCAGGTACATCTGTGGCGGCCGACCAAAAAGCGTCGTTTAGGCCCTCAAAGCGGGCCCGCAAACCGAGGAAAAATCAAGTTTCTCGAATTCGCTCAAAATTGGCGAGCCCTTCTACAAGTGATTCTAAGGTTCCCGCACGCACGGCATCCTTTTTCGAGCTCTGGAACTCCGTGTGCAGTGTCATCTAGTTGTCTTTCTGCGTGGTGTACTCGTTTGTGTTCTAGGCTCGTGTCTCTAGTACGGTCTAGCCTAGGGCCAGCACGACGTCTCTAGCTGTTCTAGGCCAGCACGGTGTTCTAGGCTCGCGTCTCTAGTACGGTCGTTGAGCGATTATTCAACTTGCTTTGACTAATGTGGTTCTAGTTATCCTTTGTTCACTCTCAGCCCACCTATAGCTCCACAGATTTGGCTACCACATCACAGGGACTAGCGACCGAGGTAGTGATACACCCAATTTCCAGGAGATATTGTCTTGACTTGTCGGCTGCCATCACCTCATGCTCACTGTGGTAAGAACTTGTAAGAGCTTGACAGAACAGGTTGAGAGTGTGCGACTTGAGTTAACCACATCCCAGTAGTTGTGAGGGCATAACCTGCTGTTTTATTATTCTCTTCTTGGTTTGTTTCTTGTGTTCTTCTAACAATGTCGGAGAACCAGAGGACTGCGGCAGCGCCACATTCCCCTCGGACTAGGGGCATCATACAACACTTTGAGCGCCAAATGAAGCTGCACACTGAAGGACTTGATGAGGATGTACGGGTCACCAACGAACGCCTTGGCCAATTGGAGGCGCGGTCGACACCAACACTACGCTTGCAACATTGGAGGCTTCCGTTGGCACCGTCAACGCTTCACTTGCTGAGATTTTGAGGCGTCTTGATGAGAGGGCGTGCATCTCCGCTGCACCAACTCAGCGTACTCATGCCAATCTGGTGTCTTGGGCAGCGGGGTGGGCGAAAATGGTGGAGACGAATATGCGGTGACATCGAGATTGATGATGATGAGGACGCTCACCGTCATCGTCAACCACGCCGGAATGAGGTGCGTGAGAATGATGAATCACTTGGTAAGATTAAGTTCACCATGCCACCTTTTGATGGAAAATATAACCGGATGCTTATATCACTTGGGAATTGGTCGTTGATCGGAAATTTGCTTGTCATGCATTCCCGAAAACAAAAGGGTTAGGGCTGCTACTAGTGAGTTTACTGACTTTGCGTCTATTTGGTGGAGTGAATATTGTAAGAAAAATCCTTTCACCATACCACAAACTTGGGATGCATTAAAAGAATCATGCGAGCTAGATTTGTTCCCTCATATTATGCACGTGATTTGTTACATAAGTTGCAACAATTGAGGCAAGGTAGTAAAACCATAGAGGAATATTTTCAAGAATTGCAAAGCAGGCATGCTTGCGTTGTGACTTAGAGGAAGCGAGGAAGCCGCTATGGCTAGGTTTATGGGTGGTTTGAATCGGAAATTCAGGACATCTTAGCTTACAAGGAATATAATTCTATCACTCATTTATTTCATCTTGCTTGTAAAGCTGAAAGAGAAGTACTGAGGACGACGCACGAGCACTAGGACTAACGTTTCGCAGTCGTGGAAACATTTGGTCTCCACGTGCATCTGCCGCACCATCAAGCCAACCCCTGCACCTTCTTCCTCCAACAGCAAGCCACGGTTCTCATCATCAAATTCAGCATCTCGGGCATCCGAAGCAACAAAGGGACAGCCCAAGCACATGCAAAGAGCTCTTCGTCCGTTGCATCTACGGAACGAACGAGGATATCCAATGTCATCAATGCAAGGGTATGGCCATGTGAGGAGTGAGTGCCCAACCAAGCGTGTTCGATTGTGAGAGATGATGGTGAGTATTCTTACGCTAGTGATTTGGATGAGGATACATATGCTATGCTTGCAGTGACCATGCGGGTAGTGGGAAGGAGCAAGAAGAAGAGCACATTGGTGCTGAAGATGCGGGCGCTATGAGAGCCTCATTGTGCAGCGTGTGTTGAGTGCACAAATGGAGAGGCGGAGCAAAATCAGCGGCACATCCTTTTCCAAACAAAGTGCGTCGTGAAGGAACGCTCATGCCGAGTGATAATTGATGGAGGGAGCTGCAACAACTTGGTGAGCTCCGATATGGTGGAGAAGCTTGCATTGAACACCAAACCTCACCCACAACCTTACTACATTCAATAGTTCAATAACAGCGGCAAGGTGAAGGTAACACGAATGGTGAGAGTAAATTTTGCTATTGGTTCTTATCATGATGTTGTAGAATGCGATGTTGTTCCTATGCAAGCATGCTCTATGCTGTTAGGTAGACCATGGCAATATGATAAAGATTCACTACATCATGGTAAGACAAACCAATATTCTTTTGTGCATCATGCCAAGAAAATTGTGTTACATCCTATGTCTCCTGAAGCTATTTTCAAAGATGAGATTACTAGAGCTAATAGAGAGAAAAATCAAGAGCATAATAGAACTGAAAATCAGATTGTTGCAAGCGAACTTGAGCAACATAAGAAGAAAAACTCTAAATCTGTTCATGAGACGAAAAATGAGATTAAATTGAAGGGTACATGTTTTCTTGCTACTAAGTCTGATATGAATGAGCTGGATGATAGTATTTCTGTTTGCTATGTCTTACTTTGCAAACAAGCCTTATTTTCATTCGAGGAGGTACCTTCTTCTGTGCCTCCTGCTGTCACTAATCTTTTGCAGGAGTACATAGATGTCTTTCAAAGGACGTGCCACGGGGCTACCACCAGGTCGAGGATTGAGCACCAGATTGATTTGATTCCGGGCATCTTTGCCTAATCGTGCGCCATACAGGACTAATCCGGAAGAAACTAAGGAGATTCAGCGTCAAGTTCAAGAATTGCTTGATAAAGGTTATGTGCGTGAGTCTCTTAGTCCTTGTGCTGTTCGGTAATTTTAGTTCCTAAGAAAGATGGATCATGGCGTATGTGTGTGGACTGTAGAGCGATCAATAACATTACCATTAGATATCGTCACCCTATTCCTAGGTTAGATGATATGCTTGATGAATTAAGTGGCTCTATTGTTTTCTCTAAAGTTGATTTGCGTAGTGGGTACCACCAAATTCGCATGAAATTGGGAGATGAATGGAAAACAGCATTTAAAACTAAGTTCGGTTTGTATGAGTGGTTAGTGATGCCATTTGGTTTAACTAATGCACCTAGCACATTCATGAGATTAATGAACAAGGTTTTGCGTGCTTTCATTGGAAAATTTGTAGTGGTCTATTTTGATGATATATTGATATATAGCAGATCACTAGAGGAACACTTTTGCCATTTACGTGCTGTTTTTGATGCTTTACGTAATGCACGTTTATTTGGTAACGTTGAGAAGTGCACATTTTGCACGGATCGAGTCTCTTTTCTTGGCTATGTTGTTACTCCACAGGGCATTGAAGTTGATCAAGCCAAGGTTGAGGCAATCCAGAGTTGGCGACTCCTAAAACGATCACGCAGGTGCGAAGTTTTCTAGGACTTGCTGGATTCTATCGTCGTTTTGTGAAGGATTTCAGCACCATCGCTGCACCATTGAATGAACTCACTAAAAAGGGGGTGTCGTTTACTTGGGGGAATGCACAGGAAGACGCCTTCAACACATTGAAAGATAAGTTAACACATGCACCATTACTCCAACTTCTAGATTTTAGTAAGACTTTTGAGCTAGAATGTGATGCTAGTGGAATTGGATTGGGTGGTGTGCTGTTGCAAGAAGGTAAACCTGTGGCATACTTTAGTGAAAAATTGAGTGGACCTAGTTTGAACTATCTACTTATGATAAGGAATTATATGCACTAGTTCGAACTTTAGAGACATGGCAACATTATTTATGGCCCAAAGAATTTGTCATTCATTCTGATCATGAGTCATTAAAGCATATTAGAAGTCAAGAAAAATTGAACCGTAGGCATGCAAAGTGAGTTGTATTCATAGAGTCTTTTCCTTATGTCATAAAACACAAAAAGGGAAAGGAGAATGTTATTGCTGATGCATTGTCTAGGAGATATACCGTGCTCTCACAACTTGACTTCAAAATTTTTGGATTGGAAACAATTAAGGAGCATTATGTTCATGATGATGATTTTAAAGACGTGTTGTTGAATTGCAAAGAGGGAAAAACGTGGAATAAATTTGTTCTAAATGATGGATTTGTGTTTAGAGCTAACAAACTATGCATTCCAGCTAGCTCCGTTCGTTTGTTGTTGTTACAGGAAGCGCATGGAGGTGGGCTGATGGGACATTTTGGAGCGAAGAAGACGGAAGACATACTTGCTAGTCATTTCTTTTGGCCAAAGATGAGACGTGATGTGGAACGTTTTGTTGCTCGCTGCACAACGTGTCAAAAGGCTAAGTCACGACTTAATCCTCACGGTTTGTATATGCCTCTACATGTTCCTAGTGTGTCTTGGGAAGATATTTCTATGGACTTTGTTTTAGGACCGCCTAGGACAAAGAAGGGAGGATAGCATATTTGTTGTTGTGGATAGATTTTCTAAGATGGCACACTTCATACCATGTCATAAAAGTGATGATGCTACCAATATTGCTGATTTGTTCTTTCGTGAAGTTGTTCGTTTGCATGGTGTGCCAAATACAATAGTTCCCGATCGTGACACTAAATTCCTTAGCCATTTTGGAGAACTTTATGGGCTAAATTGGGGACTAAGCTGTTATTTTCGACTACGTGTCATCCCCAAACTGATGGGCAAACTGAAGTTGTGAATAGAACTTTATCTACCATGCTTAGGGCTGTTTTGAAAAAGAACATTAAAATGTGGGAAGAATGCTTGCCTCATATTGAATTTGCTTATAATCGTTCGCTGCATTCTACTACAAAGTTGTGCCCTTTTGAGATTGTCTATGGCTTTGTGCCTCGTGCTCCTATTGATTTGCTACCACTTCCATCTTGGAGAAGTTAAATTTTGATGCTAAACAGTCTTGACTTGATGTTGAAATTGCATGAGACAACCAAAGAAAATATTGAACGCATGAATGCTAAATATAAACTTGCTGGTAGTAAAGGAAGGAGGCATTTAACTTTTCAACCGGGTGATTTAGTTTGGTTGCATTTGAGAAAAGAAAGATTTCCTGAATTAAGGAGGTCTAAGTTGATGCCTAGAGCTGATGGTCATTTCAAAGTGTTAGAAAAGATTAATGACAATGCATATAAACTGGAGTTGCCTGCAGATTTTGGGGTTAGTCTCACCTTTAACATTGCAGATTTGAAGCCATACATGGGAGAAGAAGATGAGCTTGAGTCGCGGACGACTCAAATGCAAGAAGGGGAGGATGATGAGGACATCCTTTCCATGCATACAACCATGCCGACTCCATATCAAACTGAAACTATGATACAAGGACCAATGACTAGAGCGCGAGCACGTCAACTTAACCATCAGGTGAATGCGTTCCTAAGTTTGCATACAAATGTTTCAAAGAATGGAATACTACTTAATTCTTGTGATGATTTAATTGTCCTTAGGAACCATGGGGAAGAACCAGATGAGCTCAAGTATAGAAGTGGAACCGTCAAGCGCAAACCAAGTCCTGTTCACGAGTTTGACTCGGATTCGGCCTTGTTGACAGCGCCTACTTTAAACGGCCGTAACTTTTGATCCAGAAGGTTTCTCGGGGCCCGTGAGTACTCGTTGGAAAGCTCTTGAAGTCTATTTTCAGATGGATCCGGCCTCACCTCCAAATTCCATCTGAGTCGACCAGAAACTGCAAAACAATTCACATTACTTTTCCAGTCCGAGTCAAAGTGGGCCTTGGGCCTTGTAATTCGAGTCCTATTTGGCTTCCTTGTGTTTTGGCCGACCCTCCACCTTCCGTGACCCTTAAATAGGCAGCCGCACCCTCTTCTAGGGTTTGGGTTTTATTCAAACTAAGTTAGCTTTTGCTGCTTTGCCTTGTACTCGCGCGTGTCGGCTAGACCGCACGAATACTTGTCTTCAGAACCCCACCGTTTTCTGTTTTTCGATTGAATCTTACATCGTTATTTGCAATTGAGTTGTTGTTCATCTTGTTCTTGCTTGTTCTTCGATTGCTTGCAGGAACAAGAACCCTCGTGGTTAGGTTGATCGTGCACCGACAAGGCCACGAACAATCTCTGGAGTTGGTGTATCGATCGCTAAGGCGCAACGTCCTTGATGGTTGTAGTCGGGTCGTCAACGTCGTCTCCTTCCCCAATCGAATCTACCACTCTCATCGAAAGATCGGGACCCCTAGTCCTACCAGTTGGTATCAGAGCTCAAGGTTGATCGGTGAGAGATCTTATCTAGTCTTTGCATTTTTTTTACCTACAGTCCAGAAAACCAAAAAAAATAGTAGATCTATTCCCCAAAATCCGAAACAATTTGAGCCTTTATCTATTGCTGCATAGTCTTTGTTTGTTGAGTCTTCAGTTGCATCGTCGTGTCCTTTGCTGGTCTTAGTGTCTAGTTCCTTTAGAGTTTCGAGTTCTGTTCACGTCTTGGTATCACCGAGCACCTAAGTACCGTGCACCTCCGCCACTTGCTCTTGCTCCAGCGA
The DNA here is from genome assembly GCA_036346575.1 of Dendrocalamus sinicus. Taxonomy (NCBI): domain Eukaryota; kingdom Viridiplantae; phylum Streptophyta; class Magnoliopsida; order Poales; family Poaceae; genus Dendrocalamus; species Dendrocalamus sinicus. Next base: position 10,125,020 of record CM070658.1, read on the forward strand.
GCAATAGCCGCCACTTCAGACCTCCCCAAGCCTCAACGCTGGCACCCTCGTCTTCCCCGAGCCATCGCCGTCCTCGGGAGCCACTCCTCTGGGCCCGAACATCACCGGAGCGCGGCCGCACCGGAGACCCGAGCGCCACCGCCGCATTCCTCGCCACCAACCCACCTTCGACCATCTTCGGTAAAGCCCATGCCCACCCCTGAGTTCCCCACACTTTCCTCTCCCTGTTGCACTACTCGCCGATCACCGTCGCCTGCCGGAACGCTAGCGACCATTGGTCCCCATGTGTCTCCTCGTCGACGAGGCCACATCAGCGGCCGAGCTGACGTGGCAGGTGACATGACACCACATGGCGACACGCAAGCGTCGGCTGCCATGTCCCACCCCCTTGCCACCTCAACCGCCTTCTTTGTCCATGGACCTAGTCCACCGTAGACCAGGGTCCACCTGTCAGTCAATCCAACCCTAGGGCTAACATCATGCTGACGTAATAAACCCAATTTTCCTTTATAAAAATAATTTGTCCAAAAAGAAAATCCAGTGCTGATGTCATAAATACCTTTTCCAGTACAAAAATAATTCCATAAATTCTAGTTTATTCTTTTCTATGATTTCAATCTTCCGAGAGCCCATTCTCCTTCATCCTAACTCTGATTGGACCCATTCAAATTTCTAAATTCATCAAAAACTCCCATCTATCCATTTATGCCCTTATTTTAATTATTTGGAATTTATTTAGATTTTATTTGAATTTGCTTGGGTATTTTCATGTGTAGACTGCGACGATTCAGAAGAATTCTTCGACAACGATTTCCATAAATTCGTGGAGCAAGGCAAGTCACACACCTTTATCATGTTGATCTCAGATTGCAAACTAAAATTATGTTATTTTAAATTATTCTACATGCATATTTTTATTCAATGTACTTCAATTTAGTTTTAAATTTAGTTAATACATGTTTGTTATTACCTCCTTTGACATTGCAAATCCTTATACCTTGTCACCCTAGAATAAAATTCTAGTTAGTACATTAGTATTGGCTAGAGAGTTTTATATCAAATGTTTAGACCTACTTAGACATAATATTTATTTTGGGATAACCTTCTCACAAAAAATGATGAGCTTTTCAAATGTATTCTTGACTTCGGTGAGTCAAGAAGGATTATAAAATATTTCAAAATAAAATATAAAATTTGGTTTAGACTTAGGCTAATGGTTAGGTGGTGGGTGCAGGCATGCACTATTGTTCGGAGACATAGTGTTGATTGTCGGGCACAAGGGGTATGTGGTTTGAGCCAAAGTCAATTAAGGACTGGTCTGTGAGCTACTATTGTAAAGCCCTATCGTACTACCACAAGACTGGTATGGGATAGTCCTAGTTGATTGATTTGCGGGTCCTAACCTGAGTCTCGTTGTTGTTGAAAGTGAGCGTGGCATAGGCTATGAGTAGTCTCACTCGGCTCAAGAGGGGGTCCCAGTCTAGTGGATTCCTTACTAGGGTAAAACCTTAGTGTTGACTTGGCCAAGTTGAAGGCTTTGCATTGTAAAGGCCTTGTCATGATCTCTCCGCTGCACACCTAAGGAAATGTGTTAATCGCGTGACAATATGAGATGATCGTGTCTTGTGGGTAAAACTGTATAACCTCTGTAGAGTGTATAATTTATCCTGGATAGCCATGCCCATGGTCGTGGGCAAGCTAAGTAAAAGTTTTTCATATATTAGACTTTGTTTTTCAAAATGGTTTATGAAAACCTTATGGATGCAATCCATGAGAGATTGGAAGCATATGGATGGATGAAATCTATATGAGATCTTTTGAAAAAGATGGTCCGGGTGGGATGCCCGTGGTTAGGTTAGTGTGGAGGATGGACCTGCACTAACAGTATTAATTTCATTTACAATTACTGTTTTTACTTACTGTATTAAATTCAGCTATTTCAATCTATTTACTGTATTTCTTTAAATGCCTTTTTTGTTGCCTTTATCATTATGTTGCATCTCTTCATGTGACTTGCAGAGTACAAGTTTGTACTCATCTTGCTATCTCAACACAGAGAAAGACGACTTCGACTACAGTGAAGACTTGGACGAGTAGGCCGCGTCTTACTGTCTGAGAGACCATGTGGAGGTGTCCCCATGTTTATGATGACTAATTGACTCTTGGTTTGGAAAGTTTGAGTTTGGTTTGGTTGGTTCGCGCCAAGTCGGTGCATGGCGAAGTTTGGTTCGATTGAACCTGGTCGAACGCGGTCGGAGGTGTTTAGGACGGTTGTTCTTTTTCTCGATCGGTCGTTCGGGCTTTTCATGTATGAGTATGTCTTATTGATGCTAATGATGATTTTGTTGTTTCGTGCGGTGCTATGTGACAGTTTGCTTGTCTGTGTCGCTGCAGGACTTTGGAGCTAGGTCATGGTGAGGCGTGGGAGAACCGGGACTAGGCATAGGAGATGTTGAGGTCCAGACGGTCGGAGACGTCGAAGATGATTGAGGTTGCTAAGGTAGTTGCGAATCGGGAGACGAGGAACCGGAGCTGGAGCTACCGGAGGTGGACACGACAGGCAATGACGAGGAGCGGACCGGGACTAGGCTCAGGGAGGAGCTGAGGCCCGGACGGTCAGGATGCGGGGTGTGGTCGTGCGAGGACAGGACGCTTCCAAGAAGTTGCAGCAGGGGCATTTCAGTAAAATGCGCAAGGCTGCAAAAATGGAAGCGGATTCGGTTGAAGATTACGGGTTGGAGACCCGTTAGTGGAAAAGAGGAGGAGGTTAGGGTTTAGAGTGGAATGTGTGGTTTCCCTCCAAATCCTGGTTGTTAACTTTTGCCTCATTTGGGTTAGAGGCATGGAGTGGAAGCTAGCTGCCTCTTCTTGATTTTCTCTTTGTGGTGTGTGTGCTCATGTGAGCTCTTCTATTTAGAGGAGATGAGGGAGGCAGCAGGAGGTAGGCTTTGGAGTGTGTTCTCAAGTCAAGCAAGTAGCAGAGAGTGTGCTCAGTGTGTTCCAAAGTGAGTGTTGCTCTATAGGCTGCCTGCGTGTGTGTTCATCCCAGTGTGAATCATGTAGTGAGAGTCCTCAGGATATGAGAATGGGTTGATGTGATTGTAAAAGAACCATGTGTAATAGCCCGTGTCTTTCAATCAATATGAAATAGATTGAGTTTGAGCTATCATGTTTCTTGTGCTTCATTTCCATTCTTCTCTGCTCTGAGTTTCCTTTTTGGTCTCTTTTATTTTTGAGCAAGGAGCTGCAATATCTTTATGCTCTGATCTGGGAGACTCATCAAATCTCTTTGGTTAGCTCATTCTCAAGAGCAAGGATCCAAAATAGAGGTTTTCATTTCATAGAATGTCTTCACTGCTCATTCCTCTATTTCTACAAATTCTAGGGTTTACTGTTCATTGCAAGCAGAGGAATCTTGTGCTCAAGTTTTTTGCCTACCAAAAGTTGTTTGAGCTATGATTCTCTCTTGATCTGAGGTCATCTATTTGTTGTAATCGAAGTCTCTGATTCTAAGAAGTCAAGAATCATAAACAATTTGGATTCTATTCGGTTTGAGGTATTCTCTGTTTTTATCAGAATTTCATTGTCTTGGAAGTATGCTCTCTCCATGTATTGTATCCAATTACAAGTTGAAACTGAGTTAACTGTCTCAAATCGATATGCTTCTCAGCTTATTCGGCCAAAACAGTGAAGTGTCTTCATTTTATTTTCAGTTCTCTATTGCAGTTTGAATTCTGTAGTAACTATTGTGCCGAGATTATTTCAGTCAGCTTCCATCTGCTATTTTCAGGCTTCTGTCAAAAGCTTCTTTTCTGCTCAGTCTAGCTACTTTGTAGTTTCTTCAGCCAGCAGTTTTCTGCACTCAGACCGCAGGCTTCATTTCTTCATTCTCGTTTTGTTTCTATGGTTCAGTTTTCAGTGTTTTAGGTATTTTTGGCAGCAGCCTGCACTGTTCCCGCAGAAAGTGTTTGTTCAATTTTTCGGCAAATCTGAGTTTCGTTCCCTGTAGTTCTTCGGCCAGATTTCAGGCAGCTATATTTTCAGTCGGCTAGAGATTACCAGCGGTCAAACCGTTTGCTCTTTTATTTTCAGTCCGGCTGCAAATTCCAGCGTTGAGGTTTCATTTGTTGTTCTTGCTGCTCTGTTCTTTGTAGTCCTCGATCAAGTAAGTTGTTTTGGCATGGCTTTATTTCTTCCAGTGAGCATTTCTTTTGGGGGTCAAGGCTAGTATTCACAAACCTCGGCAAGATTGAACTCTTCAGTTTTCGGTTGAGTCAGTTAAGTCATTTGAGCCATTTTCAGCCATGTATGTTTCAGCCAATCTTTACTGTAGACTTTTGTCAGTCTGCTGTTTGGTTTTCAAGAGAGCATAAATTGTCTTCTTCATAGCTTTTATAGCTATCGGAGAAGGAAATGCCGTGGATACTTGGGGCAATTTTGAAGGCGCCATTCACCCCCCTCTATTGCCATTTCCGATCCTACACTATCGTTTGCCTGTGGGCAGGCTTGTTGGGCTTCTTCCACTTCGGTGTTTTTCTTCTGCTGCTTATGTTTAAATTTGGCCTATTGGCCGTGGATGTAATCTTTGGCAATCATGCCCATATTTAGTTAATAAATGTCATTATGGTTGATATTTATCTTTGTTATCCACTGTGTGCACTAGCTGATCCTAGACTAGTGCGATTTACATAGAGAATCCAAGAGTTGTTGCTCCGGAATCCGACACAAGAGCAGAGGTAGTCGTAGAGCCAAACCTTGACTTCCTATGTGCATTCCTTATATGGCGGAAGCCAACAGGGTTGAACTAAGTGATGTCTCCCCATGTTTCACATTGCATGTTACAATTTAAATATCGATAACTTTATCCATGCATGGCAGCTGGAGGAGCGTTGCTACTTCTTTTAAAGATTGACAACCCGAAGAAGTACGATAAGGCATTTATTTAGCAAAAATACATGCTAAGCTATGTAGTTATGCCCGAGATGTTTACTAGTTGGAGACCTCCCTCAATTGGGAGCGGGGGAAGGAAAGGGAAAGGCACCCCCAGTCTTTGATGTCCTGTTGCACCAAACATTATTCTAGATGAGGATAAGCCTGAAAAAGAACTTATAGTCAAGTACTGGGAGGCCCGCGCCTAAAAGGAGGAGTAGGACATATGTCCCCAAGCTTGACTTGTTTCCCATCTACCAACTGTTTTCGATTCCGAAAGGCACACATGTATCTCAATTGTAGCTTGAGTTCATGGTCCGTGCATGTTGTCATTTGTACCATAGGAGTAGCAAGACAAACATATGCACATAACTAAGCCATGCACGCTATGTAATTCACACCTTTATTATCAAGTGTGTATGTCAGGCTTGAAATCTTAACTTATGTGCTCTATTCTCGTGCAAATTGAGGCTTACAAAATATCAGTCCAAATGATCGCATAATAAAAAAAACCTAGCTAATTTTAGTGGTTCTTGTTTTCTCTATCTACCATATGATTGTGCCTACGATAGTCCAAATTATATTTGATAGATGAACATTATAATCATACCAACCCATGTAATGTACTTAAACAAATAAAAATGGAAAATAGCCTGCACCATTTGAAATGGCGACAATGTCTTTGTTGCTCTATCGCCATTTCAAACGGTGATAAAGACCCACTTCCTGCCATGCAGGAGCCAGGCAGGATCCACATCATCTGAAACAGCGATAGCGTGCAATCATCATTTCAAATGACGACAGAGATTTACTTCTTACCACGCAGGAGCCAGGCAGGATCCATATCATCTTATCGCCGTTTCAAACAGCAACAGCGTGCAATTGCCATTTTAAATGGCAACATAGGTATATTTTTGTGCCTTTTTATCTAAGCATTTATTTTTTATAATATTAATTAAAAATGTATTATTAAAAAGAGTGCCATCTCCCCACCCCGCGCGGGGAACAGAGATGGGGTCCTACTATGCTAACGAGGCGAGGATGGGGTCACCCTCCCCGAGGGGCCGACGGGGATTAGGTAAAAATAAAAAATATAATAGATTATAGTTATTTTTTCCTTGTATAATTTAGACTTAAACTTGAAGCTATACATAATATATATTTTAAAAGCATGCCTAAATAATTATAAATTAACAAATAAAGTCATATTATTATTATTATTATTAAAATAATGAAGCTTATTTTTAATTCCTGAGGGGATCCTATGGGGTCAAGTCCCCACGTGGAGCGAAGACGGGGGTAATCTCCCTGGTAAGCCTAATGGAGTCAGGATGAGACCGAGCTAGCAGGAATCCAGACGGGGCCACAGGTGCCTCCCCCAAGAACTGTCGCCCCGTTGCCACTCCTAGCTAGCTTCCCTTTCAACTAGCTAGGGGTGAAAAGTGGATATGAATTATCCGTATTATCTGGTTACTGTATTCGATAGGATACGAATATGTTATAGATTTCCCATCCTATTAACAATTTCTATTATATTCGTATTCGCATAAAAATATAGAAATGAATATGGTATGGACTTTTACAATCTGAAATAAAATTTTATCGGGACCATCCGTATCTGTATTCGTATACGACGAAGCAATATGCATATTTTATTATAATACGACTGATTAGTTGGACAAGTTTTTTTAATTGAACGTGAATTAATGTTTGTTTAGGTGAAGTAAATGAATTAGAATGATTAAGCGTGATTGTATGATGATAAAATATCATTAATGTCTTCATACATCATAAAATATGAGGATATCTGGATCTGATTGAATTGAGTAGATATTTGATTCAAATTTGTATCTGATATTTGTTCGATCTGTATTCATATCCAACATTTATTCGATTCATATTCGAATTTGAGAAAAAATATACATATAAATATGATTTAAGCACAATCCAATTCGTGTTTGACCCATATTTTCACCCATACTGCTAGCTTGTTGAGAAGGCACGTAACGCCTTCGGTCATAGCAAGCGGCCTAGCTGGTGAAGCCCGTATGGAGGCCCACAAAGTGGTAAACGCGAGGCCAGCCTGCTTCTCATCTCGCCCCGCCGGCTATGGGCTAATTTAACCAAACCGACATTACCAAAGCGGTAGAAACGGGCTGTTCAAAAAGCCTGTGTGACGTGGTTTGATTTTGTTGAGGAACCGTCGCTGGCGACCAATCCGAGTGATTCCTTTGTTTAGAACAAGAACGAATCAATCACAGAAGAATAGATTGAACACACAGAGAGAGATAGAGAGAACTCCTAGTCTTTCTTTATTGCTTTCATTCATGTGTACATAATGACTTGGTATGACTCTCTATTTATAGACTACAATGAGGTGCCCACCATGGGCCCCGGGCTGCTGGCTCAGGCCCAGGTTTCTTAACACTCCCCCTTGGGCACTCATCCGACACATTCATGCCTCACTAAAACTCCATAAAAACCCAGTGGGAAAATTTTGGAGAAAGAGCACATGATACATGTGATGCTGCGATGCACGAATTGCCTCATTAAAAACCTTGGTTGAGAAACTTCATGGAAAACTTGCCAAGGGAAAAAGAGTACAATTCACCCAATTTCATTTGGTCTTCAGGACTTTATTCTTTGGGTACTTAATCTTCATGATCAAGATTTACTAACGGGCTTGAGAGAATTCTCCCCCTGAATTCTGCACTTCTCTAAGTCTCATCATTCCAATCCCTCACACGCACCTTTCAAGACTAGATGCGGGGAGTGACTTAGTGAACAAATCTATATGACTTAATGTGCAGTACTTCAATCTTGTCCATCTTTTGCAATTCATGAGCATAGAGGAACTTGGGGTTGATATGCTTACATAGCCCGTCTGCACTTGTGCAACGCAAGCTGCATTATCTTCATGGATAATTGTGGGGGTTTGCATAATGTTCATTCCACATGACTGCTGGATGTGGTGAACCATTCAGCGGAACCAAGCACACTCTCGTGCGACTTCATACAGTGTTATAATTTCTGAGTAGTTCGTCGAAGTAGCTACAAGGCTTTGCTCAGACGATTTCCAGGAAATTGCAGTTACACCACACAGAAATATATAACCTGTTTGTGACCTTGCGGTATGCGGGTCTAACAGGTACCCAGTATCTGCATAGTCAATCAAGTTTAGATCTTGATTCTTTCTGTAAAATAAGCCAAGGTCCTTGCTTCCTTAGAGGTATCGGAAGATGTCCTTTATGCCCTGCCAATGCCTTTTGGTGGGCTCTGCACTGTACCTTGCTAACAGGTTCACGGCAAATGCACTGTCCGGTCTAGTGCAGTTTGCTAAGTACATGAGTGCTCCCACTGCACTCAAGTATGGGAATTCTGGTCCCAGGATTTCCTCCCCCTCTTCCCTAGGTCGGAAAGTATCTTTTTCTTGCTGCAAAGACCTCCTGATCGTCAGTACTTTCGAGGGAAATGCCTTCTCAAAGCCAAACCTTTCAAGCACCTTCTGAGTGTAGGTTGACTGATGTATCAAGATTCCTTCATGGACATGCTCAAGCTGCAGGCCTAAGCAAAACTTGGTCTTGCCCAAATCTTTCATTTCAAATTCTGACTCCAAGTAGGAGCTTGCTTCTTTTATGTCTTCAGCTGTCCCAATGATGTTCAGATCATCTACATACACAGAGATTATACAGAATCCATTCTAGGATCGCCGTATAAATACACAAAGACAGTCTTCATTGTTCGTGTAGCCTTTCTTGCAAAGAAAGTCGCTCAAGCGATTATACCACATTCTTCCAGATTGTTTCAGTCCATACAGTAACTTTCTGAGTTTCATACTGTACAGATTTCTATTTGCTCTGTCTTGATTCGGGAGAGGTATTCCTTCAGGGACTCTCATATAAATTTTTGAATCCAAGTTACCGTAAAGGTATGCAGTCACAACATCCATCAATTTCATTTCTAAATTCAAGTTCACTGCCATTGAGATCAAATATCTAAAGGTAATTCCACTCATGACTGGGGAGTAGATTTCTTCATAATCAACTCCAGGACGTTGAGTGAAACCTTGTGCTACCAGCCTTGCTTTGTATCTCACTACTTCATTTCTTTCATTTCTCTTTCGAACAAATACCCACTTGTGCCCAACGGGGTGTATGTGGGGAGGTGTGCGGCATACGGGCCCAAACACCTCTCTTTTATTCAAAGATAGCAATTCCGTTGCTATTGCCTTCTTCCAATCTTCCCAATCTGATCTTTTCTTACATCCAGCGAGCGATACATGCTCGGGATCAAGATCAATGATGGAGACAATTTTCTTTGCGAAGTAGATATCAATATTGGTTGTTGTCCTATTCAGGGACTCTCCCGTGTGCACATAATTTATAGCTATTTCTTCATGAGTTGCTTCTTCTAGAGCGATCGCTTCTTCAGGAGCTTCACCTTACGCATCGCTTCTTTCAATTGCGGTGGCAAGTCCCTTTAGTTTTTCGGCTCCGATGTGTGCGCACACATCCATGTCGATGGGGATATTCAGATCTGGTATGCCCTTTTCTGAGGGTGTCATACTTGTGCCAGGTCTCAACTGGCTCCTCTTCTCATTCTGGGGAACTTCAATGATCGGCTGTGATAAATCCCTCTTATCCTTTTTCGCCGAGCGTCCCCAGTTACTTTGGACTCGAGGAACCAGAGTTCTCGTCCTTTATTATTTTTTGAGGCCTCTGGACGAGATTAGGGATACCTTCTGCTTTCTTTGGTATTTCAACCCTCTCTGGTGCAGTGCGTGCTGGCACATACAACTTAGTCACGCTCTTCAAATCACTAAAGTGATTAGGTAGTTGATTTGCTAATGCTTGCAAATCAATTGTCTTCTGGACTTCTATTGTCTTCTGGACTTCTATTGTCTTCTAGACTTCTCTTGTCTTCTGGACTTCTCTATTTGCTTCACTAGTGCACGGGTCATCTGCATGGATTCCCGTGGATTGCCACGTAATTTCCCGACATTCTTCATCAAGGGGTTAATTTCCTCCCCCTAATGTTGGGAAATTTTCGGTGGTGACCCTTGCGCTAGTTTCATAGGTGAATGGATGTTATAGGCCGAATGTCTAAGGTTGATGAGATTCGCTGCATGAAGGACTGCGTGTCCCCAACATGTAGTTAGCAAATTACTTTTATGCAAGAGGGGTCGGGCAATAAAATTTAATTCTCTTAATTAAAGCCTCTGCCAAACCATTTTGGGTATTGACATGCGGTACTGAATGCTCAACTACAATTCCCAACGCTATGCAATAATCATCAAATGCCTTCGAAGTAAATTCTCCGGCGTTGTCCATTCTAATGGACTTGATGTGATGATCAGTGAACACATTTCTGATGCGAATGATCTGCAAGATCAATTTTGCAAAGGCGTGATTTCTTGTGGACAACAAACCCACATATGACCACTTGGAAGAAGCGTCAATGAGCACCATGAAATACTTAAATGGCCCTGAGATGGGCTGAATGGGACCGCAACTGTCTCCTTGAATGCATTCCAGGAATGCAGGGACTTCATCCTTCACTTTCAGAGTGGAGGGTATAGTAATTAGTTTCTCGGTGACACATGCAGGGCACACAAAATCTTCATGATTCGGGAAATTCTTCACATTAATATTATGCCCTTGGGAATTATTGATTATGTTTCTCATCATCCTAAGACCTGAGTGACCTAATCTATCATGCTAGAGATAGAAGAGTTCAGAGCTTCTAAACACTGTCTTCAGAACAGTGTAGGCTGCAAATGCCTTAATGTTGGTATAATATAGCCCAGTTTCTAGCGAAAGAAGTTTTTCTAATACACTTTTCCATTCTCTTCCCGCTTCGTAATGAGCAGGTATTCCTTACCGTACTCTTCTTTTAGTCTCAACGTGGAAACCATTGGCGCGAATATTCTTAAAACTTAGGAGATTTCAAGTCGATTCTAGGTACAATAAGGCTTTTTCAATGACCAAAGTTATGCCCATTGTGGCTCTTCCTGAACCAATTATACATGCATCGCTTTTGGCGATTGTCGTAAGGCTGCCAGTGCTCTTACGGATCGACTGAAAATACTTAGTCTCTCTTAAGATGCTATGCGTTGTGCCGCTGCTAGCTAAGCACACTTCCTTCATAGGACGCAATCAACACATAGATAAAAATACTCCAATATCAGAACATATCATGCCAGCATAAACTGAATACATGAATGAATTATTCCAAAAAAAAATCATCCAACCATCACGAGAAAATAACAATTCTTAAGTACCATCCATGCAAATTCTAACATATTCTTCCACACAAAATAAATGACAATTAAAATGTAAATGCATTCTGTGCACTAGACTTCTTCTGCTATTTTCTCGGGGGTGACATTCTCTTCAAGAAAAATCATGGCGTTGGCTGTTTCTAGGTCGAGAAGGGGTGCTGCTGTTGGGATAGATTCAACCTCCATCAACTCAAGCAGCTACTCAACATGCTCCCCTACAACTGCTGCAAAGTGGGTTTTAGACTGCCCTTTGCCATCCCGCTTTGGCTTGATAGCCTTATTCTCACGTGGAGCATCTGATTTGCCTTTCTGGGCTACGGTCTTACCCTTCCTTCCCCTTTTCTTTATCAAGGACTTTCGCACCTTGTTACTCCCTGCGTTGGCTTCATGGCCAACGGAGCTCCCAGGTGGCTGACTGACGTAGTTCTTACGGAGAACTTTGTCCTGAGACTCCGCAACTTGCATCATATCAATCAATTCGGCGTACTCTTTGTAGCCATCTTGACGATAGTTGCATGCGGATTGTACTTCATTGGGGTGGAAGGGTTTTCTCAATCTTCTGTATTTGGGGTACAAATCCTGTGCAAGGCAGAATTGTATTCCTTGATCGTCTTAAAGTTGGCAAACCTCAGTCTGATCCATTCCTACTCTGCTTGAGGAAGAATGGTGTACTTGAGCCTTTCAAACCACTTCTTGAGTGCGGTCCAGAGTGCTAGCGCAGTCTTGAGAGTCGGGCAGAGGTGGTGCCTGAGAAAATGAAGTGCCTGAGCATTTTCCTCATGTGTGGGTCGGGCGTCTTTCTGTCCGCTTAACCCAATAGCTGCGCTGAGCTTCCGGCCCCCAAGCACAATCTCGACATCGGATGCCCATGTCAGATAGTTTTGGCCATTCTGGGCCAGCTCCTTGAACTCCTGGTTCGAAATTCCAGTCATCTACATGTGTATGAACGAAATAAAATAAGTTCACTGCATGCATGGAATATTTACTACAGGTCAATAAAGTGGTACAATAGGTTCCCATAATGTTTCATAATTTTCTGTGTATTTTTTATAATTTTACTGCTAATTTTAGTGATTAAAAGTAATTTTTAGCAATTACAATTAACCAAAAATAGTACATAAATACAGAAAATATAGAGAATAATAATGGCATAAATAAATAAGCTTCAAATGCTAAAAATAATACAAAATTCAAATTCCCGATGCCCTTTTATGCAAGAATATAAAATTCCAGCAAATTCTGCTATTTCTGAGGGTTGCTACGCAAATATTCAGTTCAGAGAAAAATTCGTGCAACTTTCTGATTTACAGAGGGGTTTTCTGCAAAATTTTGGACCCATACGTAAATCGGAGGTCCTTTCGGTAATTTTCAGAATTACCGGGACTCTTTTGCAAAATTCGGGACCTATATTAAAGTTTTAAGGGCCAATCGGTAAATTTAACATTCTACGGGGATTTTTTTCTGCAAAAACCACCATCCTCGGTCGGGCCCCCTTTTTTTCTTTTCCTATCGGCCCGTTTGCTCTTCCCCGGCCCATTACCGACCACCCCCCTTTTTCTTCTTTCAGCCCACTAGCCGGTTGCCGCCCCACGGCCCATATCCAGCCCACCTCCCCCTTCCGCGCGATTAACACAGGGTAGGGGTAGGGTTTCCCCTACCCCTGTTCACATGGGGCGGTGGCGGCTTCGGGTTGGCGCGCGTGGCGCGCGTTAGGCGGCGCGGCTACCGGTTGGCGTCGGCGGCGGCGCGGCCAGCATCTACTCAACGGCTTCAAGGTGTGGAGGATGCCGTGCGGTGGCGCCGATACAAGCGGTGGCGGCCGGCCGCGGTGAAGCGGCGGCGGCGGCGGCGGCGGCCATCTGCGGTGGGGCGGCCGACGTCCGACTTCGGCCATGGCGGCGGCGGCCGCGCGATGTTCAAGCGGCGTCTGGCGGGCGAGTGGCGCGGCCGGGCGAGTACGGCGGCGGTGTGCGGGGAGGCCACTTCAGGCGGGTGTCGGTGGATCGGCCGAGTGTGGTTGTGCACGGGCCGCAAGGCGCGGAGGTGGGCGCCATTCGGAGTAGCAGGTCGGCTTCGGGCGAACGGCAGCAAGCCGGGCCGCATGCAGGTGGCGGTCGGGTGCGAGCCAAGCGAGGCAGTGTGCAACCGGTGGCGCACGGCTACAGGCGGCGGCAAGAGACGGCGTGCTGGCCGATCTTCCTCGGGTGGCTGTGGGCGGCGCGATCTTCGGGTGCCATCCATGGGCGGCGGTGGCCACTCTTCAAGCCGGCTTCGACGATGCGCATGCGGGTGCTGTGCACGCCCAGCGGTGCTTCCGGCATCTCGTCCGGCTGCTGGCCGGCGACCTGGTGGCGCACATGCGGGTGCGGCCACCGTGCCCGATCTTTTCTGTGCATAGGCTGAGCAACGAGAAAACGATGCAATTTCGTACAGTAACCGAACAGGGAAACTAATGCATAATTTTTTGTTTTCATGTAATGATCGTGCAGAATCAAACAAAAACCCATGCAAAAATTTTTCGTTTCCAATCTTCGATGCAATCAACATCTACCCCGTTTCGCAATCTACCGATCGACATTGTGCCGGTGATTTCAGATCTGCTCGCGGTAGATTTGGGGCGGATTTGCATCGTTCTAATCTACAGTGCAATCAACATCTACCCCGTTTCACAATCTACCGATCAACATTGTGCCGGTGACTTTAGGTCGGCTCACGGTAGATTAGGGCGGATTTGCACCGTAGAGATTCAATCTAGAACGCGAAAAAAATACAGATTCAAAAGCGATCTAGAAAATTCAATCTGTGCTTCGATGATTACCTCGTTCACCGGAGCGAAGTCGTGCTGATAACGTGTTGAGGAACCGTCACAGGCGACCAGTCCGAGCGATTTCTCTGTTTAGAACAAGAACAAATCAATCACAGAATCACAGAAAAATAGATTAAACACACAGAGAGATAGAAAGAACTCCTGATCTTTCTTTATTACTTTCATTCATATGCACATAATGATTTGGTATGACTCTCTATTTATAGACTACTAGTATAGTGTCCGTGCTAACGCCACGGCGGCATTTTAAAGATGCACACGAAATCAACCAAACGAATTTTTGAATGGCCATACATGTTTTGTTCCCTGCTTTCAAAGCCAATTTTGGAAGGGTTGTTGCATGGTTAATGTCATCGAGTAGTATCCAAATGAGCTTGCCACAGGCATGGAATCCAAACCCATTATCCTCGCTACAACAGTGGGGCCCCTCCTCACATGAGCTTCGTCATCAATTACTGAAGAATGAGAAACTATGCTCACTGCTTTCCTTCAAACTGGGCGCATCTTCTAGGATCTGCCAATATGCATAGCTTAACTCATCAAAAGGACAGTAAGCAAGAAACAAAATTACAAATAAAAAGATTACACACACAAACACGCACTGAATTTGACTGTGTGCTTGGTGTGCCGCCATCAGCTTCCTTAGATGTGATTTTAGAGTGAAGGAAATCATTGGATCAACGGGCTTGTTCCTTGAAATTTTTATGTTTTTTATTTCACCGAGCCAAAAACTTTATGTTTTCCTCTATCAAAAAACAGAAGAAGGTGCTATTAATAATGATAGGCATGCTAGCAACAAGCGATAAGTGCCAATACCCGCATAAAGTCCCTCAACCAATATCTCTCGGATAGAACAACCATCATAGAACCTTCCATTATAGAACCCATACATCGAGTCCTAGATAGAACAACCGACATGGAACCTTCCATTATAGTACCCATACATCGAGTCCCAAGAGTTTGAAAAATATTTCCTTTTGTAGCAGTTGATGTCCAAGATTTTCAGTGCCTTCGACTTGCATTCGTTGTTTCATGACTTCACAAGGCACTAAGATAAAAGATCCAGTGTATCTCCTAGAATGAACAATAAAAAATATATGTGGTATCAAGAAAGCGACATAAGATCGAGATGCTATGTATTCTAATGAAGAAGGCGAAATAGGTGTTTGTGAACTATATATGCCTATACCTACACAATTATTTAAGTCTTGGATATGCCTTGATAATGATAATGTGCTCAGTAGAAACACCATGGGTTTTTATAAATATGGTTTTGTTCTAATGCCAAATCAAACAAGCTTACCCTTGCAACAAATGAAATTTAAATAATAGACAATATGCTATACTTTCAAACACATCGTTTTATCTGCATGCCCCAAGCTACAAAACTATAGAGCAATAGTAGAGTATTTGGTCCCATTTTCAAATGGTATCAGCGGGCAAAATGCCATAAAGGCATATCCCAAATCCGCCTTGTGCACAATATCAAATGAGAGCTTATTTCATGAAAGATCTAACAAAGCATAAAAGAAGGAAGCTAATAGCCTTTTGTAAATGGTCTTGTTGGGTGAAAAATCATCCAACTTCTAGAATTAACTAATCTGCTTCAGAATCCCCCCTTTTTTTGCTTATCTAATAGTATAGGTTATGAGTGAAAAAATAACCATGAATTGACAATCGTAATAAAAATTAGCTTAGTTTTCCAAGAAGAAGAAGACACATAGTCAATTAGGGGTGCATCAGATCATTAAAACCACAAATATGAAACATGTTAACAGGAGCAGCATTTACCTAAGCACTATAATTTCCTAAGAGATTAGCACGATGTCATCAACAAGGATTATGTTAGCTAAAATGTAAATAAACCAATACTGCTTATTATCATCTGAAAAATATTGAAAGACGAAAGCAAGGCAAACTACAAGAAGTGTGTATACTACATGTAAATGACACCACAGAATGTTCTATCAATAGCTAGCACATCATATACGATCTTAATAACTGGGAACATCCAAGATGTAAAAGTATCAACACACCTTTGCGCTTGGCCGTAGTGGCCAGTTCAACAATTCTCCGAAAGTTATCTCGAAGGTCTAGGAAGCTCTCCCTCACCATCACAGCGCACCATCTCGTCTCCTGAAACTCCTTCATCATCCCTGCTGGCAATCCCTCTGGTAATATGGCCTTCCATTCATCCAAACTGAAATAAAGGCCATAAAAGCAGCAATCAATACCCCAAAATGATCTCAAGTAGCACCAGAAAACTCTATCATAATAAAATTTAATTTAATTTCCTAGATCCTAATCTCAGATGCCCAAGAATTAACTTATTATTGCAGCCTATGGTGGTACACTTTTAATCTTTTGCATATAGTGAAAGGAAACGGTATAACAGCTACAACAAAATATTACAAAAACATATCCTGCAATGAAGATCAAGACTAACAAAGTTGATACAAGGTTGCATTTCATTAAATAGATACACATGTTTAGGTGTGGATCAGAACATTGTTCAATGTGGGAAAGCTAAGTTTGTGATTATGGCAACAATCTTTAAACTCGATAAAATCAAGGGAGTCTAAATGACAAGCAAGACCCATACTTCACCATTAGATTAGTGACGAGCGATGAAGCGAGCAGAAAAAATCAATAAGCCATACATAAATACTTGCATACAACATCACACCTAGTCACATTGATACACTTACCAAATCCTGCTATCTTTTCCTTACCAGTACAAAATTTAACACCACAGGTTAACCAATGGTTCCTACCAAACAGCATTTTATTTGGCGCGATCAACACCAAAATTTTCACGAGAATGAGACTCAAGATCCGAACTTCATAAACAAAATGAACACTTGGAAACACAACCACGCGCATCACGCATTTGGATCCATACGAGTTCGGATGATATACCACACAATGGAGTTTTATGCAATACAAGTGGATCTGATGGCTCTTGGATGTTTATGCGATGCACAGAAGCAAACCTAAGCACACATGCGAGTTTGTGCAGAATGTACAGTGAGAACATAGAACATGTGCAACAGAAAAACACAGAGCATGCACACCGGACAACACAATATGTAAGTGCACAAATTATCTCGCAAAAGATACACATGCCAAAACTCACCAAAAGGGCAATGGTTCTTTTTGCCAATGCATGTTCCAAGCCAAACACGGTGATGATCAAGCTGAAGGACACACTTATCACAATCATCGTAGTGCACAGTGCGAGGTGGTGCAAAAGCATATTGTAGCAAAAATTGAAATTAGACAATTAGTTGCACTTTACATGGAAAAATTTGATGGTAGGATAGTTATTTCGTGCTCATTTTTGAGATGTTAGTGTCGCAAAAGATGCCAAATTATCAAATGCAGGATTACAGTATGCTCAGGCGGACCCGCGGAGGACTCATAAATCAAAATTAATTAAGCTGGAGCATTCGGAAAGAACCATATTTTGAAACCAAGTAACTTGTAAAGGCACATCCTCATAAATTAAGATGCATCAGTATAACATCTAGGAGGTAACTCGGCCTCCATTCAAATGCACAAGCTCTTGTCCATCACGAGAAATATATATATTAGTATATTACAACTTAGAATGAACAAAATGGTGGCAACTTTGTTAGTTGAAGGAAAAGATATTGAGAGCAATATATATGTTATTCGGGGTAATAGAGAAGGGTAAGGCAGTATAAAGAAAGAAACGGGAAAGGTTTTATTCTCTGTAGAACCTATTTAAAAATGATCAAATTGCTAATAGTTTGGCAGAGATGATGTTATAATTAAATAATCAGGAAAATGAGTGCATACCAAAAGCAGATGGAAGCTGGACGTCGAGATCAGACATGAAACTTGGCTTTTGAGTTTGATTGGTCCCAAACAGATCAAAAAATTGACTCGTCGGTCTCGATGTATAAGCTGCAAAACATTCCCATCAATCACCCACCATCCATAGTCATACAGGGTTCTAAACTTTAAACTCTACTATGAACCAGCAGTGAAATACACTATTCCCAATTCCCATGTATAGTTTCTAGAGAGCAGAAAACTTCAGGCTAACAACAGTTGCATCTTCCCACATATTTGTTACCATCATAAGGGCTAATGGAATCCACCCCAAATATGTAGTTAAAACCAAACAATACGAGCTCTTGTATATTCACAACTACGATACTACACCAAGATGGTATTGTCGAGCGATATGGTTTTGCAATAAGTGAAGTACTAAATTCGCCCTGAAGGGAAGCGTCGAAGAGGGTCACTGAGCACAATACAAGCCTAAAGGCCCAATTCTTCGTCACTTCCACATACTAAAACACCACACAACGAAGTGCCTCCTATTCAATACATCTGCTAAACTAAGAGCGACATAAATTCTAAATTACATAATAATAAATTCCAAAATCGATCATTCTACGCATCAGAAACATCTAAACAACAATACATAGCCGTTTCCGGACAATACGGACAACTAAAAACATGCTCATCTGCGATGCAGACAAGCAGATCGAGATCAAACCGCGTCCCCAACCCTAAATTCCCGAAAATCGGACACCAGATTTCTCAAAATTCCAAACATCCGGGGCGAACGGGCCCGAACCAACCCTATCCACACCTCCCGGACCCCAAAACCACCCAATCGGTGGTGAAATATCACCTACACGAGATCCGCTTGCTTGGACCGAGATTAGGAGCGACGATCCAACAAAAAGGCGTGTATAGATCACATTATTTCGTGCTCATTTTGAGATGTTAGTGTCGCAAAAAGTTCTACCCTGCACTAAATGTTCTTGTAAGTCAGAATGTGATGCTAGCCATCGATTTACAACATATGTACGATGAAAGCATTGTAGGGATCAATGGTATGTATCTCAAGTTGTTAATAGAATGTTTTGGCTAGCACATGCTACACTCCAGTACAACACATCTAAACTCGGGGTGCTACAAATGCCATTAGACATAATCACAGTATCACACTGCTGTAACAACTAACAGCAAGTCACACCAAATTTAGCACAAACTGGAGTTGGGAGGTTGGGGTAGAAGAGTACCTTTCCGCATCAAATTTAGCACGAATGGTAGCGTGCAGGGATGGCACTAACCTTGCATCTCCTTGGCGACCTTGGCACGCATCTCGCGGAGGCGGCGGCCTCCTCCTCCATCTCCTTGAGCCGACGCTTCATCTCGTCGAGCTCCTGCAGTACATCACCCAACAGGTCGACACCGGAGTTAGGGTTAGGGTTGGGATTTGGGAAGAGGAGAGAGCGGCGGCGGCGCAGATGCGAAGGAGATGCGGGGATGGGGAGAAGGAGATGCGGGGTGGGGAGGGAAGGAGGCGGCGGCGGTGGGAGGAAGGAGGAGGCGCCGCGCGTGGGGCGGAAGAGGCGGTCTTTGGATGGGAGAGGAGATGCGGGGTGGGAGGATCGAAATTCTCCTTGAAGGCGGCGGGCGGCGGCTTCCCAGAGACGAGAGGCGATCCGCGGGTCTACCAGAGACGATCCGCCGCGGCGCTTCGGGAGTCGGCGAGGCGCGGCCGGAGTCGGTCAGCGGGCGGCGGCCTTGAGTGGCGGCGAGGTGGCGCCGTCGGGAGGCGGGGAGGCGGCGGGGAGTCGGTCGGGAGGCGAGGCGGCCGGAGTCGGTCGAGGCGAGGCGGCGGCGCGCCGGGGAGGCGGGAGGCGGCGGGGCGGGGCGCCGGGGAAAGCGGCCGGGAGTCGGTCGGGAGGCGGGGAGGCGTCGGTCGGGGAGGCGGGGCGGCGGCCTTGGGGGCGGGCGCGGGAGGCGGAGGCGGAGGAGGCGCGGGAGGCAGAGGGAGAGGCGGCGCGCAGTCGAGCGGGGCGCGGGGTGGAGGATGTGCATACCCCACCAAAGCGGGGAGGAAGGGGAGGCGGAGGAGGAGGCGCGGGGAGGATGGGGAGGCGGAGGTAGGGGCGCGGGGGAGGAGGAGGCGTGGGGAGGCGGAGGGAGCGGAGGCGTGGGGGAGGAGGAGGGAGCGGGGGAGGCGGAGGGAGGCGGCAGCGCAGGTCGAGCGGGGGCGCGGGGTGGAGGGGTACTGCAGATCCATTGAAGGATGACCGTTGGATATGGTTGAGTAAGGAGATAGAATGGAGGAGAGTTAATCTGGTGTGCACGTTTTTATGATGGTGTATTTCTGGGTGCATATTGTGGTGTGGACGTAGTTAAGGTCATGACTGTGGAGCAGGTAATTATTGGGTGGATGTAAAATAATTTGAACTGGTGGTTTATTAGTTTAGATTCATTCATATGCACATAATAATTTGGTATGACTTTCTATTTATAGACTATAATAATATGCCCATCATAAGCCCCAAACTGCTGGCCTAGGCCCATGTTTCTTAACAGATTTGACTAATCTGACTCGGACCCGACCATCTCACCTCTACGAGAGGCAGCCTCCCCGATCTGACCGCCCTAAGCTCTCAAATTCCCCAACCCCACCTCACCTCTCCAGCCGCCGCTGCCGCACCCATGGGCCGCAAGGACACCTCCTCGTGCTCCTCCGCCGCCGGCGCCGGCGGCAAGAAGGACAAGCCTATGTCGGTGTCCGCCATGCTCGCCTCGATGGACGCGCCGGCGTCCAAGGCCAAGCCCTCCAAGGCAGCGTCCAAACCCTCCAAGCCCTCGAAAACGCCCACGTCGTCCTACATGGGCGACATCGACTTGCCCCCCTCCGACGACGAGGAGGACGAGGCTGACCTTGCCGCTGTCTCCACCAAGCCCAAGCCGGCCCGCGCCACCGTCGACCTCAACGCCGTCGCACCGTCGGAAAAGGACTCCAAGAAGAAGGACAAACGCGAGGCGATGGCGGCCGCGGCCGCCGAGGCCGCCAAGCAGGAGGCGCTCCGTGACGACCGCGACGCCTTCTCCGTCGTCATCGGCGCGCGCGTCCCCGGATCCGCCGGGGCCGCCGAGGGGGACGGCGCGGATGACAACGTCAGAGACATCGTGCTCGAGAACTTCTCTGTGTCGGCGCGCGGAAAGGAGCTGCTCAAGAGCGCCTCGCTTCGGATCTCGCACGGCCGCCGGTACGGCCTCGTCGGTCCCAACGGCATGGGCAAATCTACCCTGCTGAAGCTGCTCGCGTGGCGGCAGGTCCCGGTGCCCCGGAACATTGATGTCCTGCTTGTGGAGCAGGAGATTATTGGCGACAATCGTTCGGCGATCGACGCGGTGGTTGCGGCCGATGAAGAGCTCACGGCACTCCGTGCAGAGCAGGCAAAGCTTGAGGCCTCTAACGACGCTGATGACAATGAACGGCTTGCCGAGGTGTATGAGAAGCTCAATCTCCGGGACTCTGATGCAGCCCGGGCGCGCGCATCCAAGATCCTTGCGGGGCTAGGGTTCGATCAGGCTATGCAGGCGAGGTCCACGAAGTCCTTCAGCGGTGGCTGGAGGATGCGCATTTCGCTTGCTCGTGCACTCTTCATGCAGCCAACGCTGCTGCTGCTTGATGAGCCTACTAACCATTTAGACCTCCGAGCTGTGCTTTGGTTGGAGCAGTACTTGTGTTCACAGTGGAAAAAGACACTGATTGTTGTGTCCCATGACCGGGACTTCTTGAACACAGTGTGCAATGAAATCATACATTTGCACGATAAGAGTCTGCATGTGTATCGTGGCAATTTTGATGATTTTGAGAGTGGGTATGAGCAGAAGAGGAAGGAGATGAACAAGAAGTTTGAGATCTATGAGAAGCAGATGAAAGCTGCAAGGAAGTCTGGAAGCAAGGCTGCGCAAGATAAGGTTAAAGGTCAAGCGATGTCAAAGGCTAATAAAGAGGCTGCCAAGAGCAAGGGGAAGGGAAAGAATGTGGTGAATGATGATGATGATGCGAAGCCGGTGGATCTGCCACAGAAGTGGCTTGACTACAAGGTTGAGTTCCACTTCCCAGAGCCTACCTTGCTCACACCACCACTCCTTCAGCTCATTGAGGTGGGGTTCAGCTACCCCGGTCGGCCTGATTTCAAGCTGTCGGGTGTTGACGTTGGCATTGACATGGGAACACGTGTTGCCATTGTTGGACCCAATGGGGCAGGGAAGTCTACTCTTCTTAATTTACTTGCTGGTGATCTTACCCCATCTGAAGGAGAGGTAAGGAGGAGTCAGAAGCTGAGGATTGGCCGATATTCGCAGCATTTTGTTGACTTATTGACAATGGAGGAAAATGCGGTTCAGTATTTACTCAGGATCCACCCTGACCAGGAGGGAATGAGCAAAGCGGAGGCTGTTCGTGCCAAGCTTGGAAAGTTTGGATTACCAGGTCACAACCATCTCACTCCGATTGTTAAATTATCTGGTGGTCAGAAGTCTCGCGTTGTGTTCACATCAATATCAATGTCGCATCCTCACATTCTACTGCTTGATGAGCCGACAAATCATTTGGACATGCAAAGTATTGATGCGTTGGCAGATGCTCTGGATGAATTCAGTGGAGGTGTGGTTTTGGTTAGCCATGACTCACGGTTGATATCTCGAGTTTGCGAAAATGAGCAGAAGAGCCAGATATGGGTTGTGGAGGATGGCACTGTAAAGAAATACGATGGCACATTTGAGGATTACAAGGATGAACTAATGGAAGAAATAAAAAAGGAAGTTGAAGAGTAATGCTCCTACCAGTGAGTTGCACATTGCTTATTCTATATAGGATAAGCTGGTTTCTTGTCCTGAAATTTCATGTATTGTTAGTAGTTTCGGTTTCCTTGGTTTGCAGAGTATTCATATGGTTGTCTGAAACACTACTAAGATGAGATGTGCTTGCTTTTCGTATGGTATAAGTGTCTGGGATTCTGGTATGTCCCTTTTATATGATTTTGTTGCAAATTATCCTGTACTAAGACATTTTTCCATGATATACCTGCATATCAATTGCATTGGCCCATGCTCACTATGTAAATATTCATTCAATATGGCCTGAGGTTGTCAAATGTGTATGGTTAAATGTTTTCATGTCTGTCAGATGATGCTATTATTGTAAGATGACTAAGGTGTTGCTTTAATCTACAATGCATATCAGAAGCTATGCCTAGTTTCCTACATTCGTTGCCATGTATACTAAACATTTGTTCACTAAACATTTGTTCCAACTTCATTCCTAGGGTTTGTCAAGGTCTTCCAGTGGTTGATCGTGCTTGTTTGTGCATTATGCGTTGTGGAATGAGCAATGGTGGTGGCTTAGCTAGCATGCATGTACTTGTTCCTCATAGGACGTGCATATAAAGATGGCAATTGTAGAACATCATTTGTTTTGTCTATAAAAAATGCTTGTTCCTCAGAGGACGTGCATATAAAGATGGCATAACTATATTGTGCTAAAATGTTGAACAGTTTCGCTCTTATGACACAAAATGTTGAACTACAGTTATCCTTCTGGCTTTCTTGCCTACTTGAACTGTAAGTAAATAGTCTAAAGAGCTGATGATTAGGGGTGAGAAATGGTAGCGGATAACCCATTTTATCCGATATTCGTATTTGAGAAAACGCAAATGTGGTAAGTAAAATCAGCATCTGAATTAAAAATGAATATGAATGTTCTCTGATTTTTTTTTGGCAAATACGAATACCAGTATGAGATGCGAAATGGCGGCAAAAAGGAATATTATCTGGATTCACAGTAAAATTTAGCATGTGCAAAAACATCCCATCAGTCCAGCCCACATGCCACACAGATGAGCCCACCTACTCAAGACCACATTCATTTAGCCTAAGACAATTGTTATCTCATTTTGTAGTTGATACTTATATATTGTATGTTGTATGCATATTCTAGCCATTATACTCTACGCCTCCAGTGACCTGTTATGAACGTAGTATACTAGTATGCAATACATTGTCATTTGGAAAACAGTGGTTTGTTATGATTTAAGTTGCCGCCATTCTCATGTTATATAAATATGTTCTATCTGAATTTGCTATTAAAGTTGTAGGATATTCGCATCCGATCGAATTGAGTAGATATTCAATTCGAATTCATATTCGTTATAATATTCAATTCGTATTCATATTTGAGAATATTCAAGTTCATTTAAAAAAATATGAATACAGTAAAGGCATTATTCGATTCGTAGTCGATCTGTTTCCACCTCTACTGATGATACTTAAAACTGTTTTATGTGGTCGGCCTGCAGTGTGTTGAGACCGTGACCCCGATGGGCGAAATTCTAGTATGTCAACACCATATTTAGGGGTAGAAAACGGTAATGGATAATATATTTTATCTAATATTTGTATATGAGAAAATACGAATATGGTAAGCAAAAGCCATATTCGTATCAAGAATATTTGTATCCGCATTTGAGAATATTCGTATTTGTATTCGAGACTATTCGATTCGTATTCGATCCGTTTCCTATGCCTATCGTCGATAACTGGTAAAAAAATCGGTAAAACCGTTAGGAATTTATTCTATCGAGATTTGTTACAGAAGTTGTAGGAGAATATTCGTATTTGACCAAATTAAGAACATATTTTATTCGAATTCATATCTGTTTCGATATTTGATTCGTATTCGAGAATACTTGAATTCGTATTTGTTTTAAAGTATAGATTCATTTTTATACTTAAGACTATTCTGTCGTATTCGACCCGTATGTGTTCCTAACCATATTTGTTGTTCTGATGTGAGCGTGCCAAACTTCTGATGTGAGCGTGCCAAACTGCCAGGTGACCAACTCATGTAGGCAAATGAAGCACAAGCTACCTGGCTTCTTGATGCTAATATAATGGGGCTGACAAGTGATGATGATTTTACTTCTTTGAACATTTTTGTTTTTCACTAATTTCTTCAGACTTTTATTATTACAGCCTTGTTTCTATTAAAATTTGACTCTTATTATTACAGCCTTATTTCTATTAAAATTTGACTCTTATTATTACAGCCTTGTTTCTATTAAAATTTCCTACAAGTCCTCGTTTGAAAAGTGGGAATTTTTAAAGATTCTTGCTGTGGGAATTTTATTGGGTCCGGACATTCCAAAGAAATTCTTGCATTCCAAACATGCTCTAATGCGATTGAATGTTCCACCCGTTTCGGATGTTTTTATCCATTTTCATGGACAGTGCTGTTTCACAATGTTTGTTAATTAGGAAAATTAAGATAGTAGTCATTGTAATATTTTTACTCTATATATCTCTACTTCAATGCGAGGTTGAATAGTTGTACCACATAATTTAATGTGCATGTCAGACCAATGTCATTAAACTATTGTGATTGTTATTGTTACATACCAAACAGTGAATACCTGAGCTTCTGGAGGTCTGAAGGGACACCCAGAGCCTAAAAAAGAGAGGGGAGAGGTATCTTTGAACTCCACTCAAGTCTTTCTTATATGCAAAATGTTATGTCTCTTCCATGGTGTCATGGAGGTCATATTTATAACCATGGATGGGGAGGTTACATAATTGACCTCCTTTTGAGTCACAGGGTAAACATGTTATTCCTGGGCATGGCCTCTATGGACCTATCTACTATTTACATTTACACTTGGACCTATTTTCGATAGATCGATTAGGTTAAAGTAGGAGCCACTCCCCTATTAGTGATAATTGGCTACGTTCGCTCTACTTTGATTGGCGTTAGTTGCTGCGCGTTGTCCGGGCAGTCATGGCTGTAAGCTTCGCCAGCTACCGAGCAAGCCTGTGCATGCCTTTCGGGTTTGCGAGCTCTGCTGGCCACCACATTGCATCAGCAAACTTGTGGCCTTTAGCTGCGCTAGCTGCCAGCTCCACTCTGCTGGTTTCGCACCTAATGCTACCAATCACACTTTCACTTGCACTCCAGCGCCAATGGCCTCGCGTCTTTGCCCCAGTGCGTCTCCCCTTAGCCTTTCTACTACTACCTCCAAGCCGTCAATGCGTTGTTTCCTCAACATCCGTCGTGCGCGCCCTACCTTCATGTTGCCCTAGTCTAGTTGTTGGTCAAGCACTCGTGATGGATTAGCACTCCAAAAAGGCTATCTTGGAGATGCCATCAAATTCTCCTCGCGTTCATATTTTGAGTCATGCACACCACCCCCCTCACTCGCTTTCACTACTTGCCCAATTTCCCTTATCCCTTCACATCCCCATCTTCTCGTTTCCTGTCAACCAGCCACCAAGCCAACTCCGGCAGCCATCGCCTCACACCGTAGAGTCGAGATGGGAAGGTGCCAGCTATTACACATGAAGAGGAGGCTCTAACTCCTCAGCAGCTGCGCCTCAACCAACCCTAATTTCGCGGCCAAATGTGCTCCATTGTGCTCGAGGCCTTGCTTACAGTCTGCGCGCCACCCATTGGGAGGCTACACACTGTCGTCTAGGAAGGTGCCAGCTATTACACATGAAGAGGAGGCTCTAACTCCTCAGCAGCTGCGCCTCAACCAACCCTAATTTCGCGGCCAAATGTGCTCCATTGTGCTCGAGGCCTTGCTTACAGTCTGCGCGCCACCCATTGGGAGGCTACACACTGTCGTCTAGGAGACCACACGCAGGGAGGCCATTTGGAAGGTTCAATTTGAGATCTTCTATGCTTAGTGTGAAAGTTCTGCAATCCGATTTTTCAATGTTGTGTGTAAATTTTAATTTTTGGATTTGAAAATTTTAAATTTGAAAATTTTGCAATCCAATTGTGAAACCTTTCAAAAGTGTTGCACTCCAATTTGAAAGTTTTTGGATCTCCATTTGAATGTTCAAGGAGAGAAGGGGGGATTTAGGGGACGAGCTCGGGCATAGTGGTGGAAGGGGGACGAGAAGAGGGAAGCGGGGAGCACACATGTCGCGCTCGCCACACGTCTGGAAGCATCGATTGTTGAGGGTGTCCATGGATTACAAGCCCTCTTAGCACTCAATGCACTTTTCGCTACAAATTGGCAGATTAGAACTAATCTAAATGGTTAGTCCAAAGGAATGCAAGACCACTAACCTGACATTTGCTAGAGTCACCTATTGTCACCTTGCAGAATCTTTGCCGTCGTTGCAATGCTAAATCAAGTCGTAGCGTAGCGAACTCGCCCAAGTCCCTTGTTGCAATTGCATTAGAGCTCTTCCTTACCACACGTGGAATACTACAACTAGCTGATCGACACCACGTTGGAGGGAGCATCGATGAGAGCATAGAAGGGAACCAGGCAGGACATGGTTTTGCTGGCGGTGCCGACCACCTTGACAAGCCATGGAAGTAGTTTTGGTGGTGATGGGTTCGGGTTGGACCTGGCTAGACCAGCGATTGGACCACGTCGCACTGCTCTGCAGGCTTTGGGCCATATCGTGCCTTGCAGGCACAACTCACCTCTGGTGAGGTCTAGGCACAACCCAAGGCATGATAGGCCGTCACCGTGCCATGCCCCACCAAGCCCGGCCCTATTGACTTGGAGGTGACAACGAGCCATGATGGTGACGAGGATGTCGGTAGTGGCCACCATCTTCATCACCTTTGTGCTCAACTTCTACCTTCTGTCTCTAGTGTCGCTGGTGTCAAGCCTCACTCAGCTATGCCCACGCCCGTTGTGGCTCCTCACTCGGCCACCTCCGCCATGTCCCTGCTGCCATGCTCAGATGCCAACTTCGTTCCTACCTACCATGAAGACAGGTACAGCAACACGGGTTGGCATGGAACACGTACTCACTGGCAAGAGCTCCCCGGGAGGGCATTGGGGCCATAGAGCAAACTCTCTTACTGCTTGATCTAGAGCTTGAAATCCCGCGAACATTGGATGATGACGACGAAGAGCGGTAGGCGCCCCTACGCAAGTGGGGAGGTGGCTATGTCGGAGTTAGATCTAGATGGCCCAGACTCTGACATGGTGCGGTGGAAGGGGAAGGGGTGGCCAGCACTGGGGGAAGAGGGGGAGGCAGAGGGAAGAGGAGGGGAGGGGTGGTCGGCACTACGACTCCTTGGTAGCATACCATAACCAAACTTTCTATTGTACTAACTACTAAGACTACTGATAGAGCAAAAAGAGGAGAAGCTTGGTGCTTCGGTGGTGAAGAAATGAGAAGAGGAGGTGATTTTTATAACTATGGAGGAGGAGAACATTACACCAGTCCATTGTCTCTCAATCTCTACCAGCGCTCTGCCTTCTTCCTCTGCTCCATCTTGTCACTTGTTTCTGATCATTGCCCCTCTCCCTCCCCGCTCGTTGCTTCTCTGGTCGCTGCTCTATCTTACTATTAGTACCATGCTAGCTGTTAGGCGGCCTAGGCAACCATTGGCTAGTCAGTTTCCCTGCCATGCTTAGTGTTGATGATGCTGACTGATGCTATCTTGATGTCCCCTCATGCCTCCACTCCACTGACTCTCTCTCCCATCTCTCTCTGGCTCTCACTCATTGGCGTCGTTGCTTCCTCTGCTCTCTTGTTCTCTCTCCATGTTGCCACAGCCTGGTTCGTTGGCTCCATCTACCCCCTCCTCTTCCTGATTTGTTTGATTCGACACCGCCAATGCTGACTCCTCAGTTCCCACGGCCCTAAGCCATTGTGTTGCCAAGATGCCACCCTTGGCTTCGCCGCCTCAAGTGCCACTGTGGCCATTGATTCACCGGCCAAGAAGAACTCTCCCTTGGGTCCTTCTGAGAGACCATGTGGACGTGACCACATGCTTGTGATGAGTAATTGACGTGTATTTTGGAAAGATTGAGTTTGGTTTGTGCGTTTCATGCCATGATGGTATTTGGCTCAGTCGGGTGTGGTTAGTCGGACTTGAGGCGTATTCTTCTTCCCGATCGGTCATTTGGGCTATTTCATGCTTAAGTATAATTCATTGATGCTAATTGTGTTTACACGTGTCGAGCGGTGCTATGTAATGTATTTCTTGTCTGTGATGACTGCAGGACGTTGAGGTGGAGTCGTGGCGAGGCACGGGGTGACCGGACTAGGCGCAGGTGGTGCCGAGGTTAGAACGGTCGAGGTGTACCGAAGACGGCGAGGGCTCGAGGTAGCTGAGAGACTTGAAAGACAAGGAATGAGGAAGCTTCCCGGAAGGTGCAGGAGGGGCGTTTTGGTAAATACGCAAAGCTGCACTAAAGGAAGTGGATTATGGATAAAGCATTGGAGTTGTTGAGGCTTACTGGGTAAAACAAACTGCAAACCCTTTGGTGGAGGGCTATAAAAGGAGGAGTGCTTCCTGCATGTTGTATGGCTTGTAAGAGGGGTTAGAAGCTTTTTGCTTTGTGTTTTAGTTGTTGGTATTGGCAGGAGAGAGTTGGTGTGTTGGTTTTCTTGTCTCCTGGCATGAGTTCCTGATACTCAAGCATGTATGGGGTAGTAGTGAGTGTGTGTTCTTAGTTTGAGAGGAGTTCTTGGTTTGTTGTCCTGAGGATTGTGAGAGGGAGATGATGAGTTGATATTCCATGTAATCATTCCTCTATATGCAATCGCGTATGGGGATGAATCTATTTCATTTGAGATGTCCCTGCCTCCCAGTTTTCCTTTGTATGCTTGCTCTGCTTGATTTCTCATATTTTTGTTTTTGTGTTGATTCTTGCCGAGGAGTAGCAAAATGGATTGCTCTGTGATGGGATTGTATTTCTAGACCCTTTGGTCAGCTAATTCCAAGAGCAAAATGATTGAATCACAAGAATCACTTTTCTCTCTTTCCTGCACTCTTGTTCTTCTCTGTTTCCTGTTCTAGGGTTTGAGGTGATTTTTGTTTTCCATTAAGAGAGTGTGCCCAGGGTTGAGTCTCTGAGCCCTAATGCTATTCCCTAGCTAATCTCTTGGATTCATGGTCAAAGAATCAAAAATTAGGTGGGAATTTGGTTTTTGGTGCAGCTCTCTGTACATTTTCAGTTGGTAGCTCAAAACTGAAATTTTGAGTTTCTAGTTGATTCCCTTGTTGCTTGAGGTCTTGATAATATTTAGCTCCTATCTCAGAGGAATTGTCTTGAGAATCCCTGCTTTTGCTTTTAAGTTTTTCATCTTAGAAATCTTGTTGGGTATATTCGGTTTCAGCAAATTTCAGTCTGTACCTGAACCTCTGCCTCTGCCCGAAATCAAGGCCGGTCTGATCGGAACTTAACCGCGGTCAGACCGGGTCTTGGCCGGCGGTCAGACCGCCATTGGGCTTGTGGTCGACCCGGCGGTGTCGGTCCGATCACCACGACGACACCGGTCCGACCTCCCCTGCGCATACATGCTACTTTTCTTTTTTCTTGTGCGATATGCCTTCTAGGTTTTCTCCTTGATATCTTATGTTCCTCCTTCGCTGTTCTTCATGTCTTTTCAGTAGGCACTTGATTTCGCACATGATTTTCTTTTCATAGCTTCTTATAGCTATTGGAAAGAAACCGATTTGGGGGCAAGTTTAAAAGGCAGCATTCACCCCCCTCTGTTGCCGATATCGATCCAACACCTTCCTCTCCCAACCCCGATCTACTCTAACTCGACGTCCTTCCATGGTGTCGTGCCACCGTGTGTGTCCGACGTCGCCACCACTCAATGTCACCACTGCGCGCCCTGATCCACCCCGGTCTGTAGGTTTGGTCTACCTAAGTACCCAACCCTTCTTCCCCGGTGGCACGTGTGTGGGTGGGAAGGCAAGCAACGACTCAGTCGATGGCTGTCTGGCCCAACCGCGTCACTCCCGCCGTTGTGCCGCCCGTCCTATCATGCCACTTTCGTGCTGACTTGGCCTGAGCACGACACGATAGGTTGGGCATGTCGTGCCGCTCGATGGGCCATCTTTTCAGGCTTGGCATGCCCCGTCGTTCGTGCCATGTCAGTCTAGCCTGCCACATGTTGTGCACGTGATGTGCTTGGGCCATGCCATGTTGGCCGGGCCTCAGCTCAGGCTAATCCAAAAAAGTCTGGCCCAACTCCCTAGTCTAGACCTAGAAGGACGATAGGAGTAAGAAAGAGATGTTTTAAGCGCACATGGAATACGCAAAAATGGTTGAAAATGTAACTTGAACTAGGTGGTATACCATGAAAGCCAATATTTGGAGTATCATTTCATAAAGAGCTAAGCTTTTGGCAGTAAATAATTGATTTTCGCTGAACTAAGGCCAGTTTGTGAAGTTTTCATAATAAAACCTTAGTAAGTCTATTGTTTTTTTTGGTCATATTTGAGCATTTTCCCCTTTAATTTTTTATGAGACAAAATGCGAAGTGGGATTTCGGACGTCCGATTTTATGCTAGAAATTGAAAAGGGCTTCAGGATTACGTGCAAACTGGTGGACTTCGTCCAAACCTGCCTCCAATCTAGGGATGGCAATCGAGCGTGGTGGGTACGGGTAGTGCTCGCCCATACCCGTATCCACGACCCCGATTTACACGCACGGGCATACTCGCAAAGGACAACGGGTGAAGAATCTCACCCATACCCGTCGCCCGTGGGCATACCCGTTTACCTGCGAACTGATAGTCACTATCTGAGAGTTGAACTAATGACATGTACCTATAAGCAGCAGCTATTGCTAGGAAATATTATAGTTATCAAAAAAGTTTATAACAATCAATAGCAATTAGAGATATGCAAAATTTTATAACAATTAATAGTAATTAGAGATATTGTTATGGTTGTGCCACGTATCAATCTATATCGTGAGTAAATAGGCGGGGCGGGTACGGGTGGAGCTTACTCATACCCGTGCCCGTTAACCCGACGGGTAGAATGTTTCCCCATTTCTATACCTATGGGTAAAGAAAATATTCTATACCTAATTTTATTAAGATTTTTACACATAAATATAGGAGTAAACAGATACAATTCCATCGCTACTCTAATCACATACAGCATCTCTCTCGGCCTATCCCAACTCCCAACCTGCCCATCTCTCCCGGTCCCCCTCTTATCCCCTCCTCCCCATGAAACCACTCACCGTCCATCCCCCTTCTCTCCCTCCCTCCCCACATGGCTTCCCCTTTCTCCCCCGCCTCCGCGCCCGCCGCCTCGCCGGCCCTCTTCTCCGCCTCCACTTCCCGGCCTCTCTTCCTCACCACCGCCTCCGCCACCGCCGCCGTCTCAGGTAACATCTTCTCTCCTTCCTGTGTTTTCGAAAGAACGAACGTCGAATCTCCGAGGACTCTCAATTCACTCTCCCAAGCAATCGATACTCAGCCCGCATTCCGTCCAAGAAGGGATTCCGCCGCGGCCGTTTCACCGTCTGCAATGTAGCGGCCCCCTCCGCCGCCGAGCAGGTATTCCAATCCCTCCAATATCTTAGATCCGTCAAACTTACAATACGAGACGAGGCTGTGTTGTTACGTGCTGTTCTTGCTGTAATGTGTGTA
The DNA here is from genome assembly GCA_036346575.1 of Dendrocalamus sinicus. Lineage (NCBI taxonomy): Eukaryota > Viridiplantae > Streptophyta > Magnoliopsida > Poales > Poaceae > Dendrocalamus > Dendrocalamus sinicus. Next base: position 10,157,288 of record CM070658.1, read on the forward strand.
GGAGGCGAAGGCGGCGGGCGCCAAGGAGAGCCAGCGGCCGGTGTACCCCTTCGCGGCGATCGTGGGGCAGGACGAGATGAAGCTCTGCCTGCTGCTCAACGTCATCGACCCCAAGATCGGCGGCGTCATGATCATGGGCGACCGTGGCACCGGTAAGTCAACCACCGTGCGCTCCCTCGTCGATCTGCTCCCGGACATCCGCGTCGTAATCGGTGACCCTTTCAATTCCGACCCCGACGACCCCGAGGTCATGGGCCCCGAGGTTCGTGACCGCGTGCTGAAGGGCGACGACCTTCCCGTGTCCACGGCGAAGATCACCATGGTCGACCTGCCCCTCGGCGCCACCGAGGACAGGGTGTGCGGCACGATTGACATTGAGAAGGCTCTCACCGAGGGTGTCAAGGCGTTTGAGCCTGGGTTGCTTGCCAAGGCCAACAGGGGGATACTGTACGTGGATGAGGTCAATTTGCTCGATGACCATCTGGTGGATATTCTGCTGGATGCTGCTGCATCTGGGTGGAACACGGTGGAGAGGGAGGGTATCTCCATCTCCCATCCAGCGCGGTTCATCCTTATTGGGTCCGGTAATCCGGAGGAAGGGGAGCTCCGGCCGCAGTTGCTGGACCGGTTCGGAATGCACGCACAGGTTGGTACAGTCAGGGATGCAGAGTTGAGGGTGAAGATTGTGGAAGAGAGGGCTCGGTTTGACAGGGACCCAAAGGCGTTCCGGGAGTCCTACTTGGAGGAGCAAGAGAAGCTCCAGCAGCAGATTTCATCCGCTCGGAGTAATCTTGGTGCTGTGCACATCGACCATGATCTTCGTGTTAAGATATCCAAGGTGTGTGCCGAGTTGAACGTCGATGGGTTGAGAGGGGACATTGTGACTAATAGGGCTGCGAAGGCCTTGGCTGCACTGAAAGGAAGGGACAATGTCACAGTGGAGGACATTGCCACTGTTATTCCCAACTGCTTGAGGCATCGGCTCCGGAAGGACCCACTTGAATCAATTGACTCGGGTTTGCTTGTTGTTGAGAAGTTTTATGAGGTCTTTAGCTAGATTATTCTTGAGGTAAATGTTTCTCCATCACAAAGTTTGGAAGGAGGCCTTTTGTTTGGCTGTTAAAAATACTATTTCGGAAGCTTGAACTAGATGCCTGTTTGTGCTTCTAGCATCATAGTGTAGATTCCATTCCCTTACGTTGGGAATGTATGTTATGAGCTGCAGATGATCTATGCATTTTAGTCTTGTAGTTTATTGATGCAGCCAATGGATTGCACATGAGCGTAAAAATTTCCAAGCTAAGCTAATATCTTGTAGATCCGTTTGAAAATCTAAATGTATCAAATGTTTGAGCCTTGTTAGAATGGTGTGCTACTATATTCTGACAGATTAAGAAAGCTGCTACTTATACCATGTCTCCTACTGCAAAGTTCATATAAATATAGAAAACAACAGTGGAATGGGTCTTTTAATCCAAGTAAGCTTCTTCAATAATAATAATAATAACAATAACAACAACAACAACAACAACAACAACAACAACAACAACAATAATAATAATAATAATAATAATAATAATAATAATAATAATAATAATTCTCTCTTTATATTTCTTACTTTTCACTTGGTTGACACGATTGGTAGAAGTCTTTGCCCTGTAGAAGAAAGATACCATGCTCTCCTCCATGGATGCCAATTTAGTGCTGCCTTGGTAGTCTTGACCTACTTGTGTGGGAACAGTAATAGCAATGGCCAACTCAATTCCTTGTGTCTATTGCAATGTTAGACATCGTATGATTAGAATGCTCAAATCAGTTATTTAATCAAGCACAGGCTAAAACTGTTTGGTCTAGCAAGATAGGCAGAGTAGGTGTGCTGAAGCTGCATTCTTATTTGATCAATGCACTATAGATTGGATTTGGTATTGATTGTTTACATGGAAACATAGAAGTTGAATTCATCATTTTCATGGTAGAATCGTATGCCAGGGAAACTGATACTTACCATTGCTCATAGGTTGGAGGTTAGATTGCAAGTTTTGCAGCAATCTATCAAGTTGTGAATTATCGTTGTTTCTTTAGGAAGCTACAAGGTCTGTAGGGTGCAGACCCCGAAAAGGCTCTTGTTGTGGTTACAGACCAAACAGAGAGAGATGGTAGTGGAGAGGTGGGAGTGTCCTCCTTTACCCTCCCCCTCATCCTGTATATATATATTCACATGAAGTATGCTTTTACAATTATGCCCTTACACTCATATCTCCTCATTGGGGGCACTTATGTCATTGCACATGTTACTCTGGTTCTTATAACCTCCTGACAGGCCTGCTGGGCTTAGGTGGGGGCCACCCCTACGACAGGAGCCTCTCATGGTGAAGGGCTTCACAGGGCCGAAGCCATGTCGCCGAGTCCTTTGGCCCCCTCCGTCCCCTGCGGCCTGTGAACTTCTCGAGGCTCGTGGTTGGGGAGCCCGAGGTTTGGGATGGAAGGTGGCTTGCCGGAAGCGGACGCGCGCGCTCCGTCCCTACCCTTCGAATGGGTGGCGCGAGGTCGGCGCCTGTCGGCGAACACGCGACGCACTCCGTCCCCTACCCTTCGAGCGGGTGGCGGCGAGGTCGGGCGCCTGGTCGGCGAGGCGCGCGCTCCGTCCCCGCACCCTTCGAGCGGGTGGCGCGAGGCGGCGCCTGGTCGGGCGTAGCGCGCGCGCTCTCGTCTCCTACCCTTCGAACGGGTGGCGGCGAGGGCGCGCTGGTCGGCGGTAGGCGCGCGCGCCCGCCCCTACCTTCGAGCGGGTGGCGGCGAGGCGGGCGCCTAGTCAGCGAGGAGCGCGCGCTCGTCCCTACCTTCGAGCGGGTGGCGGCGGTCGCCCTAGTCGGCGTGGCGTGCGCGCCTCCGTCCCCTACCCTTCGAGCGGGTGGCGGCGAGGCCGCCCTGGTCGGCGTAGCGCGCGCGCCCTCGCCCCGCCCTTCGAACGGGTGGCGGCGGCCGGCGCTGGTCGAGGTAGACGCGCGCACTCTCGTCCCCTACCCTTGAGCGGGTGGCGGCGAGGCCGGGCGCCTGGTCGAAAGACGCGCGCACTCCGTCCCCTACCATTCGGACAGTGGCGCGAGGTCGGGCGCCAGTCGGCGTAAGCGCGCGCGCGCGCTCCGTCCCCTACCCTTGAGCGGGTGGCTGCGAGGCGGCGCCTCGGTCAGACGCGCGCGCCTCGTCCCCTACCCTTCGGACGGGTGGCGGCGGGGCCGCGCCTGGTCGGTAGACGCGCGCGCTCCGTTCCCTACCTTCGAGCGGGTGGCGGCGAGGCCGGCGCCCTGGTCGGCGAAGGCGCCGCGCTCTCCGTCCCCTACCCTTGAGCGGGTGGCGGCGAGGCCGGCGCGCTGGTCGGCGTAGCGCGCTGCGCCAGCGCTAAGATTGAAGCTTGGCACCGATATTGTGGCGCTTGAGCCGTTGTGACCTTGCGGCTGTAGTGCGCTTTTAATGGCGGCTGGAATCGCGCCGACGCCCGCCCGGCAAGTCGGGTTGTCGCGTCGTGCGATCGCTATTCGAGGTGGGACACATGGCGCCTCATGACCGGTGCGTCGTGGGATGTGGCGGTTGCGTGACCGCGCCGCTCGCCTTTTCCTAGGGAAGTTGGGCGCGTGTTGACGGCGTGCGGCGTTGTGTCTTTGCTGATCACCTACCCAAAGACGGCCCTCTAGGTCCCGCGGTTCCTCTTTCCAAATCTTGGGCACCGAATCGCAGCGAGTTTGATCTGCTCTGCGCTTGAACCATATGAGAGGCGAGACTTTATAAGGTGCTAATTGTCACGCCATTGCTCCTTTCCTTGCTTCTTCCTCCTCGTTACGAAGAGCGATGGCTAGCCATGACGACGCCACCTACCATCCCCGCAGTGGTTCCTTGCCTCAGCTGAGCGAGGTGTCCCATCCTTCCAAGGAGTACAAGCCGGTGCCGCGGGGAGCTCGCGCCAACAAGTGGTGGGGCGCCATGGAGCACTCGTGAGGCTCATTGCTCCGTGTGTTGGGAAGAGCCACATGACCGAAGGGATGCCGCAGCGCCTCGTGGATGAGAGGAAGATCGTGGATCGCGATGGGGCTCGCCACCCCGTCGGGGCGAGACGAGCCGAAGCCCGGGCAATGGAGGCGATTGTTTTTGCGCGTTCTTCGACGCCGCCTTGAATGCCCTCCACGTTGTTCGTGGCGAAGTCTGCGCCCTACAAGTTGAGCTAGCCCAATTGACGCCCCACGCAATACTCCGCCTAGCCGTCTTCACGTGGCGCGACGAGAGGGTGGAGTCTAGCGTGAGCTTATTCGCCACACTACACGACGCGCACCGCCGACCCGAAAGGTTGGCGGGCGGTGTCCAACTTCGCGGTGTGGACTTTGTGCTCCGGCGTCGTGCGCAACGTTGTTCCCCGCCCGACCTCGTCGGGGCAATGGGAGTCCTACCGACTCGGCAGTGGTTCTACTACACCGTGACCGACAAGAGCGAATGCAATGCCGAGGTGGGCCGATCGCGTTTAACGATGCGCCGAGTCCGAGGCGGAGATTGACGACACGCCGAAAGCTACGAGTCTTGTCGGTGTCGCCTGTCGAATGAGCTCGCGCGACCTAGCCGAGGCGGCGCCACTCTCTCCCGGGAAGTATGTTGGACGAACGGCCCCGTGAGGACGGTTTCACCATCCGTATCTCGCCGCTTCCGCCTCCGCTCCTTGTAAGTCACTCAACAAGCGTTTCACATGTGCTATTGTATCTGCTTGGTCTCCGCTTTGATCGACGTGATCTCTGCGCAGCGGCTCGGCTAGAAGATGCGAGTGCGCGATTCTGGCGCGCCTCGCCCGTGCGCTTAAGGAGCACCAGCTCGCGAGGCCGATCAAGGCGGCTAAGCAAGGCGGGTAATCGCACATGCGCGGTCAGGCATTATCGTGCCGAAGCGCGCGTCTTGGGAGCTTCCACGGGACTCGAGCGCGCAGGAGGAGGTGATAGCCACGTGGGGTGTTATCCTCGCGACGCCGCCCGTTCCCGGCTGCCGTATGCGACCCGCGGCCTTCGGCAACTAACACACCGAGACGGGGCGCGCGACCGGCGGTGGGCACGCCATATCGCCGGAGGAGCGTGCGCCTCGGATCCCGGCACCTTCTCGCCGACGCCAAGAGCTCGCGCTTGCGGCCTCGTTGAGCCGGAACTCGCCAACCCGGGGTGGCGTCGTTCTCGGCAAGGAAACCACCGCGTGCCGGCGAGGCGCGCCTACCGAGGAAACCGTGGGGCGGCGACAGAATCGTAGCCGGTGTCGCCACGGAAGAATCGCTCAGGCGCCGCAGCGAACGCCCTCGGACTCGATCCCCGTCGCGCGAGGGGTCGAGCACGCCGCTGCGGGCCTTGCCTCGGGATTACGGCGTCGCTCGCCGAGAAGACCTCCTTACCGACCGCGGAGGCGCCGCCTCCTTTGGCGATCGAACCGGCACCACTTCCTACCGCGACGAGGGGCACAGGAGGTAGGCGTGAGTCCCTTTCTTCACTTGACTTCGCGAGACTCTCCGACCGCTCGCTCATTCTCGCCGACATCGCGAGACGAAGTCTCCCGGGCGTGGCGGCGATCGAGCGGCGAGGTATCGCGGTCCGCCTTGCGCAGGTGCCCCGCAGTGTCCGCCGCCGTTGACGTGGGCGTGGCCTCGGTGCATCCCCGCACGTTGGGACCGAGGCTCGCTCGCTCGGACTTCCTCCTCGCCCGAGATATTTTGCGACCTTACCGCGCCGCAGAGCGTGCGACCACGCCTCAACCGAGATGTTTGTCGCCATGCGAGGAACTCCTAGCGCTTCGCGCCGCAGCCTCCGAGATGAGGGTAAATATGCGCGCCGCTTGTAAGGTATCTTCTGACGCCGCTGATTTGTTGTTTTGCGACGCTTGCCTCACCGATCCTTTGACGAGGCCCGCTCGAGAGCGGAGGGCTCGCCGACCGTGAAGCAAACAATGCTCTCGCTGCGAAGGATGAAGAACGCCGCTACCGAGGCGCCATGGCGCCGCACAACTCGAGGCCACGGAAGCCAAGTGCGCCGCGGCCGAGGAGCGCGCCGCCGTGCGGCAGCAGACGCCGTCCTAGAAGGGAGAACGCCACCGGCGGAGTTCTGCTGCGAAACACCGCGTCTTGGAAAATGCGTCCGTGTCGGCGTGGCGGGCCATGGAGTCTCAACCAGCCTCCGAGATCGTGCGTCAGTGCCGAACCCTACGCGCGGCGGAGGCCCTATCGAGACGCCGGGTTGATCGAGGAGAGGCGGCGTTGCTCTTCGTGGCGCCGTAACGCGTTTGGCGAGCATCGCGGCTATCTTGGTGCGTGCTTCGCCGCCTCGCTTCACACTCGTGGGTGTAGACATACCCATGAGCCGCGACCAATCGATCCACCCGCCACCGCAGGTCATGTCGACGCCATTCGCTCCATCGGGCCTAGCTGCGCAACTTCCATCAACGGATCCGGGTCGCCGGGAAGATGCGGCGAGGGTCACCGCTCAGCAGACGCCGCATGGGAGGGGACCTCCTCCAGTGGCTCGAAGAGTCTTTCAACGTCACGGCGGCGGCGACGCGGGTTCGCCCGCACCGCCAAGGTTGAGCGATTGGTCGAGTAGGTCGGGGTGATGTATCGTTCTTATGCTTGTAAGCATGTAACCCTTTGCTTTTATAACGAAACCAAGTAATACCTCATACTTGGTGTTACCTCGATCGCGACTTCCTTTATAGTTCGAGACTCGCGCGTGCGAGGCGACCTTGACGCTACGCCTTGTTTAAAGTCCGTGGATCGTGCGCGAGGCGGACCTCGACGCCACGACTTCCTTTATAGTCCGGAGACTCGCGCGTGCGAGGCGGACCTCGACGCCACGCCTTGTTTAAAGTCCGTGGATCGGTGCGCGCGAGGCGACCTCGACGCCACGACTTTCTTTATAGTCCGAGACTCGCGCGTGCGAGGCGAGCTCGACGCCACGCCTTGTTTAAAGTCCGTGGATCGTGCGCGCGGAGGCGGACCTCGACGCTTCGACTTTCTTTATAGTCCGAGACTTCGCGCGCGAGGCGGACTCGACGCCACGCCTTGTTTAAAGTCCGTGGATCGCGCGCGCGAGCGCCCCCGCTGCGTCTTATTTAAAGTCCGTAGATCGTGCGTGCGAGGCGGACCTCGACGCTACGCCTTATTTAAAGTCCGTGATCGCGCGTGCGGGGCGGACCTCGACGTTATGTTTTATTTAAAGTCCGTGGACCGTGCGTGCGAGTTAGGCTCAACGCTACGTCTTATTTATAGTCCGTGGATCGTGCGTGCGAGCTAGGCTCAATGCTACGCCTTATTTATAGTCTCGTGGATCGTGCGTGCGGAGCTAGGCTCAACGCTACGCCTTATTTATAGTCCGTAGACTCTGCGCGCGGAAGCCGAGCTCAACGCTATGTCTTATTTATAGTCCGTAGATCGTGCGTGCGGAGCTAGGCTCAACGCTACGCCTTATTTATAGTCCGTAGACTCGCGCGCGGAAGCCGAGCTCAACGCCACGCCTTATTTATAGTCCGTAGATCGTGCGTGCGGAGCTAGACTCAATGCTACGCCTTATTTATAGTCCGTAGACTCGCGCGTGCGGAAGCCGAGCTCAACGCTACGCCTTATTTATAGTCCGTAGACTCTCGCGTGCGGAAGTGAGCTCAACACTACGCCTTATTTATAGCCCGAGACTTTGTTCTCGCTCGGCGCGACGAGGATGGTTTGGGAACAAACCTTTATTGAACTCCCGCTTGCGCGGCGGGCATCGCATAACAAAGGGTCGGTGGCTCACGCTTGTCGTCCCGCTTCTAGGCGTAGTATCGCCGCAACTCGTCCGCGCTCCATGTGTGCCGAGGGCTTGTCCTCGAGTGTGGCGAGGCGGTACGCCTCTTCGGCAATGCCTCCATCACGATGTACGGCCTTCCCACTTGACTCCAGCTTGCCAACGGTCTCGCCGAGCGCTACTCGAGAACGAGATCCCTGTGCTTGAACCCGCGTATATAGAGCGGTCCCAGTACGTATTGTCCATCGCGCGCATTTCTCAACATGGCGGGCTGCATCCGCCCGCATCCCGCCGAGGAGGTCCAGGACACACGCGCTCCTCTTGGTGCTTGGGCGAGGACCCTCCGCGAGCCGGCCTTGATTTCCTCGGCCACCGCCTCATCACCGAAAAGGAGCCCGAATGGCGTGAATCCCGTCGGCGCGCATTATTGTGCGGCGACCACGAGCATTTGTGAAGCTCGCTGGCCACTTGCCCTTCGGCAATCCGACCAGGCGCTTTTTGATGGCGGCGAGATGGCGCCATTCACCGCTCGACCGCCCGTTGGATCGGGATGCCCTACCGAGGCGAATGGAGGGTGATGCTCATCTGTCACAATAGTCTTTGAAAAGGGTGGCGTCGAATCGCAGCCATTGTCAACCGTGAGCTCCGGGCACGCCGGCGACATATGATGTTTTGCCATAGGAAGCGCCAGTATGGCCGCAGGTTACTTTGGCCAAGGCCACCGCTTCCGCCATCCGAGAAATACTCAGCGCGACTACCACGAACCGAGGTCCCCTGGAGCTCGGGCAAGTGGTCCTACTATGTCGAGGCCCCGTGTGCGGTGGCCACACCGGGGAATTGGGTTGAGGCTCGTCGGGGCTCGCGGATGATGTGCGCCATCCATCGGCACCCTTGGCATCGACGGACGAGGTCTGGCGTCGGTGGTGGCGGTTGGCGATGAAGCCTTGCTCAACGCCTTGCCGACCAACGACCTCGGCGCCAAAGGGATCCGCACACGCCGCGTGGATCTCCGCCAGAGCTCCTTTCCCTCCGCCGAGAGGCGCGCAGAGCGGTGCGCAAACCCCTCTTGTAGAGTATCCTTCAACACTGAAGGACCTTGCGCGGTCCGCAAGCGCCGGCTTCTGGGTCGACGGGCTCGGCGATGCCTTGCAAGAAATTGAAGATGGGCTCGCCAATCGCTCGCCGGTCAATGCGGTGGGCGAGTGCCGCGTCCGGTTGTCTTGCGCGATGGCGCTGCGCTAGTACCTCGTAAACGCCCCTCAAGGGCGATTCTTTGGTCGGCTGCCTTAGCGAGGGCGCCGCTGCTCGTTCTCCGCGCGGATGGCCTTGACGATGACGCCCAAAGTGCCTTTCCCTCGCCTCACCGCCGCGAGGTACTTGGCCAACTCGGGGTCCTTGGCTTGATATGACTTGTCCACATGACCACCTACCAAGCACGAGTCGGTGCGACTAGAACCCGTCTCGCGCAACCGCTTTGAGCCGCCAGCCGAAGAGCGGCGCCTCGTATTCACCGTGTTGTTGGTGGCGGGGAAGGCAAGGCGCGCCGAGTATAGCAACGCCGCCTCGGGCGTGGCGACCACCGCCCTACGCCCGTCGCCGGCGACGCCGTAGCGCCGCCGATCGCGAGAGCCCAGACGGGTCATCGTGCGTCTGACCGGTTGGGCGGCGGGGTCCATTCGGCGAGAAAATCCACAAGGACTTGGGATTTGATTGCCGTTCGCGGCATACGCCAAGGAGAAGGGAGCGAGCTCGGCGGCCCATTTGCCGATGCGCCTGTGGACTCCTTATTGTGCAAAGATCTCGCCGGGGAATGAGGAAGGCACTGTGATCGGGTGGGCGAAATAATGCCGGCTTCACGAGGCCATGATCAGTAGCGTGGCGAGCTTCTCAAGCTCGGTGTATCTTGTCTTGGCGCCTTGGAGGGCTTCGGAGACAAAGTAGACGGGCGCGCATGGCGCCTTCTTCTAAGACGAGGCGCGCCGACCGCGGTGGTCGACGCGCCGAGATAGAGCGGAGAGGAGCCTGCGGTCTTTGGGCGACCAGCGTGGGAGGCGGCGGATACTCCTTGAGCTCGTTGAAGGCCTTCGCGCAATCTCCGCCCCAACGAAATCCATCGCACCGCGAGCGCCTTGAAAATGGCAAGCCCGCCCGCCGCCACGATAGGAAGCGCTTAGTGTCGCCATGCGCCCGCCACCTCTGACCTCCTCGTAGTCTTGGGCGCTCCATACCGTGATGGCGTCTACTTTGTCGGGTTCGCTGGATGCCCGTCCGAGACGAGGAAACCTGTGAGCTTGCCCGCCGCACTCAAGACACATTTGTCGGGTTGAGTTTGATGCCCGCCTCCGAGGTTGAAGGTCTCTCGAGGTCCCGCCATGCGAGCAAGCCGCCGAGTTTTGACCACCACGCCATCGACATAAGTTTCGACGTTCCTCCCGAGCCGGGCGGCGTGGCAATAGCGACGCAGGCGGGTGAAGGTAGCGCCGCGTTCTTCAAGCCAAAGGGCATTCGGACGGCGTAACGTCCCAAGTGGTGTGATGAAACCGGTCTTCTCGCCGCGTCTTCGCCATGTATACCGGTGATAGCCGTAATAGGTGTCCAGAAACTCATGAGTTCGCACCAGCAGCTTCGTCGACCGGTGATCGATGCGCGCGCAAGGGTAATTGTCCTTCGCACGCCTTGTTGAGTCTTTGTGAAGTCGATGCACATACGCCGTGCCCCGCCGCCTTTTTGACTAGCACCGGGTTGGCGAGCCACTGCAGGTGGTGGACCTCGCGGATGACCCCGCCAAGAAGCCGCGACCTGCTTTTGCTGCTGCGCCGATCCATTGACATACGCCGAAGCCTTTGCTTGACCGGCTTGGCGTCGGGCGGACCGCCAGCGATGCTCGACATCGCCGATCTACGCCCTTGATGTCCTCCGGGACCATGCGAAATGTCAACGCGTTGTTCAAGCACTCGGGCGGATCCGTTCGACCCCGGTGAGAGCCTCGCCGATGGACACAAACCGCCTCCGCTTGAGTGGCACCTTCTTGACTCGCCCTCGGGCCGAGGCTTGGCGCCCATCCGGGCGGAGGGCGTCGCGCGCGCGTCGTCGGAGGGCATGCACCGGCGATGCGGAACGCGCCGCCGACCTCGGCCGTCTCGCGTGTCTTGATCGCGAAGACGGTGATAACACCCTCTGGGCCCGGAGCTTCACACACAAAACGCATAGTGTGGGATCGCCTCGAAAGAGTTGATGGTGGGCCACCCGATGGCGTTGTAGGGATGCGAGATATCGACGACGCCGAAGATGACATGCTCGGTCCGGATGTTACCCTTGTTGCCCTCCCGACGGAAAGTGACCGGAAGGACACGTGCCCAAGGCACAGCGGTTGACCCGAAGCCTTGAAGTGGAGCTCTGGCCGCTCTAGCCGGCCGGGGATCCCATACGGCCGAGGGCCTCTGCGAACAAGATATTCGCGAGCTTCCCGTCGACAAGGACGCGCCTAACGCCACGGCGTGCTATGTGGGCTCGGATGACTAGGGGTCTTGGTGAGGGTACTCCACACCGGGCGTCATTCAAGTCGAAGGTGATGTTGCGGGCGGCATCCACGATTCTGGCCGCTCCCCGGGAGCTTTTAAGGAGGAGCCTCGGTGATGACGCCGACGGTGCGATGATGCGCGCCTCCGTTGGGGCGGAGTCCGAGACCCGCCGTCACCTCCGCGACTCCATAATCGCAGCGCATGCCCTTGTGTAATGATCACCGTAGCCGTGTACCTCGCACCACTTGCCATAGCGCAGAGCTCTTGTTACTGCGTGGGGTTGGCCGCCGTGTCGAGTCCGCCTTCCAATCCCGGTCTCCTCCATAAGGCGGGTCGGGTCATGGCGGGTGCCCTCGGTGTCGCGGACATGATGGGCCGCTTTGTCTCTGCTGGCGGCGCCGAGGCTTACGCTCGCTCCTTGAAGAGCCTTCACAGATCTCGGTGTCGCCGCCTCGGGAGGGCCTCCGCAGCGCTCGCGGCGCGGCCACGCCGAGGAGGACCACCGCCCCGCCGCGCGGGGCGCTCCCTGGCGAGGTCGAGGCGGTGATGCTGCGTCTTCGCGCATCCTCCTCCGCCCGCGCATACTCGTCCATTTTGTCAAAGAGTTTGACGATCGTCTTGATTGGCCTCCGCGTTGTACTCGGCCATCGGGCCCTGACGAAGGCCCTTTATGGCTGCATTAACGACGGTGGTTTCATTGATGTCTTTCACCGCATCGAATCTTGGCGGCGCTGAAGTAGTCCCGAGCTTCTCGAGGGTCCTGCTTCACAAATAAGAGTTGGTCCGCATCGACTTGCTCGACATAGTTTCCTTGGAAGTTCTTTGTGAAGGCGGTCGCGAAGCTGCTCCCACGCGTAGATGGAGCCCGCTCTATGGTAAAAACCAAGAGAGTGCCACTCCTTGCGCCGCGAGGGGAGTCCTTCGCCGTGGTGTCATCTCCGCCCGCGCCCCGATCGCATTTCGTGCACGCGCACGAACTCGCGAGGATCCGTGTCGCCTTTATACGGGTTGGTGGCGCTAGGGAACTTGAAGTCTGCGGGCCACGCCGCTGCTGCAGCGCCAAAGCGGGACTCGGATCACGCGCTCAACGGCACGCGGCCGGGCGTGGGGGCTTCGCGGCTGTCCGCCTTCTCGGCGCGGGCTCGGGCGCGACATCGGCGCGCCTGCGGCTCCGAGCCTCTTGTATATCGCGGACGGCCCGCGAAGTCCCCAGTTCCCGCCGGAACGCGTTGAGGGCTGCTAGTAGGCGCTTTCCACCACAAAGCCGGGTCCGCCGGAACGCCCAGCGGACGGGTCGGTGCAGGGGCCATCGCCTCGCGAACTCGAGATCCGCCGGTTGGTTCGTTGCGGCTACCCGGCCGTCGATCATCGCGCCGGCGAGGGTGGCGGGGCTGCCGCCGCAGCGCCCGCGACGGGTTGGATGTCGTTAGCGGCGGCCGCGGGTCGATCGTTGTAGCGCGAGCGTCGATGCCCGCGACCATGCGCCTACGCGCCGCCGACTCTTCGCCGGCGGCGCCGGCCCCGCATTCACGCGCCGCCCGCCCACCGTCGTCTTTCCCTTCGCCGCGCGGTGGTGAAGCTTTTTTCGGTGCCATCCTTCTTCTTCGGTCTTCAGGCTTGTCCTCGTCCTCCCCACGGACGGCGCCAACTGTTGTGGTTACAGACCAAACAGAGAGATGGTAGTGGAGAGGTGGGAGTGTCCTCCTTTACCCCCTCATCCTGTATATATATATATTCACATGAAGTATGCTTTTACAATTATGCCCTTACACCCATATCTCCTCATTGGGGGCACTTATGTCATTGCACATGTTACTCTGGTTCTTATAACCTCCTGACAGGCCTGTTGGGCTTAGGTGGGGGCCACCCCTACGACAGCTCTGATTCTGATTTTAATTTACATATTCTTGTCGAGGTCTCCATCAGACTTGTGAAAAACTATTCAGCGCGAAGTACATCTTAGGTGACACATTGACCAAAAATAATCTTGAGATGTTTACGAGGATGTCAGTAAAGTTCTGAGTAAATGTGTAATTCAAAAGATGCCCCTCTATATGCCGATCCACTCTGGCACTGTATATTATGTTTGCATATCTTTTGCTCCCTTTCAGGTCTTGTTTGAAGGAATGGTACTGCTGCAAACCTAAAGCAGCATGAAGAAAAAGGAATGTTCACCTTATTCCAATAATAACACTGCCGCCAGAACAGAGACTTTATTGTCTTGACAAATTAGCTTTACAAGCCAATATGAGTAGCATTATCATTCACAGAATCACAATTGTCATGTGAGGCAGTGAGAGGCAACTAGCTTACCCCATATGGTCTAATGGTTGTAAATTCTATGGTGTTGTTTTATCAGAAGAATTTGCTTTCTATATTGTGTGACTATTTGCCAAACGAACTCGTTCAATTAGTGTTCGGCTACTATGCTAGGCCAATTCATCCTAAGCAGATGCATCCAGACTGAGGGCCTATTCGAAATGCAGGACTTCAATTTTACAGTTCAATTTTAGCAAGAATCGAGAAGAACTCCCATGTTTCAAACAGGGCCTAAATTTTTTCGAGAAAATTGCACCGGAGGTCCTTATAGCTGTAGTGATATGCTACATAGGTAGCTGAACTTGAAAAGATAACTTTGCAGGTCTTTAAAGATGTAAATGTGTCATTTAGGTTCCTTAGAGTGATTTTGGGGGGTATTGGAACAAGGGTAATTAAGATACGAAGAAACCGACATGGATTTTGACCAGTGCAAGGAGAAAAGCATCATTGCATTTCACGGAGTGTGGATTAGAGGGGCAAGGCAGACCATCATGTTGCTTCTGCATGTTAGAGGAGCCGCTTTCATGCTGATGCTGGATATTTACCCTAGTTGGGACACTGTAGTTGACGAAGTGTTGAATTCAGTTTCTGGAGGGTTGCTATACATCCCGATTCCATTCTGTTTTCGTTATCATGTTGTAGAAAGGTATCATGTTGTCGTTATTTCATATGACGTGGAATTTTTTTAATATTGTTTTAGATAATAGGTACAATTTTAGGATACGGATTAAGCATACAAATGGTATATCTGTAAATCTTGCATGATTGAGCTATTGAGCACTAAGCTGATCAAAGGGGTGGAGACGGTATAATTGTATAGGGGTGGAGCCACCGTTCGACGAGCCTAAGCGGCTGTGAAAACATCTAGGTCCCTAAAAATGGTTTTGGTAATTAATTAATTTATGTGAATATGAGACTAACATGTTTGACAAGTGTTTAAAAGGTTAAGTCCCTAAGTTGATGACAAGATGCATGCTAAGGATCAACATGAAAATCAAAAGTGGCTCAAGATAAAGGTATACTTAGATTAGGATCCTCTTTTTATTTTCACCGGTCTTAGGAGAAAGGGCGGAAGATCGAATTATAGGCTAAATGTTGTACCATAAAGAAGGATCATGGCAAGTAGCTTGATAGTATAATTCTTGTGCCATTGGATCAATTTAGGATCATGCATTCGTTAAAAACCAAATTTTAAAGACAAATCTGTGCTCTGTCTAAAAAACTGAAGTACCAGAGTTTTAACTGCGGAACTACCAAGAGCAGAAGTTCCGCAGTCTTGAGCGGTACTTCCGGTGCCTGGAAACTCCGAAAAATCGGGCGGAACCTTTTTTCCAGAGAGTACCCCCGGATGTGCTCGGTGCTCTGTCCGGGCAACCGGAAGTACCGGCATGTAAATCGCGGTACTTCCGCTTGCCGGAAGCTCTGGCTATCCGAGTGGAGTCTTTTTTTTTTCTAGAGAGCACTCTCGGGGTGATTTTTTGAGTTCGCGGAATCCGAAAGTACCGGAGTTTCAATGTTGGAACTACCGTTCGAGTGGTAGTTTCGAGTGGTAGTTCCGTAGTTCGAAGGGGGTACTTCCGGAGCACAGAAGCTCCGGTAGGAAGGGTGGAACCTTTTTTCCAGAGAGTGCCAACTTTTGGTTTCGGCCCAAGCGGAAGTACCGCGTCGACTTCCCGGAACTACCGGAAAACAGAACTACCGGATTTATAACGGCGGTAGTTCCGCGTCGACTTTCAACGGGTAGTTCAGAAGTTCTGACATAGCCTTTACTGTCATGTCAGAGCTGGAGTGGAAGTGATGAGGACATCCCAACCTTCAATAACCACACTGAAGATGATCATCTCCACGACCAAGATATTCTCAAGGACCAACAATATCAAGGACCAATCACGAGAAGACGTGCTAAGCAAATACATGATCAGGAGAATGCTAGCCTAAGCTACATTTCAGATTCTTATGACTTGGTCGTGCCCCCCACCTATTCTTCTTCGATTGAACTCAGGTGCATTGGAGAGGAACAGGGAGGTCCAGAAAACCAACGAGTTTTGCAATCATTATCTGCATGAATTAGAATGTTTCCAACCAGCGTACACCAGACTAATGGATGGCTTGTCCAGTCTATTTTCCTACGTTTCAAACCGTGCATCATTTGGAGTTGTGTAAAGAAAGTTATGGTCATTTTAGTAATAGCTGCACATGCTGATAAATGCTGTGCGAAAACTGAAGACTCTTTGAAGGCTTACGCACCAACCTGTCACGTTTTACTGTGCATGTCCTATATGGATGGAAATATAATCAAGTCTATTTTCACCTCCAACAAACGGTTCGTCTTATGGACTTCCGAGGAGAGAGTTATTGCTGTTTTACTAAAGACTGTGCAGAAGTTGAGCAGACGTGCGAGAATTTGAGAAGACTCCTTGAATTCTTCAACCACTTGGTCTTCCACCTTCCAACGTGGTGACTTATGTTCATACCCAGCTAGGAGGGTTGTTCCAAGTATATATACCCCTCTACTCCTATCCGTAGAGACGGCTTTTCTTTTGGAGATTGATTTTATTAAGAACAATGAGAGTGTTCTTGATTACCGAGTTCTTGTGATTCCCCGCGAATTGCATCTAGCTTGTGCTTCTACGCCATCGAGTGTAGCTGTGTGAGTTAGTATTCAGGTTGTGGACTAACGATTGTCTCAGATAGCAGGCTATGGTTGTCTTCCTTGTCGTTGGGTTACAAATTTCCCTAAAGTACCGTTCTTGATCCTATGCCGTGAGATCGGGCAAATCGGTGCATTGGCTCTCCTGGGTGTAACATCCTGAAAAATTTGAATTTTAAAAATATAAAGTTCTTAAAATATTTTACAATATGTTCTGTTGAAATTTGGATTTTATGGTGACTTTCTGAATTTTTGGTGGAGGATCCAAAATTTAAGAAAAGATTCAAACAAATGAAACTAATATTAATAATGCCATAAAATGAAGTATGCAAATAATGGGAACCCAAAAATTCCAAATTCAAATCTAAAAGGGAGGGAGAAACTTAAAACTAAAATATAAAATTTCATCTTAAAAATAATAGTATAAAAGGGCAACAGAAAAAAAAATAATATATAGGCAAAAAGGAAATATATACTTGTGTATAAAAATGAAGGTGCAAATAAATATACAAAAAGGACTAGCATGGTAAACATGAGCAAAAAAAATGTGTACCTATTGGTATACCAAAAACAGCCATAAGGAAATATACATATACTTGTACTTATATGTAAAAATAAAATAGAAAAAAGGGGAATGAAGCCAGGTTGGCCGAAAACGGCCCGACCCAGCTCCACCCTTCCTCCCGCACCTCCCCTCACCGCCGCACGGGCCCCGCGCCCCTTCTCTCTGCTAGCGGGCCCGAGCACCCCGCCTCCTTTTCTTTTTCCCTTCTCCCTCCTTTCTTTTCTGTGGCAGAGCCACCGTCCGCGTCGCCTTCCTCCTCTCTCCCCTTTCTTCCGCGCGCGCTTAGCTTTCTCCTCTGACAGCACAGTGCGCGTGCATGCCTTGTCCCTTCGCCGCTCCCTGCCACGTGCCGCTCCTGGCAGGTGCCGCTCGCCGAGCCCCGCGCCCGGGCAAAAACCAGCGGATTCTTTCCCCGCTGCCCGGTCCTCCCCCGCCGCCCAGTCGGCTCCGCCTCCATAAGAAGGAAGGTGCCCCCAACCGTCTCGCCTCAACCTCCTCTACTCCCACCCCAGAGCAATTGAAGTCCCGTGCGCCGAGCTCGCCGAAATCCGTTTCTTCTTCACCGCCGGCCAAGCGCGCCTCCACCGCCGCCGTCCCCTCCACAGGCTGTCTCCCTTCAATTCCTCACGGTGGGAGATATTTCTCGGTGCCACGGATCCCCTTCCATCGCCGCCGGAGCCTCTCCCTTCCTCCACCTCGCTGGCACCGAGCACCCCTCCAAGCTCGTCGCCGCTGCACGCTGCCGGCCTGCTCCGAGGCACCTCGGACCCCGCCGACACCCCCACCGACTTCCTCTGCACTCGAGGAACCCATTTTTACCGACGCCCATCTCCCTCCGACTACCCCTCGCTGACGACGCCTCCGGCCATGGCTGCCTCCGAGTTTCCTCTGCCTTAGCTCTGCACGCTCGGCTCAAATGCATTTCTTCGCTTCCACCGTCAGGTAACACCCTGAGAGCAACTGGCTAGCCGGGCGCACGTTCAGTTCGGCCACCCGCCTTCGATCCCCCTCCCGCGCGGTATTTAGCAGTAGGTTTCAACCCTTTTTGCAGAGCAGCTCACAGTGAAGAAAAGTTAGGAAAACTCAGAAAATAATCTATAAGTAATGCAAAAATTTATTTAGTATATAAGAGGTGCTTCTTAAATAACTAACAATGATTAATTATTATATGCTAGTAAATAATGTGCCTTGAGTATTTATTTTAAATTCTTATCAATTAAAAAGGTTAGTAGGAATAATGTTTAGATAAATGCTCACAAGGAATGACAGCCTAGCAAATAAAAAAATTACTAAATAATAAATCATGAACTTTTGCATGGTAGTAAATATTGTAAGACTAACCATCATATGGTTCAAAAACGTAGAGATTAACCCTATGTCCTAGCAATGATAAAAATCCTTTAGGTAATATACTCAAATTAAATTAGAGTATAAGTTAGAGAAACTAATAACAAATCAACTAGGATGTAAATGAGACTATTTAATATTTATAATTAGATTAGCTTATGTATGCATAATTAATATGGTTGAGCCATCACCTAAGAGGCTAATTATTAATTCAAAGCAATAGTGAAGAAATATGACTATGGTTAGATACTCAAACTTAATAAAGATTACTCTTAATTATAATGTATGCCCTAGCATTTAACATACCGTCGTTAAACAAATCTCCATAATAGATTTAATTAATTAGTTATAGTATGAACCCGTATGACAAGACATGATAAATAAAATTGACAAAAAAATAATAATAATAACGCTAAGCGTAACAATAACAAAGGTGTAGGCAGATGATAATAGTGCCATTAATTAAAATTTAACACTAGCTTTAGTACCTAATAATATTGAGCATAACTATATATATAGCAAGATGGGACCCGTACCAATAGATCCTAACTCAAATTAAACTTAGCCTAGTTATAAATGAAGGCACATAAAATATCATACCACAAAGTGCTATAAACATAGACTGTAAGATTAACTTGGCAAGCTAGAATTTGCAAACATTACTTATACATACATACATACATACGTACGTACGTACGTACATACATACATACATACATACATACATACATACATACATACATACATACATACATACATACATACATACATACATACATACATACATACATACATACATACATACATACATACATACATACATACATACATACATACATACATACATACATACATACATACATACATACATACATACATACATACATACATACATACATACATACATACATACATACATACATACATACATACATACATACATACATACATACATACATACATACATACATACATACATACATACATACATACATACATACATACATACATACATACATACATACATACATACATACATACATACATACATACATACATACATACATACATACATACATACATACATACATACATACATACATACATACATACATACATACATACATACATACATACATACATACATACATACATACATACATACATACATACATACATATATCATATGTCCTGAAAATTAACGCTCGACAAAATAATACCCAGCTAGACTTGTACCCCAATTCATAGGTCCACCCTAACCCTTGGAATTTCCTTGATAAATACCAAAATAATAAAAAGAGAGATTACTAATAAAAAAAGATCAAGTTATCGTATTTTACCATCGGCCTTGACTCAAATCACGCGAATCACCCATTAACTCATAATAAAACTAACCTGAATTTATTCGGATTTATTTGGATCTTTTGAGTTATTTGCTTTCATTTGGATTCAGTCGTTTATCGCGTAATTAGAAACTGGAGTTCGGAAGATTCCGCGGATCAAGCATGGTCAAAGCAAATGGGAGATAAAGAATAGAAGCTCAAGAGAAAGCATCGTGTGAGCTCAAGTCCACGGTAAACCGCGCCAGGCGAGTCAATACTTTGATCATGTTGATCCTACATTTTTTGCAAATTATTTTTGTTTAAATTATCAAATTGCATGCTGTTATTATATATGCAAATACATGATTAATTCAAGATTCTAGTTATATGCCCATTAGTTAACTTGATTAATATTACATCTCCTTTGGAATATTTGAATTTGTGAACCTTGTCGCCCTAGCAAAAATTATAATAGTAACATTTTGAAAATAAGTTCATAATTATTGCCATGCTTAGTATTGCTTAGTTACTCATGGGCGCGAGAGCGCCCACGCATCACTTTTAATCCTGAGAAAAATTGGTTGGGCAGTCATGGTGGTAATGACTGGTGTATGTTGGATATGGTTATCTTATATTCCCAAAAACCTCAAATTGCTTATTTATCTAGGCGGATGGTTCGGGGGTATGGTGCAGGAGTGCACGAGAGTGTGGTTTATGGTAGAACCGCCCAGATACCATTAAGGACTGAATCTTGTCATGACCTCCTGTGTAAAACAGTACAACCACAAGTCTGTAAAGTACAACTTGGCTTAGTAGATTTACCGGACCCTGAAAGTCATCCTCACAGGAGGAGGTGGTGAGGTCGTGCAAGCGGCTATCTGTGAGATGGCTTGAATGGGACACTCGTAGAGGGTGAAGTTCTGCTGTATGGGCTAGCAGGGGGGTAGTCAGCTGCTAGACGTTCAGAAGGAGAACATCCCGCATAACGTATGGGACCCACCGCAAGTGGGAGCGACCCATAGGGTGAAATGATGGAAAGGGCGAGGTACTTTGAATGATTATTGTGATGGTTTGCTCAACCGCATGACTATGGAATCATGCGGGGCAACGAGTGAACTGTCTCTTGTGGGTAAAGTGTGCAAACTCTGCAGAGTCAAAACTATTCGTATAGCCGTGCCACCACAGTCAAGGGCAGACATGGGGAACTTAACCAGATATAGTTCTATTTAAAAAACTTTGTGGGTGGGAATGGAAAAGTGGAGGGCAGTGGAAAACCCTGATTTGAGTTGTCCTGGGTGTCGTCCCAGTGGTAATGTAAGCGGCTATGACGCTGAAGGTCTAGCATATGGTGTGGAGACCATGTAACGGTGGATGGAATCTGGATCACTATTATTATTGCATTCTCTTACACATTATGTCTTTGGTCAAAAACTGCTTGGTCTCAGGAAATTTCTATGTATTATATTTTTAAATAATGATAATAATTCTCACAAATAAAATGTCAGGAAGAATAAATAGAGTCGAGAGTAAAGGAGATGGATGTTTGTGATGAACACATAAAGATATTGGTGGATTCATGTTGATCATCAAAAGGACACGATAGTGTGGATTCTGGGATAAATACATTGGTGAAGCTTAAATGAATATATAGGCTAGGTAGATGATTTAAATGATTTTGGAGAATTAGGGAGTGCGAAGGTAATTGCTGGATTATAACACTGATAACTAATATAAATTCTTGGGGGATGTTGGCGATAATGGGATAAATAGGATTTGATCAAATACTAGATGAACGAATTGAGTCTCTGAGAATAGTGGAGGATCAGTAACAATTGAGCATAATCTTGATCAATGATATTCTTGGTGGATGTATACTATTGACTCGTAGACTTGAATTCTTGGTGGAGGTATACTAGTGAATTAGTTAGAGATAGTTAATGCAAAATAAGGTTGATTATTGGAAGATCAAATTATGGTTGTGGATCAATAACAAATTGATTGGATTGTTAGGAATTTAGAATGCAAAAGATATTGGTGGATAAAATAAATGATATTAGATAAATGATGTCGCTAATTGTTGGGAGTTTTAGGCAGCAATTGATTGGTGGATTATATAAATAATGATACTCGCTGTTTGGGGATTTAGGCAGCAATTGATTGGTGGATTGTATAACTGATGATATTCGCTGTTTGGAGTCTTAGATAGCGAACAATATAGAAAGAGTAAGATCGGTGGACTAATTAAATGATGGCACTCGCTGTTTGAAGTCTTAGACAGTAGCCAATAAAGAAAGTGTATTTTCGGTGGATTAAGTCAATTATGGTAATCGTTGTGTGGGGTTTAGGTAGCAACCATAACACTATGATTAAATAATAATGCTACCAAAAGCGATTTTGGCAAATAAAATAACCCGAGCCTCTCCTTTGATAAGCCATGCATACTATTTATTTGCATTCTATGTATTGGCTTGCAAAGCACGGTGGTTTATGCTCACACTCGCTTTCACAACAAATCCAGAATCAGGAATCAGATCACTACGCCTCAGCAACACGATAGGACATGATGGCAGAGAAGATGAAGATGTCAAGGGTTAGGTCGCGAACCTCCAGTTGGCTGCCTGTGGGCATGTCCTGAAGGTCCCACCTGTGTGCTTCGTTCTTCCGCTACTGCAATTTAATGATTTCGGCCCAATCGGCCTATGAGTAAGTCTACTATTATATTTACGCTTCCGCATCATATGAACTTTGATATTCAGAACTGTAAACTGTGAGCACTATCTACTGATACAGGGAATAGTGCGGTGGAATCACAGAGGAATCCGGATTGTAAAATCTGGGTCTGACACCGGGCTAGTGCACATCATCTGGTACCAGAGCCGGCGTTCCCACGGTAGGATTAATTTATCCCTAATTTCAGTAGTAGATTAGTTCCTGTTCATTACCTAATTAGCATCATCTCTTTCATTGAGAACTACCTAATTAGTAGCTTGTCTTTGATCCTAGCGTCCAGAACCAAGAAAAATTGAGAACTACCTAATTAGTAGCTTGTCTTTGATCCTAGCGTCCAGAACCGAGGAAAAAACCCAGCCATTTTTTTAGTTCTGATTTTTTAGAGTGCATTACCAAGTTCTAATCCTTAGAGACGATGTCTAGTATTGCTAGTCATTGAGTGCATTACCATACTAGTTTGTTTCATTTAGTATAGTTTGTTTCATTAGTGACATATCAGTTCGGATCAGCAAAAAGAAAAAAAGAAGCAAAAAAAATGAAAAAAAAGTATGCATTGAGAGAAAAAACGTGTTCTCTATTACCATTTCACAAGTTAAGAACGTGCGTTGGTTCTGCTATTTGAGCACCAACAGAGGAGAAAAAAAGGTTGTGCTGCAAGAATCTACACTTTGCATTTTCAGAAGGTCTTTCTCGGTAGGGTTGTGCCAAAGACTGCAATCTAGGCATCGATTTCTAGTTGGATTACTATTTGATTTTGCTACTACTAAATTTCAGCACTGTACTCCTTGTGATTATCACTTACCTAGCTCCACCAAAACACCATTAGCGCTTCCTTTACAATCGTGTGTCCACATCTGAGTTGCTACCACCAGTACAAACACCACGATTCGGCGAGGAGCATAAGAGCTTGGGTAAGCAAGAGGTGAGTTGTCCACATATATACATATTTGTTGTCAGTCACAGCTAACATGACAGGAACGTCGGAGAGTGTGCACCATCCTCATGGTGAGGACACTCAAGTCTCAGTGACGCGTCAAGAATTTGACCGTCAAACACAGAACTTTGAAGGGAGGCTCAATCGTGAGATCATGGCGCTTGAACAGCGATTGGAGGGCACTTTTGCGAGGATGCTCAATGAGTGTTTTCCTGCAGTGGGTAATGGGAATCATCAACAAAACCCCGTTGCCCCACTGGCCGACGATACAGAGGGCGGCGCTCTACCCGGTGTTGCACGGGGTAGGGGCGCCCTAGGTGAAGATGCGCCTTTCCGAGGCCGTGGTGCACACGGTCGTGGCCTTGGTCCCCGTGAGCATGACATTGGAGACTACTACGATGATGGTGATGAAGCGTGTGACGCTCTTGATCCATTGGAGCAGCCACCATTCCCTCGACGTGGTGGACACTATCGTTACCGAGATGATCCAAACAGCATGGCGAAAGTTAAGATAAATTTGCCTTCTTTTACCGGATAGGAGAATCTGGATGCATATGTTGATTGGGAGGAGAAGTTCAATCATATTTTCCGTATCCATGATTTCTTTGATGCAAAGAGGGTAAAATTAGCTTCTGTAGAATTTTCTGGTTATGCACTGACGTGGTGAAATCAGTTACAGGAGGCACTATATGTAGCGGGTAATGACCACATCAGCACATGGGAAGGGATGCAACGTGCCATGCGACATTGATTTATTCCTCAACATTACCAAAGAGATCTCCAGAACAGATTGCAGCGCCTTAGTCAAGGTTCCCGCACCGTTGATAATTATTACAAAGAGATGGAAGTATTGCTGATTCGTGCAAGAATTCAAGAAAGTGATGAAGCTAAGATGGCAAGGTTTTTGCATGGTTTGAATGAAGATATTGGTGATGATGTAGAGTTGTATCCCTATAACACAATGCAGGAACTAGTACACCAAGATATGCGAGTGGAGAAGTGAAATTAGCGCCGTGGACAATTCCGTTCTTTTTCGGGCCGCCCCGCTGTACCGAGTTGGAGCCGTGGACAGCAGCAGTCCAAGGGCAGCTCACAGGGGGCTGCAGGAGGAGGTGTGACTTCTGGGCTGCCGCCGACCACCACAATGGTCAACCCACGGCATCATCAGCATCTTCACCAGCATCTCGCCCCCAGTGATAGGCATCCCGCTGCATCGGTGGGGATTTCTTCTGCACCGGCATCATCATCTTCTTCGTGCAGTCGTGATATTCAGTGTTTTAAGTGCAAAGGAAGAGGACACAAATCTTCGGAGTGTCCTAGCCGGATTGTTCGACCGAAATGGCGACAGAGGGGGGGTGAATGTCGACTTCTAAAAGAACCGACCCCTCGAAAGAATCTTCTTCCAATAGCTATGGAAGCTATGAAATGGAGTTCAAAAGATCACTGGAACCCTATTCTTACTGAGATCTACAACTAGGAGAAAAACCAAGAGAAAGATCACAAAACACACAGAGGCTGGGATGACTTAAATGGACTGGGCGGTCTGACCATAGAGGGGAGGCCAGTCTGACCGGTCTTATTGGGCCGGTCTGACCGCCTTTAACACCCCGGTCTGACCGCAAGCCAAATAACGGTCTGACCGCTCCCCTGATCCCAGCAGCCCGAGAGCAAATTGAAACTCCTGAACTTGGGCAAAAATTCAGATCTTCGAAAAACCAAGAGAATGATGGAATCCTTCCATTCTTTTTGGTCCAAGGCAGCACAAAGACCAACTAAATACCAAAAGGGCTTTGGGAAACAAGGAAATCAAACTTAAGAGCAAGAATGTCAGATTATGACAAAAATCTGAAACTTTGCAAGAACAAGACCAAAACTCAAATTACTCCCCAACCTTTCATCCTCTGGCTATGAAACTTTGAGGATAGCTAATGGATAGCCCCTGGACTCTAGGTACCAAATTTCATGCCATCTTAAAATGGGAAACAAGAATTGTACCAAAACCCTAGAGATGAAATGAAGAACACCCAAAAACCCAAATCTGAGATTAAATGAGATTTGCTCTTGGGAAACGATCAAATGATCTTGAGGCATCATCCCAACGTAGAGCAACCCATTTTGCACCTCACCGGCAAGAAACAACAAGAATTCAAAAATTTCAAGAAATCATGCAGAGAGGCATCGAAGGAAAAACTGAGAGCATGGGAGACAAACTCAGAGACTTCATTTCCAAACCAACAAGGATTACAGATGAGTTCCCATACGCATGGACATTAGAACAAGAGGAATGATTACAAGACTCTCAATCCATCCTCTCCCTCTCCCAACTCAAGAACATAAGCACTACATGTTTCTTGGAGAGAAGATGCACACACAGAGCACTACGGGAGACACCCTCTGTCTCCTTCACCCACTCTCAACAACTAAAGTCCTAAAGCCAAAACAACCCTCTAAAGCTCATTTTGACTAAAGCAAACCCTAGCAACCCTTGGAGTGCATGAAATCCATAAGGAGACATCCCCTCCTTATATAAGCCTAGACTAACGGGTCTCCAACCCGTTACACCCACCAACTCAAACGGAACCCGCTTCCACATATGCAGCTTTGCGTTTTTACCGAAACGCCCCTCCTATACCTTCCGGGAAGCTTCCGCGTTCCTTGTTGTCCAACCTCGCAACCACCTCGAGTCTCCGCCGTCCTCGACACATCTCAACCGTTCTGACCTCGACACCGTTCGTGTCTAGTCCGGTCACCTCGTGTCTCGCCACGACTCAACCTCGACGTCCTTCAGCCAACACAGACAAGAAACACATCAAATAGCACCGCTCGACACATGAAAGCATAAATAGCATAAAAGCATCATACTTACCCATGATGAAGTCCAAACCTGTCGAATCAAAGAATAGGCATCCTAATCCCGTACGTCCAAGTTTGACCAAGTCCGACTGAGTCTGTTGCACCATGCAACAACATGGTCCGACCACACAAACCAAACTCGACTTTCCTAAACCGATGTCAATTACTCATCACACACATGGGGTCACAACCACATGGTCTCTCAAGGGTGCTGCTAGTAAATTAAGAGGGTGAGTGGGAGTCTAAGAGTGACCTTGAGGGTGATATTAATGCTAACCATGATCTTGCAGCTGAAGATGATCATGAGGATGATGTGGCTAGCACTTTGTTGAGCCATAACCATGTGGGAGGAGAAGCCTTGGTCGTATGCCGTTCTTTGAGTGCCTAGGTTGTTGAGGAAGATAAGGGGCAGCAGCATAACTTGTTTCATACACGCTGTTTGGTGAATGTGAACGTATGTCGAGTTATTATTGATAGTGGAAGCTGCAATAACATTGCTAGTACGGAGATGGTTGAGAAGTTAGGATTGCAAAAAAAGCGCCATCCACATCCTTATCATATGCAGTGGCTAAACGATTGCGGATCAATGAGAGTGACATGCATGGTAAGAATCCCTATTTCAGTTGGCACATATCATGATGTGGTGGAGTGCGATTGGTGCCCATGCATGCATGTCACCTGCTGTTGGGACATCCTTGGTTATTTGATCGTGATGTGCAAATCAGCGGTCGTGCAAACCATCTCATTTTTGTCCATAAAGGAGAGAAGTTTACATGGCTACCCATGACATCGGAGGAGGTATTCGTGGATGAGCAAAAGAGAAAGGTTCAGAATAAGTGAGAGAGTGAGAAACATTCGTGCGAGCCACAATAATAGTAAGGGAGTGCATCCACAGCCAAAAGCTCCAAGCCAAATATGACCAAGCCAACGGGAAAACAGGGATTAGTAATGATGGTTAGGAAAAGGGACTTAAAAGAATTGAGTGAACCTAATACTATGTTCTTTGTACTCCTATACAAAGAAGCCTTTTTATCGACTGACGACTTATCCTCTACTTTGCCTAGTGTTTGTCTTGATCTGTTGCAGGCATATGAGGACGTGTTTCCCGATGAGGTACCACCCAGGCTACCACCTAAGCGCGGGATTGAGCATCAAATTGATTTGGTACCAGGAGCTCCATTGCCAAACTGGGCGCCATACCGCACAAATCCAGAGGAGACGAGAAATTCAGCGTCAAGTTCAAGAGCTTCTTGACAAAGGTTACATACAGGAAAGTCTATCTCCTTGTGCTATTCCGGTTATTTTGGTTCCGAAGAAAGATGGTACTTGGAGAATATGCGTTGATTGTAGAGCAATAAATAATATCATTGTTAGGTATAGACATCCGATACCTAGACTTGATGACATGCTAGATGAACTTAGTGGCTCTACAATATTTACTAAGATCGATCTTCGAAGTGGGTACCATCAAATAAGAATGAAAGAGGGTGATGTATGGAAAACTGCATTTAAGACTAAATTTGGTTTATATGAATGGTTAGTCATGCCCTTTGGATTAACAAATGCACCAAGTACTTTCATGAGATTAATGAATCATGTGCTTAGATCATTCATCGGAAAGTTTGTTGTTGTATACTTTGATGATATTCTTATTTACAACAAAACTTTCACTGAACATATTGAACATATAAGGTGCGTGCTTGCTGTTTTGAGAGAAGAAAGTCTATATGCTAACCTTAAAAAGTGCACCTTTTGCACAGATAAGGTTGTGTTTCTTGGCTTTGTTGTTTCAGGTAAAGGCATGGAGGTCGATGTGGAAAAAATTAAGGCTATTCATGACTGGCCGCCTCCACACAATATAAGCCAAGTGAGGAGCTTTCTAGGATTAGCGAGTTTCTACCGCCGGTTCGTGAAAGATTTTAGCACTATTGCTGCCCCAATTAATGAATTGACAAAGAAGGAGGTTCCTTTCAATTGGGGGGGGGGGGCAGCACAAGACAAAGCATTCCAGGAGTTGAAAGATAAGTTTACATCTGCACCACTCCTAGCGCTACCGGATTTTGGTAAGATGTTTGAGGTTGAATGTGATGCTAGTGGTGTAGGGATTGGTGGGGTGCTTATGCAACAAAGTAGGCCAATTGCTTATTTCAGTGAGAAGTTAAGTGGTCCAATGCTTAATTATTCAGTATATGACAAGGAATTGTATGCGTTAGTGCGTGTGTTGGAAACTTGGCAGCACTATTTATGGCCTAAAGAATTTGTTATACATTTTGACCATGAATCACTAAAACATCTTAAAGTTCAATTAAAACTAAACCGTAGACATGCACGTTGGAGTGAGTTCATAGAATCCTTTCCATACATTATTAAATATAAGAAGGGGAAGGATAATGTTGTAGCGGATGCATTGTCTAGACGACATATGTTACTTTCCCAACTAGGTGTTAAAATTTTGGGTCTAGAGAGTATCAAAGAATTGTATGCTATTGACGTGTTCTTTGCTGAACCCTACTCCAAGTGTGGTGATGGAAAAGGTTGGGATAAGTATCATTTGCATGATGGTTTCCTATTTAGAGCTAACAAATTGTGCATTCCAGATTGCTCTGTTCGATTACTTTTATTGTAGGAAGCTCATGCAAGTGGTCTTATGGGTCACTTTGGTGCTAAAAAAGACTGGGAGTGTGCTGCCTGATCATTTTTTTGGCCAAAGATGAGGCGAGACATGGAACGCTACGTGTTGAAATGCATTACATGCCATAAAGCTAAGTCCCGTCTTAATCCCCATGGTTTATACACGCCTTTACCTATTCCTAGTGTTCCGTGGGAGGACATTTATATGGATTTTGTGTTAGGATTGCCACGGACTAAGAGGGGGGAGGGATTCGGTATTTGTGGTGGTTGATCGTTTTAGTAAAATGGCTCATTTTATTCCATGTCATAAGAGCGACGATGCTTCACATGTTGCCAATTTGTTTTTCAAGGAAATCGTGCGTCTACATGGTGTTCCGAAGACAATTGTCTCAGACCGTGATACAAAGTTTTTGAGCTACTTTTGGAAGATGTTGTGGGGAAAGCTTGGTACTATGCTGCTATTCTCTACTACCTGTCATCCTCAAACTGATGGACAAACTAAGGTTGTGAACCGTACACTTTCTATGATGTTGCGAACGGTTCTTAAGCATAATTTGAAGATGTGGGAAGAGTGCGTTCCGCATGTGGAATTTGCTTATAACAGGGCAGTACATTATACTACAAAATTATGTCCATTTGAGATTGTTTATGGATTTAAACCTATTGCTCCCATCGATCTTTTGCTATTGCTATTGCAGGAACGAGCTAATATGGATGCTAGTAAACGTGCTGATTTCATTAAGAAGATTCATGAGAAAGCGAAGGCGAATATAGAGGAGATGACAAGAAAGTATGTGCAACGAGCAAATAAAGGAAGAAAGAAGCTAGTGTTTGAACCGGGAGAGCTCGTTTGGGTGCACTTGAGAAAAGAACGTTTTCTAGAGTTACGCAAGTGCAAGTTACAGCCCCGCGGTGATGGTCCTTTCAAAGTGGTTCAAAAGATCAATGATAATGCCTATAAGATTTATCTCCCCAGTAAGTATGGTGTTAGTGAGACCTTCAATGTCTCTAACCTCTCTCCATACTATGGACCAAACGAGTCGAGGATGACTTCTTTTCAAGAGGGGGAGGATGATGAGAACATCCCAACCTTCAATAACCACACTGAAGATGATCATCTCCGCGACCAAGATATTCTCAAGGACCAACAATATCAAGGACCAATCACGAGAAGACGTGCTAAGCAAATACATGATCAGGTGAATGCTAACCTAAGCTACATTTCAGATTCTTGTGACTTGGTCGTGCCCCCACCTATTCTTCTTTGATTGAACTCAGGTGCATTGGAGAGGAACAGGGAGGTTCAGAAAACCAACGAGTTTTGCAATCACTATCTGCATGAATTATAATGTTTTCAACTAGCATACACCAGACCAATGGATGGCTTGTGCAGTTTATTTTCCTACATTTCAAACCGTGTATCATTTGGAGTTGTGTAAAGAAAGTTAGGGCATGTACAACCCACAGACGGGTTGCTGTCTGCAAGTTCTTTTCACTTCACACACAGACAACTAAACGGACAGCTTGTACAATGGGTCGTCTATTTGACTGTCTACAAACTGTTTAATGCATGCATACAGCCATGATCAAGCATGAATATGATTCCTGTATACCATTGTGTTGCTTCTTGATACAAAATAGATCAAGCATAAATAAGATGAACATAAGTACAATATATTTTTAGAACCATCAATATAAATGATATATTAATATAGTATGAAACCACAAGTCCACAACTGGAAAGTCACATAAACAAGAAGCCCAAACCATCTTCAATCTTCAACCTCTTACAAAAGTGGGCAAAGGTCTTTAATCCGCAGAAGACTAAATCATTCCCTTCTCCATGACCAAAAACAGCATCCAATCTTGCAAAAACACCATCCAATCTTCATTATCAAGTCTTCTCTCCCACTGAAATTCTCTCATCAAATGACCCATTCATTCATTAGCTAGTGCAAATTTTCTATTGTCACTGGTAAAAAGAAACTTCAGTTAGGAAACCATACCTCAACATGATTCAGTTAGGAAACAGCCGCTTCCTCAAACACTTCCGTGCAGCAACATGCTCATCTTTTTCTTCAGCAGAGAACCCTCCCGTGTCTCGTGAGAGGAGACAGTTGTATGTCTCCATCATCTTTGCTTCCATTTCCAGCTTCTTAGCTTCTTTATTCTCCATTGCTGCAAGATGGGCAAGTCTTGATGCTTCAAGCTTCTCAGTTGATAATTTTTGTTGTACCTCCAACACCTTTAAGCGATTTGTGTGAGCTTCAGTTTGAATGTTGCTGAATTTATCCAAATTTTCCACATCTATCGTAGTTTCCTTCGACTTGCCTTCCTTTTTAGCTTCAAATGCAGCTTTTTTTGCCCCATTGGTCGTGGGCATTCATCAGGATCTCTAGGCTCTATGTCTTCCATTACGTCTTTCTGCCCTGACGCCTTCCTTTTACGTGCTTTCTTGAGCTCATCATTGTATATTACCCACTTTGGCTGGTCTCGGCAAACATACCAAACATCCATTAATACAAAATGTCCTAGCTTCAGCTCTTTATTGTCTTCCACATAGAACTTGTGGGCCATATCAATCCACTGCTGATCTGAATAACCACTAGTATATATTCTGTGAGCCTTCACCCAAGCACATTGGAAAAGGTCAGTCCACTTATTAATCTTGTGCCACCGGTCCTTAGCTTGCTTGGGATTCCTTCTCCTATGTGCTGGGGTTGTCATGTTGTATGTCTTAGCAACATCACCCCAGTACTGATCGTTCTTCCTATCGGCTCTAGCAGCCGAGTTCGTTGAATTTTTCCAACCAAGAGCTCATCTGCAATTGTATAGAAAAATGTTATAATATCGAAAATGTTGTACCGAGACTCACCAGCCTAACATCTTCTTCTTGTGTCCATAGAATTCGCTTCTCAGTCCTACCGACCTCATCCCCGCTGTCCACATCAATGGGAACTTGGTCTAGCTGCAAAGTGGGCGTCGTCACGAGTGGCGGTGAAGAACCTCCAATGTCCACAGGCCTTGGAGCCTTGAAAGGTGCACAATGAGAAGGACCACCGACTAAATGGAAATTTTGTGACATTTGCAACTGGTTGTTGAAAAAACTCAAAAATCCACCAGGGGTATGTGGGTTGTTGTCCCTGCAAAAGTAGATGAATAATTAGAATCACATATCAGTGGACTGCTTGATCTAATAGATGTAAATCACAAGAACAGACTGGTATCATTAATATTGCTCTTTGTTAAATACTGGATATATTATGACTCAGGATACATCCATGTCAAGATATATTATGACTCAGGATATATTATGACTCAACAGCCAGATGACTAACACCAGCCAGATGAAAACATTTGATGGACAGATTTTTAAGATCTGTCAGCAGCCAGATGACTAACACCAATGTACTACTATTACTACAAATGAATGACCATTGCTCAGCACAACTATGATTTGATAAAATCTGTGAATGCCACATCTATTATCTCAGGAGCATTTGTAGGATCGACTTTTTACATGGTCAGTAACGTGCAAAATCATGAATTCAGCAATAGCGAC
Organism: Dendrocalamus sinicus; assembly: GCA_036346575.1. Taxonomy (NCBI): domain Eukaryota; kingdom Viridiplantae; phylum Streptophyta; class Magnoliopsida; order Poales; family Poaceae; genus Dendrocalamus; species Dendrocalamus sinicus. The sequence continues at coordinate 10,189,509 of CM070658.1, forward strand.
AATTTAGCAAGTACAAATATCGGCCACCAATTAATTATCTCTTGTGCCCACAGAATTTAATTAGCTACAGATGAAATGAGGAGAGGTCACATTCAGTCGTTGCCTTGTATATACATCACTAATTGAAAAATTAAGTATAAGAGGAACACATAAGGAGAATTACCAAAATGAACAGGAAAAAACCCAAGACTATTAGGCTGTTGTTCCTGTTAATTGACTTGCTAATGCTCAGTTATCTTGACTAATATCCAACCTTTTATTGTGACTCAAAAACTCTCTGTGGAATGTCAGTTCAGTAACCACTAAACAATCACAAGAATAATAGATTTCAACATGAACAATTTTAGAAGAAGCTATGAAATTTTCTGAACAATAACCACTAAACATTCAGTTCACGCATTTCAGGTTTCAAAATTTTCTTAACAAGCATGAAGGTGTCTCAATCTACATGCTTAACTCAAAGGATTTCTCATGGACACATTTTTATAATCTCTCATCGAGCAGATGACTAACACCCAGGTACTACAAAAGAATGATGAAAAAAAATCATCAACAATTCAATTCCTCTACAGTTTATCACCAGAATAATGGAGCAATGGTGCAAACGCTTGAATCAACAGAATAATGGAGCAATTCCTCTACAGTTTATCACCAGAATAATGGAGCAATTCCTCTACATAAATTCGTTGTACTTTAGTTCAACAGAATCAACAGGAATTAGTTGCTAAAGAGTAAATGTGCTCTATATGAATTAGTCTGCCCTTCAATCTGACTAGATCTGCCCTTCAATCTGACATAGTTCATCGGACTAAAGAGTACTAAATTGTTCAAAGGTCTAAAAGATTGGGAAGGTTTTCTGATTGCATACCAGGTTGGAGGATCCGTAGATTGAGGATGCGTCCATGGATTCATCGGGCTACCAGCAGCGCCTTGAGTGTAGTACGGGTGTGGATTTGGAAAGCAGCCGAGGGAGGTGGGGGCGCTGGTGAAGACGCTGCCGACGCCACGGCCTTCCTCTCCTGCCGACGCCATGGCCTTCCTCTCCTGTGCCACCGCCGCCTTCCTCTCCTGCGGCATGGCGCCGCCGCCTTCCTCTCCTGCGCCGCCGCCTACGCCTTGCTCTTCCGAGCCGCCACCGCGCCCTGGCTCTTCCGATTCTGCATCTGGATTTGGCGCGCTTGGAAGGAGGGAGCTGGCATTTTCGCGCGCCCGCATCTGGATCCGCTTCGCGTCGGGAGGAGGCGACGGCTCGTACAACGCGAGAGCACTCCGCCGGTTCGCCTGGGAGCTCGAGCGCGTGCCGTCGCCTCGCGAGATGACGGATTCGTCTCCTCCCGACGGTCGCGTTGTTCCACGTCAGATTATTCTCTTGCGCTGGCGTTATACAGACGGTGCCGTCTAAGCGTTGTACATGCCCTTATGGTCATTTTAGTAACAGCTGCACATGCTGATAAATGCTGTGCGAAAATTGAAGACTCTTTGAAGGCTTGCGCACCAACCTGTCATGTTTTACTGTGTATATCCTATATGGATGGAAAGATAATCAAGTCTATTTTCACCTCCAATAAACGGTTCGTCTTTTGGACTTCCGAGGAGAGAGTTATTGCTGTTTTACTAAAAACTGCGCAGAAGTTGAGCAAACGCGCGAGAATTTGAGAAGACTTCTTGAATGCTTCAACCAGTTTGCCTTCCACCTTCCAACGTGGTGACTTATGTTCATACCCAGCTAGGAGGGTTGTTCCTAGTATATATACCCCCTCTACTCCTATCCGTAGAGACGACTTTTCTTTTGGAGATTGATTTTTATTAAGAACAATGAGAGTGTTCTTGTTTACCGAGTTCTTGTGATTCCCACGGATTGCATCTAGCTTGTGCTTCTACACCATCGAGTGTAGCTGTGTGAGTTAGTATTCAGGTTTGTAGACTAACGATTGTCTCGGATAGTAGGCTACGGTTGGCTTCCTCGTCGTTGGGTTACAAATTTTTCCAAAGTACCGTTCTTGATCCTTCGCCGTGAGATCGGGCAAATCGGTGCATTGGCTCTCCTGGGCTAGTGTGAATCAGGAAGTACCGACCTTTAGCCTGCGGTACTTTTGCTCGCGCTGAATTTTTCTGAATTTTTTCTCTAACGGCTACTTTTGGTTGGTAAGGGTATAAATACCCGTACTTCTGCTCAAGGACAATAAAAATAGACCTCATTGAACATCTTTGAGCATTAAGCATTCACTCAACACCTCATTTACTCATTGTGCATTCATTGAGGTGGTTGAGCCAAAAAGTGCATTGCATCCAATAGATTGATTCTTTGGCACTTAATTGTGGTCAAGTGAAGCTTGAGATCTGTTACTCTTGGTGTTGGTCGGCACTTGGACGACTTTGTGGAGATTGCCCGGTGATCTTCTCAAGAAGTTTGTGAGTAGACCCAGCGTGTGTGTAGGTCTCAAGTACATTATACTCTTGTCACATTAAAATTGCAAAGAATTAATTAAGAGGCAAGAAAATTAAAAAAACCTCATATTTACCCCATCTAGTCGGTTATCCTTGATCCTACAGGCTGCCCAGGCTCGCCAGTGACGAGTCGTGGACTTCGCGTGGGCGGAGAGCCAAACGTCACGTGGGCTGGAGAGCGGGCATCACGTGAGCCGGGCATCGCATGGGTGCTTAGTGGATGGTGTGCTGTAACATCCTAAATTTCAGGTTTTATTTATTTTAGTTTTTCTGGATTTTCTATTCCCTTTTTCTTTTGGTTTTTAGTTGAGCCTAGAGAAAAGAAAAAACCTTAATTACTTGTCTTAGAGCCTTTTTGAGTTAATGTCTTTTTCTTGAGTTACCCTTGTTTTGTATAATTTTTTAGAATTGTTTTGGAATTTTTGGCCCTTATTTGCTATTTTCTAAGCCTTCTTTATCCCAGCTCTTATTTAAATAAAAAAGGTATTTAAAGTTCCTTAAATTTCCTCAAGCCAAAACCATCTTCACTTCCGGCCCATCTCCCCTTTTCCCTATGGCTTAGCCCACTTTCTCCCACGTATGGCCTTGACCCATGTGCTCCTCCCCTCCCATTGCCGAGCGGGCTTGGTTGTTAGCTCCTCTCTCTCCCACTGCCACCCACCCCCGCCTGTCGGTGCCCCTCTCCTCATTTCCTTTCTTCTTCCCCAGCTTCCTTCTTCTCCCGTGAGACGCTGCCATCACTGCCTCCAAGTCTTCATCTCCTTGCATTCTTGGCTGCCTACCCAAAAGGAAATCCTCCGCCCAGTCTTCAATTGCATGATTTCCACATCCCATTTTCCTCAGTGCCCTTGCCCTCCACCATGATTTCGATGAGCGATTGCCTAACGTGCGCCCCCGAGACTATAAATACTCTTCGCTAGCACCCTTGCTTCCCCACACACCAAAGCCCTCACTCAACCACGCCTCTCGAGCCCTCGAGCCTCATCATACCGAGCGTTGTTGCTTCGAGCTCCACCAAGGTCACCAGTTAGCAATTTTGGCCATCTCACCCACGTCCGAGGCTTGCTAATGTCATCTTCGGCACTGCTGTATTTTCATGACCCCTCCTCAACCCTCCGCCGTCCAAGCTTGTCACCAAAACATCGTCCCCGCTGGAAGTCAGGAGCCACTGTCGCCTCCTCTTGTCATCGACAGCGTTCGACCACCCCAAGCTTCGTGCCAAGGTGCAAACCACTCCCCGTACCCCTTCTCCCTAATGTGACCCTCGCTGACCACCGCCATGCACCAGAGCACTAGTGAGCCCTCAGTCTTCGTGTGCCACCATTGGTCGACGTGCCACGTCAGCGCATGGGTCCACGTGGCCACCACCTGGTGCCACGTGTCTGATCATGCAAGCGTTGCCTGCCAGCCAAGCAGCCACACTATCTCCCCCATGGTCCTAGTCCACTGTGGACCCGGTCCATAGATCTGAGCCCACCTGTTAGTGACTCCAAAACATTTCCTTTAGAAAAATAATTTGGCCAAAATCCTAAACGCCATGCTAACATCAAAAATTCCTTTTCCTTTATAAAAATAAATTCAGAAATTCCTAATAAAACTTTCTCTCTTTTCTTAGTTTCAAAACTTTCAAGAGCACGTTCTCCTTCATCCTCGCTCCAAATGACCGTATTCTTTTTTCTAAATTAATCTAAAATTTCAATCTATCCATTCTGCCTATTTTTAAAATTTTTGAGTTTATTTGGATTTTAGTTGAATTTATTTTGTCTTGCTATTTTCATGTGTAGACTGCGACGTTTCCGATGAGTACTACTTCAATGACAAATCTCACCAATATGTGGAGTGAAACAAGTTACACACCTTGACCATATTGATCCCAGTTTATAAATAAAATTATGTTATTTTAAATTATTTTGCATGCTTATGTTTATTCAATGTATTTCAATTCCAGTTTAAATACTTGGATAATACCTACTTGTTATGACCACATTTGACTTTGATCACCTAAATACCTTATAACCCTAGAATAAACTCTGGTTAGTACACTACTATTAGATGAAAAACTTTTTTCAAATGCTTAGGCATAATCCTAGGTTTGGTATAGCTTTTTCACACAAATTGATGATTATTAAAATGTATTCTTGACTTTGGTTAGTCAAGAAGGTGTATGGTTAGGTGGTGGGTGTTCCATAGCACAAGGGGTATGTGGAATGTCTGCCTAAGTCAACTAAGGGCCGATATGTGAGTTGTTCCTAGAAAACCACATTGTACTACCACAAGTTTGGTATGGGAAGTCTCACACGACACAAAATGGGGACCCGATTTAGTGGATTTTTATTGGAGTGAAACCTTGCAGGAGTGTGACCAGATTGATGGCTTTTCATTGTTGTAACATCCAAAAATTGCCTTTTATAAAAATTTAATTTCATATTAATTATTTAAAAGTGTCTGGATTTTCTTTGGATATTATGTGTAATTCTGGAAGGAAACCTCAAATTTCTAATTCCAATCCAAAATTCTGAATTTGAATTTAAAATCCAAAAAATTCAAATTCAAATCTTCAAAAATCCAAACTCTAGAAAAATGTTCGTTCTATTTTTCTGGGTCCAACCTATTTTTCTTGGTCATATTTTATTTTCATTTTCTTCCTTCCTTTCTCTCTTCTCTCGGATTACAGTTCAGCTCTCTATTCATCTTCCCCGGAGCATTTATTCGCACAACAACACAGAGCTTGCACCTATTCTTCGACTTCCAAACTGAGCCTTATCTTGATGTATTTCTAAAACAAAAATGCTCTAAATCACGCAAGGAATCCATTTCTTTCGACCCCCCTTTGCGATTCGTTCATCTGTTTGTCTTTTATCTTGTATTTTCTCAAACTGACTCAAAACTGAATCCTACAAATTTGAGTCCATTTCCAATTCTTACGAGCCCTGGTATATGACTCCTTGACCCCTCTTAACCCTTCTCAACTCCTGCCAAGTCTCCTCAAACCTCAAAACACTACCCTCACCGAGAGCCCTCTGTTCCCAAAATTGATTGTCGCTCCAACTTGCGTTTCGTGCAATTTGGTGAGCTTTTTCACAACCTTTCATGTCACATCATGTTCCCGTGTATCATCGAACTCCTTGTCAAATGAATTTGGTTTTGGTACAACCTATCACCCAGAATCGAGTTTTTCCCAATCTAGGCCGAAATCACTTTCCGTCGTTGATTCATCACCTACCGTGAATCAAAACCTTATTCCTTGCTATTGAATTATCACCATCACACCCTCTAAGTATTCCATACCTCAGTTTGCCAAGAGCATCTCCAAGGAGGCACCCTTTGGTTTCCATGGACGTCGTTTTGGCTAGGCCAATCCATTCATCCTCCGGCCAAATTGAGCATGCCATCACATTCCTTGGGTCAATGCCGTGCTAGTGCTCATACAAAATGCAATATTTATACATGCAAGGTTTAACAAGGATGGCTTGAGTCCTTTTATTTGCTAAAGACAACATTTGTAAATTATCGATAATTAGAAAGTCCTATGACTTAACATTTTAGCCAAACCATATTTTATTAAAGAAAGTGAAAATATGCAACATTAATAATGGTGTAGAATTGATCCACCTATTACATGATTCCATCCACTATATGCTAGTTTTTGTTTACTAGGGTTGCATCCACCCACTATCAGCACTAGGTTACATCCACCTAGGGAATCCAAATTAAGGGTTATATCTACTCGACAAGTTTTTATTCCACTACATAGTTTTTTCAAATAGAAACTAACTCGAGTAAGTTCCCATACCCGCCCTTGACCATGGACACTACTGTTCTAATAGTTTATACTCTATAGAGACTTTACACTTTACGCATAAGAGATAATTACCCTGATATATTTCACACATTTCCTTAGACATGTGAATCAAGGTGATTAACACAAAGGCTTTACAAATACATCCCCTAGTGTAAGTTACACTTGCTAATGTTTTATCTTAGGGTGGTTATGTCCACCACACCCAGACACCCTCTTGCGCCACACGATGGCTTACATCAGTGACACAACCCATGTCTAGGATGGCTTAAAACCAGTGACACAACTCATGAGTCACTCCAATGGTGCATCTTGCACTAGTGGATATAAATTATTTAGCTAGGTCTTATTTGTACTATTTTACATTAGGAAGTCATCATAGGATTGAGTCCTTAATTATCTAGGTGATACATACCGCATACCACCATTTCTCATGCTACATCTGCACCATCATACCATCTGTCCAAATATGGTAACATCAAGTTTTAGGGTTTTGAGAAGCACAAAACTAAGTTATCTCAAATATACCAGTCATTTCCCTCCAATAACTGCCCAAAACAAGTTTCATGATTAAAATATGATGATTAGGGCAAGTTAATGCCCTAGTACTTAAGCAAAACTAGCATGGCGCTTAAGTACAACTATAGCTAGTAAGGTTACCATTTAATCATCTAGCACAACAAGGATTAAATGAATCAAATGTCCAAAGGATGGTATAATATTATTGCAATGTCAAGAAGGCATATATCTAACCTTAAGTTTAATATACATTTGCATAACAAGTAATATCATGCAATTTGATAATTTAAATGAATATAAATTTGCATAAAATGTAGGTTCAATATGATCAAAGTATTAACACACCTAGCTCAAAAGCGGGTTGGTCTTGGAACTCTTGAGTTTGCTCGAACTAGGGCTCTTTCGCATCCTCGTACTCTACTTGGATGGTCGTATCGAAAAATGTACACACAAGAGAGCAAAACAAAAAATATAGATAAAATTCAAATGAACTATAAATTAAACAAAACCAGTGCCATTAGATAGATCTTGAATTTTAAAAAAATTTAGAAACACATTTCATTAAATTTGAAGCTAAAATAAGTGAGAACAAGTCATTTGAATTTCAAAACAAAAATTAATTCAAGAAAAAGAAAGTGGAGAGAGAGAGGTTTCTCTCACTGACATGAGGGGCCCATGAATTTAATTTCTTTTTTAGATTTTTTCTTTAACTAGCAAAAGTTGCTGAGACTAACATGTGGAGTCCACAGCTTTTAATTTCTTTTTGATTTAAAATTCTAAAGGAAAAGGCTCTACGACTGACAGGTGAGACCTCTTATGGGTACAATAAACTAGGCCCACTGCTTAGCAGCTAGGGTTTATTAAACCAGGTTTCAAAGGTTTTTATTCCGGAGGGTGTCCACATGTCATACAGACAGGACTTAATTAAACAGAGAGGGGTCCATTAGTTAGTGATTGATCAGCAATGGCTAACGAAGGCCATTAATGCTAAACTAATCTCACACTTAACATTAACCATGTTGCTACAATGCTTCGTCCTTGCCAAAGAAAAATGAAGCATCTCGCCGGTAGTGAGGACTCCAGCGGATGGTAGCATGGTCAGAAATGGGTTCTATGACATGGCACACACTTTTCAGTGAGTTGGCATGAGCCAATTTGATGGCTAGGGCTGTCAGCAGCGAGCTCGCATAGTGATGCCACAGGGAGCATTGCACCATGGTGAGTTTAAGCTCTAGGATTCGATTCCTTGCTATGGAGTGACTAGGGGTGATGGGAAACTCACGCTAAGTGGGGGTGAAGCTTGGGGAAGAGCACAGAGGGCTGTCAATAATGAACCAATGTAGCGGAGAGGAGGCTGATGTGGGTAGCTCACTGGGGAAGAAGAGAGCCACTGGTGTGGTTTGAGATAGCTTGTGACCTTCCGATGATGCTCTAGGTGCACGCAATCGACTAATAGGGTGATGGTTTGCGAGGGTGGCTTTAGGCGGTGGATTGGCCGAAGAGGGCTCGGAGGCACTTGAGCTTGATTGGTGATGAGGGGAGATGGGTGGAGGTGCAAGGACCAGGATGCACACCTTTATGGAGGAGGGGATCAGTGTCATTGTTGGCCATGATGGTGCACTACGGCTGCAACAGTGTGCTAATGGAGGACCAGGATGGAGGCACATGGGGGTTGGCGCAACGATTAAACGGGCATAGAAGCAGCATACAACTAAAGGGGGCTAGAAGGTGTGGCTTGACACGATGCAGCGGGATGGCTCAGTCCAGTAGAGAGAACAAAAAGGCTGGTTGGGCGTTGGGGCACAGGGGAGGTGATGCTGCAGTAGGGATGGGGCGGTGCAGTCCTGGTGTAATCTAGGAATCCCAAAAAGGGTGGGGCGCAGGAGTGGTGTAACAATGGGTGAAGGCTGAAGCGGCGCAGTGTGTGGGCACGCGACGTAGCTAGAACATGCGCTAGACACGGTTTAGGTGTGCTCGGGCCTCACGAGTCGGCGTGGGCCATTCCAGGCCAGGCTGGAGGCCAAACGGGCTAGGCTTAAGAGAGGAAAAGGGAGGTGATGAGGGGATTTGTCCTGATCTTCCGATGAGAATGATAACTATCATTGATTGATATGCCATTGATGACGAGGCTACTTGACCAAAATTGGACTCCGCTTGTGAAAGTTATGGCCTTTTCATTACAAGCTCGTTGGCCTATTCCGAACTGATTCCGAATTGAGTTCTAAGTTGATTCGTAGTTTGATTTTGGTTGGGCTTAAGAAAATTCCAAATTGGGCTTAGAAACATCATCCAAAACTTGCGCTTTAAGTTCTTGGATCTCTCTCCCCTTTTGCTCTCCCACCGCATAGGCTTCTCCTTGGCTTTCTTCTTCCTTGTTCTTTTCCATTGATTTGGCCCCGGCCTCTTTCTCTTTCCCCTCAGTTCTAAAGTCTTCCTTTTGTCAAACCTGAGAATGTACAAAGTAGTGACATGATGTAGTATTCCATTCTTATAAATAACATTAGTAGGAATATATAGAAACGAGTTCACCTCAATGTTAATTTTCTTAGCAAAAGCTTTAGCTCTTCTAGTAAGCTCGTGTTGTTTTGAAGTAGATGGATTGCAAATAATATATGGAACAACATAGCCAATGATGTCCTCATCAACAGAGATGGGCCAGGCCAGGCCCAAGGAAGATCCATACTTTTGAAAATTTCTTCAAAATTTGAAAATTCGATTGAAATTTGAATTCAACCTTAGTTTGAAAATGCACTTCAATTTCTCATACAAGCACTGGGATCAATCTTTGCTGAGTTTTTGGCCTATATAGTGCGTTTTGAATCTGTATTTACAAAAATAGCCATATGCGCGCGAGAATGACAAAAATGGCACTTATGCCGCCCGGTCACCGGCGATAGCGTCGTGCATGTGACACATGGCCAGCGGAGCCTAGCCATCGTGCGGTCACACACCTGCCACCCAGCCACCGGGTGGCCCCCCTACCGCCCTGCCACCGGACGGTAAGTTATTAAGCCGGCTTAATTACCTGGCTAAATTAGTATTTTTATTTATTATTTGTTCAAAATTTTAAATATAGCAAATGAGCTCAAAAAATTACCAAATTTTATATCCAGCCTCTCAACACAATATACCTCATTGTGTAATTTTTTGAAAATTTTATCCTATTGTGAATGTTGCTTAAAAATTCATACAATCATGATATTTCTAGGAGTTGTTACATATAGCAAACGAGCCCCAAAAATTATGAAATTTCATGTGAGGCCTTCCCACACAATCAACGTAGTTGTCTAATTTTTTGGAAATTTTATGTGCTTTGAATTTTGCTCAACTTATTGCGACTGTTGTCCTGATCTTTCGATGAGGATGATACAACTTGATTTGTGGAATCTAACTCTCATGACCCAGGCTACAACCATGCAACGACTTTTGCACCTACAATCACTGAACCGACTTCACATTCGTTATTGACCTTACCGGTAGCGAGATCGACCTGACCACAAAAAAGTCTTTTCCTGCATGCAATCAAGAGTCAAGCAAGAAAAATAGATGAAGCAATGAACTTGATGAATAGGAATTGATGAACGAAGAGGGATGTATTCAATAATTTGGGGTTCCAAAGACAACATCTGGTTGCACTAGCCATACAAGCACACGATGGTGTTCCTAGCCTAAGCCGAAAACAATCTAACAAAACGTACCGAAACTAAGAGATGGAGGCCACTATGTAAAGGAGGAAGAGGGAGGGGCGGTGGCACTGTTCATGTGTGAATAGTGCCACATGAACAGTACCCCCAAACCCTAGGTGACTGACCATATGGGCTATATGGGCCAAATCAGCCCATTACAAAGTTTGACTCAAACTAACCCTTAAGGGGATTCAGATACAAGCCTTGTAGGCTAGCGCAGCACCAAGTAGAGGGTGGCCGAGACTCTTTGAGCTGGAGGCCACAAATGCTTCATCTCCTTTAAGGGTGGCTTTAAGGTCCTGAAGTCCTTGCTGGAATTGTGGTCCTTGTTATTGCCTTCTCCTTCCTTGATGCACATCAAGTCCTTGTTGTCCATTCCTAGATTCCTAGGCATAAGCAAATCATCTCTATTAGGCAGCGTCATAGAGTTCTTAAATAATACACTCAGCCCTAGAAATGAATTTACTTGATAATTTAGTTGACGAGCACATGCTCGAGTAATTGGACCTTGTACATCATTCATGGCAACAGCAGGAGGAGTGTTCATATCAGTAGAAGTGATGTCCTCATCATCCTCCTCTTCTTGAATTGGAGTTGTCCTCGACTTAAGCTCATCCTCCGCGCCCAAGAAAGGTCGCAAAACTGCAATGTTAAAGGTGGGGCTAACCCCAAAATTTGCAGGCAAGTCTAACTTATATGTATTGTCATTAATATGTTCAAGCCCTTTAAAAGGACCACCAACACGAGGCATGAGTTTAGACTTTCTTAATTTAGGGAATTGTTCTTTACGCAAGTGTAACCACACAAGATCACCAGGTTCAAAAGTAACATGCTTGTGTCTCTGACTTCCAATGACTTTATATTTAGCATTCATAAGTTCAATGTTCTCTTTAGTTGTCTCATGCATCTTAAGTATCAAATCAACACATTGTTGCACATCAAAATTTACCATCTCTGAAGCTGGAAGAGGTAACAAGTCGATAGGTGTATAAGGTATGAAACCATAAACAATCTCAAAAGGGCACTTCTTTGTGGTAGAATGCAGTGAGCGATAATAAGCAAATTCCACATGAGGCAAACATTCCTTCTACATTTTTAAGTTCTTTTTAAGCAGCCCTAAGCATAGTAGACAATGTTCTATTGACTACCTCAGTTTGTCCATCGGTTTGGGGATGACAAGTAGTGAAAAACAATAGCTTAGCCCCCAACTTAGCCCACAAATTCTCCAAAAATGACTAAGAAATTTATAATCATGATCTGAAACTATCGTATTCGGAATACCATGCAAGCAAACAATTTCCTTAAAGAACAAATCAGCAACATTTGTAGCATCATCACTTTTATGACATGGTATAAAATGAGCCATTTTAGAGAACCTATCCAAAACAACAAAAATATTGACCCTCTCTTTTTTGTTCTAGATAGCCGTAAAATAATGTCCATAGAAATATCTTCCCAAGTTGTGTTGGAATAGGAAGAGGCATGTATAAACCATAAGGATTAAGTCGTGACTTAGCTTTTTGGCACGTGGTATAGTGGGCAATGAAGCGTTTGACGTCACGCCTCATCTTTGGCCAATAAAAGTGGTGGGTCAGAATGTCCTCGGTTTTCTTCACGCTGAAGTGACCCATCAATCCTCCTCCATGTGTGGCTGGTTTGAACGAGGTGGTTCGACCTGCAAAAGAGTTAGCTTGTGTCCTCGTGTGGCGTCCCTGCACTTCACGTTCAGCTTTACAAGCAAGATGGAACAAACGAGTAATATTATTGTACTCCTTATAATCAAGCACATCCTGAATTTCTCGGTTCAGGCCACCCAAAAATCGTGCCATAGCTGCATCGTCATTCTCAACTAAACCACAACGAAGCATACCAATTTGCAGCTCCTGAAAGTACTCTTCAACGGAATTTGTACCTTGACGCAATCACTGCAATTTATTAAGCATATCACGAGCATAGTATGAGGGGACAAATCTATGTCGCATGAGCACTTTTAATGCTTCCCAAGTGGTGGGAATGTTATTAGGATGTTTGCTGCAATGTTCTCACCACCAAATAGAAGCAAAATCTGTAAACTCACTAGTAGCAGCCCTAACTTGAATATGTGCGGGAAAAGCATGGCATGCAAATTTTTGATCAATAGCAAGTTCCCAATCAAGATAAGCATCAGGATCATATTTGCCATTAAATGCGGGTATAGTGAATTTAACCTTAGCAAAGGGATCATCCTGATTACGTACCGCACGTCGGTGGTGGTGTTGGGGCATACCTCGCTGATTTGCACGCCGGCGACGATGTTCCCGATCGTTGTTATTGTTGGAAAGGTCTTCATGCTCGGTGTCACCACCATAATCAGTTTCGCCCTGTTCGTCAACCTCACTGTGGGCAGCTTGGCGTTAGACAACATCTGCAAGCTGCTGGGACAACTCCTCAAGCCGTGTCATGATGGTGGCTAGATTGGTGTTGGTGGTGGCTTGGGATGTCTTCATTTCATTGAGCGTTGCACCTGTACCAAGTTGAGTGGTTTCAAGCTGGCCAAGGCGCTCGTTTGTGACCTGAACATCCTCTGCAAGTGCATCTACTTGCAGCCCCACTTGTCGCTCAAAATGCTGAATGATGCCCTTTGTTCGAAGAGAATGTTGTACGGTGTCTCTCGGTTCCTTCGAAGGTCCTGTCATTGTTAGCGCAAGATGCAATAGAGAAAGGAAAACAAGTGTGCCCTACAACTAATAGGGAGTAGTGCTATTCAGATCACTCGGCTAAAATCGTTATCAAGTTCTTACCAATTCTTACCAAGCCAACAGGTGACTGCAACCAGCGCGTCAACCAATGGAGATTGACGGAGCGATTGCCGTGGACACGAAATCTGTTTCTTTGTAGAAATCAGTGGACCTATAGGAATGTTTCACTTTGTAGCAAGGATTAGCATGATCAATTCAGCAAATGCAAAGTTGAACAAGTGCTCAAAATACCAGTATAAGTTGTTGATCCAAACAAAGGGAGAAACGTGTCAACAGGGTTGTGCACAAAGAACAACGTGAGTTGATGCAAGAAAGGGATGAATCTTGCACCAAGTACTAGGAGAGACGCTAGCCGACTACTCAAAGCCACTGGTTAGGGTACTGAAAAGTTCGCACGACGTGGAGCACCTGCCCAAAGAAAGGTAGTGCAATGCAAACAACCCCTAGCTTAAGTAGTATGCAACAGCTAGTCTCAAAAGACAAACGGTAATTTTTTTTGTATGAAAGATGAACTGAAAAATGTGGAAGTAACCGTTTGCTATCTCTCGAGAGTGTACTGGTCACAAGAATTTGTGTTTGTGTTTTGGCGACCAGGGGTAAAAAGGTAATTTTTTTGTACGAAAGATGAACTGAAAAATGTGGAAGTAACCCTTTGCTATCTCTCTCTCTCTTGAAACAAAAAAGCCTCTGCTCAGGGGTCAAGGGGTGACTTTCCTTCCTAATTTTGTGGATTGGGAAACTTGCGATTGGGTTCCTACCGTGTGACTGTGGCACAGAAAAGGAAATCACAGCAGCGGTTTCTTTCCTTTTGTATGACCTTCTTTCCTTCTCTTTTGTTTTGTTTTTTTTTTGGCAGTGCAGCTTTTCCTTTCCTTTCTTTCTTTCTTTTTTTTTGCACCGTGCCTTTTTCTGGTGTCACGCTGGTTTCCTTCCTAATCAAACCGAGAAAGCAGAGGCAGGTTCCTTCCTTTTTCTAGGGGATGGTTTGCCTTTCGGAGAAGGGAGAACCAGATCACCGAGAACAGACTAAGGAAGGTGAATGGACGTAAACATGGTAGGTGCGAGTGATGTGCGTGCGAAGGTGATTTGTGGTTGATGCGAGGCGAACCAGCAACTCGAATTAATAAATGAAGCACAAACTCAACAATGCAAACTACTGAAAAGAAAGATGCAAGGGCTAAAAGGGTATAGGACAGCAAGAACTAACCTAGATATATTTTTGTTTGGCTTTTATGTGGACAATAGGAATGAAAACGAACTGTAAAACTAGGGAAGATCTCACCGAGCAACCTGAAATCTGATACCACTTGATAGGACTGGAGTGCCCGATCTTTCGGTGAGAGGATAAATATCAATTGGTTGGTGGTGACTCTCACGATCCGACTACGAACGAACAGGTCGTGGGCGCCTTAGCAATCGCAGAATCAACTCCAAATGGTTATTGACCGTGCTGGAACAGCGAGATCAACCTGAACACGAGGTTCAATTCCTGCAAGCAATCGAAGAACAAGCAAGAACAAGATGTAGGCAAACTGAAATCACTCGAATGTGGGGTTCACAATTGCTGTCTGGTAGGTGGTCGTTGGACACAACTGAAGATCAGTGTTTGCACAATGGCTAAACTTAAACAAAAGAAAACCCGAGTCACAAGGGAAGCTCGGCCAGGACTAAATGGGAGTGGGAGGAGGGGAATTCGGCCAGCAGGTAAGGCAGGGCGACATCTCCTCCTAACCTTTCCTAAACTGCCTAAACATTACATGGGTCCAGCCCCAAAGATAGGTGGCGTATCACCTTTTATTTGGCTCTCATTCCTTGCCATCGTCTTGACCTTCATTCCATAAAAGGATCACATAATTGAGTTCACGTGCACGGGCTCGAGTGATCGGTCCTTGAATTGTTTCTGGAGTTGTGGCAGTATGAGGAGATGTGGTTGGAACTGAAGGTGTGATAACTTCAGTTTCTCTACCCTTCATTCACGTGCTGCGGTGTGCGTGGGAGAAGGCATCCAACAAGGCGTATCATGAAAGATCAGGGCCAAAGCAACAGGGTTCAGCTAACTTGCTAGGTGGATCCGCATCATCTTGGTATCAAAGCGTGGTTGATCATAGTACGAGGTTGCTGAATTTTTCTTGATGGCGGATTCTATGAAGATTGAAGATGGTAAGACGCGGTATAATCATGTCGAGCCAATCGGGGAGGTGCCCCAATATGCGGCGTCTTTGCTGCCCGAGGTGTGACACAGGCTTGAAGCGACACGTGACTACTTCTTAAGTTGTCACCGGAAGCTTGAAGGCAAGGTTGATGATTTGGGGGCGCGAATTGATGCTTTGACGGAGGCGATACGCAACCAGCCACCACAATTTCAGCATGCTGAACGAGGACCTCAATATCCCGAACGGTGTGCACCATATGAAGACGACGAACACGAGGAGTTCTTTGATGGTGCAGCGGGCTTTGCTCCACAACCGCACCATGCTCGGGACTACCGTGGTGTTAATCGTGGTAGGGACATGCGTGGCAGAGGTGCTGCCCATGGTGGAGGTATGCGTGAAGGTGTCGGGTTTGCTCAGCGTGTTGCCATGGATGATGGAATTGGGCAGATTAAAATTTCTATCCCATCATTTAATGGTAAAGCTGAACTGGAGGAGTACTTGGAGTGGGAGATGCGTGTCGAACAAATTTTTGATAGCCATCACTATACTGAGGATAAGAAGATTCGTTTAGCGACAATTGAGTTCACCGGATATGCTCTTGTTTGGTGGATTCAATTGTGTCGTGTAGGAGCTCTCCGGATACTTGGGTACAATTGAAAAATATATTGAGGCGGCGTTTTGTCCCAGCACACTACACTAGGACCTTGTACAACCAGCTACAACAACTACGCCAAGGTAATTCTAGTATCGATGAGTATTATAAAGAGATGGAGATGTTGATAATCCGTACAGGAACAAAGGAGCATGATGAGGCTACTATGGCACATTTCTTTAATGGGTTGAATGAGGACGTGCAAGATAGGGTGGAGATGGTCCATTACTACAACATCCAAGACTTGGTGCATCAAGCTGAACGTGCTGAACAACAATTGAAGCGCAAACAAGCCAAGGGTGGACATGCCAACACTCAAACAAACCCATGGAGGCGTCCATCACAGCAAGGCGATGATATTGGTTCACACTCCAAGGTGGCAATATCAAGCCGTTCAAATGGGGCTCTTTCAAAGGAGGCAAGCAACAGAGGTAAAGAAGCAACCAAATCTGATTCTAGCACGTTCTCCACCGCTAGAACAAGTCAAATTGAGTGCTTCAAGTGTAAGGGCAGGGGTCACATGATGAGGGATTGCCCAAATGCAAGGAAGGTGTTACTCACACATGAGGGATATGCCACGGAGGGCGAAAGTGAGGAATTTGAACATGACGATGAGAAATTCAATGATTCTTCGCAAGAAGTTGTCTATTGTGATCCAGAATTGAATGGTGTTAATCTTTTGGTCCGAAAGGTGTAAAATAAAGAAACTGAAACAAAAGGACAGCGGTGGAGTGTTTTCCAAGCGGAATGCAAGATCAAAGATAAAGCATGCAAGTTGATCATAGATGGTGGAAGTTATACCAATGTGATTAGCAAAGATTTAGTGTACACTTTAGGGCTGTCTATGTGGAGGCATCCTCAACCACATCATGTGGAGTGGCTACACAACTCCGGAAAGCTAAAGATAACTCACAAGGTGCATGTTTCGTTTGTTGTTGGTGACTATGTTGACAAGGTGGATTGTGACGTAGTTCCAATGAATGCATGTGGGTTATTGTTGGGAAGACCATGGCAATATGATCGCAATGCTACGCATGAGGGCAGGTCCAACACATACACTTTTGTACATGGGGGAAAGAAGCATGTGTTGAAACCAAAATTGGAGAGTGCTATTCATGTTGATGAAGCAATTACAGCCAAGAAGCAAGCTCCCAAGATTTCCCCAAAGCCGAGGACGGCTTTGCTTCAAGGAGGGGAGGATGATGTGGCACCAAGTAGCACTACAACTTTGATTAGTGCTTGCAGTTCTGTGCACAATGTTCAAGAAGCTTTGAATACCAATTCTGAGGTTTTTAATGTGCACAAAAGCATATTTGGAAAGCTAATGAAGTCTATTTTTCAACAAATCAAACGACACTTGATTTGGAGCTTCCTACACAAAGTTATGGCAATTTCATTGGATGTTGCACGAGCTGTCCGGAGAGACGCGCGAGACTTACCAAACATAAAGAGTTCGAGTATTGCAATGCAAGTAAGGATAAAATCCGACCACACCATGACTTTCTAAAGGTTGAGAAGGATTTCTTTTCAGGTTCCAAATGGATTTGGAAGCCCCTTGAATAAGAAAACAAAACATATAAAGATTTGAAACCGATTCGGACTCGGATTGAGACAGCTGGCAAGACCGATACTAAAATGTCCATAACTTTCACAAACGGAGTCTGATTTGGGCGTTCTTGGACTCGTTGGAAAGCTATTTTGAAGCCCCACACAATGGATGAGATGACAGCCATGGAATCCTCACGGTAAAGTCGCAAATGGAGAGAGAAACCAGAGGTAGCAGTTCAGGTATTTCGTTTTTAGTTCGTATTGGAGTTTGTTTCGGCCTTAGGCCAAGTAGTGCGTGAGTTGTAATCAAGGCCATGAATTGTGCACCAATATAAGGCCAGGGCCTTAGCCCCATTGTGACTCAGGTTATGAATTGAGAAATAGAAACTAGAAAATCACCATAGTTTGGTGGCCATTGTTGGCGTGTTCTTGAGATTTCCATCGAGGAATTGCTCTTGGTGTGTTGAATTCAATTGTGGTGTTGGATTCTACTCACTGAAACTTCGGTTTCTCTACCCTTCGTTCACGTGCTGCGGTGTGCGTGGGAGAAGGCTTATCTTGGAGAGGGCATCCAACAAGGCTGCATAAAAAATGGAGGCAGTGAGATTCTCACACATACTCTAGACGTCTCCAGGCATATAAATTGACAAACTAATAACTGACATGATTAAAACAGCTATTTACCCTTCGATAACTGACATATTTAACCAGCCATTTACCCACTGGTATCTGCCTGTCATCATGGCACGATCGTGTGTTGCATGGTTCAGCAAAAATAAAGGTGGACTTGGTCTGCCAAGTGGCGCGCCACATCATGGCACGATCGTGTGTTGCATGTCACAATCATGTGATTTTCACACAAAAATACGCGAATACGCGCACAACATGTGTGCATGTGTGTGTGATTAGCTAGAATCCTCCTCATGTCATCTTTATTCATATTCAAGGAGTAGTGAGGACTCCACCTTATAAATTGGTCTCCCTCACCTTGGCTTAGCAATATAGTACTAAACCATGCAGCTTTGGAATAAGGAAATAGACCATGCTCATGTGGGCCAATTTCTAGCAATCTCCCACCAATTCCAAAGCAAGAAATAAAAAGATATCAAAGAAATTGTGCTGAAGTGCTATTAATATACCAGTCTTTTAGTATGTCCCATACGGGTTGAACTTGCACCTAGAATAGCAAGATTCATCTTCTCACAGCTGATGAATGGACTATGCCTTGAATTCACAACTTTTCGTTATCAGATTTCACTTGAAATCTCAACTAGTACTAGGCTACCAATGAACCAGCCTAAACGGAGCATTATATGGTGACACGGTCGCCCGATCTTTTCAACGTAGGATCAAGATACGTGGATTTGAATAACTGTAGTGATCCCCCAATGCCAATGCAAGGGTTAGCACTCTATAATTCGTCCAACCACACGTACTGAACTTCACGACCACAAGATGAAGTCCTATCGTGCTCCCAATTCCCAGAAGAAAGGTTGAACGATCTTGATTTTGATGAACTCTCAATTC
The DNA here is from genome assembly GCA_036346575.1 of Dendrocalamus sinicus. Classification (NCBI taxonomy): domain Eukaryota; kingdom Viridiplantae; phylum Streptophyta; class Magnoliopsida; order Poales; family Poaceae; genus Dendrocalamus; species Dendrocalamus sinicus. The sequence continues at coordinate 10,208,579 of CM070658.1, forward strand.
TTCCCTTAAGTTGGTTCAGCCAACGGAAAGAAAAGAGTATTCTATTATCAAAAGTGCTCTGAAGAACAATAGGGGGTGGCGGTTACTTAAAGCCAACACTAACCTCCGCAGGCACGCACTTTGGGCCTATGGTCGAGTTCAATCTGATTTACGAATCCTAAATCAATTTAGAATTGAACAATAACTAATTACATGGCTGAATTAAGCAATCTCAGCCCACTATTGGCACGCAGGCCAATAAACTCCTCAATTGGATCATAGGCCTCTTCTTCAAGTCTTGGCTGCGTGGAGCTTCCCTCCTTTTGATATGTGACCGCATGGACCTCCTCCCTTGCGGTCACATGGCTCTCTTTCTCATTGGGGCTAGCCCATGGGTCCTTCCGTCCTTGTTCTTCCATTGCTTCAAATATGAGAACACACAATGTATTTGCATTATATAGTATACCATTCTCATCTAAAGCAATAAGGAATTTTTTAAGAAACAAAAGCACCTGTTATTGTAGCATCTTAGCTCTTGCTCTTGTTATATGACCTATTGAAGCCTCATCACTAGCTTTATCATACACCCTTGGAGTGGAAGGTGAATGCGTAGTAGAGATGTCCTCATCATCCTTCCCCTCTTGAAAAGGAGTCGACCTCAACTCTGTACAATCTTGTCCAAAGAACTGTGATAAATCAGCAACATTAAATGTAGAACTTACCCTATAGTCATCTCCTGGAAACTCAATCTTGTATGCATTGTCATTGATCTTGGCAAGAACTTTAAAATGCCCATCACCACGGGGCATCAATTTGGATCTACGCTTCTCCGTAAAGCGTTCTTTGCGAAGGTGTACCCACACTAAATCACTCGGTTCAAAAAGCATTTTCATTCTAGACTTGTTAGCTTGGAAGCATAAGCACGTACTTTCTGTTCAATTACCTCTTTGGTCGTGGCATGGAGCTTTTTCACAAAATCAGTACATTTAGAAGCCTCCAAATTAGCACGTTCTTGTAGTGGGAGTGGAAGTAAATCAAGTGACGTGATTTGTTTGAAACCATACACCACCTTGAATGGACACAATTGAGTTGTAGAATGTACCACCCAATTATAAGCAAACTCCACATACGGTATACAATCTTCCCACTCTTTCATGTTCTTCTTTATCATGGTATGTAGCAATGTTGAATGTGCGCGATTCACCACCACCGTTTGTCCATCCATTTGTGGGTGACAAGTCTTCCGAAAGTAGCTCATGAATTTGACGTCGCGGTCAGAAACAATGGTTCTTGGCATTCCTTGCAATCTCACAATCTCTCTGAAAAACAAGTCAGCTACATTCGACGCATCGTCTTTCTTATGACAAGGAATAAAATGTGCCATTTTAGAAAATCTATCGACAACAACAAAGACTGAATCCCTCCCCCTCTTAGTCCTAGGCAGATGATACGGGGTCGTCCGATCTTCTTGACGTAGGATCAAGATACTCACGTGGAATTGATGAATCGTAGTGATCCCCCGTTACCAATGCAAGAGTTAGCACTCTATAATTCGCCCAATCACACGTGTTGAACTTCACGACCACTAGATGAAGTTCTATCGCGCTCCCAATTCCCAACGGAAAGGTTGAACGATCTTGATTTTTGACTAACTCCCAATTCCTTCAATGTTGTTCGGCCAACAGAAAGAACAAGAGTATTTTTAATATCAAAAGTGGTTCCCTTTTACAATGGGGGTCTACCCCTTAATATATAGTCTCAGATTAAGACTACTCAACACTAAATTTTCCATGTGGTACTATTCATGCGCATGCACTGTAGCATGGGCCTGCATCGCTTCACGCCCGCAAGCACTTTGCAGCACAGCATCGTAGCACGGCTCGCATCGCTCACGCATTGCACTATTCATGGGCTGATCATTGTTCATGCCGTGGACTTGTGCTTCCTTGGATGACGACCACATATCCTTGATCTCCATCCATCGCTGACTCTTCAAACCTGAGCACAAGTAAAACATTATTTTTAGGTAGTATAAAATTCTCATTTAAATTAATGACATATTCATTAAGGAGCAGGTTCACCTGAGATTGTAGTTTCTTGGCTCGTGCTCTTGTTATTGGTCCTGTTATTGATGTCTCATTACTAGCTTTGGCATTACTAGCGATGTCCTCATCATCCTCCCCTTCTTGAAAAGGAGTCGACCTCGACTCTGTACAATCTTGTCCAAAGAAAGGTGATAGATCAGCAACATTAAATGTAGAACTTACCCCATAGTCATCACCGGGAAGCTCAATCTTGTATGCATTGTCATTTATCTTGGCAAGAACTTTAAAAGGTCCATCACCACGGGGCATCAATTTGGATCTACGCTTCTGCGGAAAGCGATCTTTGCGAAGGTGTACCCATACTAAATCACCTGATTCAAAAAGCATTTTCTTTCTAGATTTGTTAGCTTTGGAAGCATAAGCACGTACCTTCTTTTCAATTACCTCTTTGGTTGTGGCATGGAGTTTTTTCACAAAATCAGCACGTTTAGAAGCCTCCATATTTGCACGTTCTTGTAGTAGGAGAGGAAGTAAATCAAGGGGCGTGATTGGTTTGAAACCGTACACCATCTCGAATGGACTCAATTGAGTTGTAGAATGTACCGCCCTGTTATATGCAAACTCCACATGCGGTAGACAATCTTCCCACTCTTTCAAGTTCTTCTTTATCATGGTACGTAGCAACGTTGAAAGTGTGCGGTTCACCACCTCCGTTTGTCCATCTGTTTGTGGGTGACAAGTCGTTGAAAACAACAACTTTGTCCCAAGCTTGGCCCACAAAGTCTTCCAAAAGTAGCTCATGAACTTGACGTCGCGATCTGAAACAATGGTTCTTGGCATTCCATGCAATCTCACAATCTCCCTGAAAAACAAATCAGCTACATGCGACGCATCGTCGCTCTTATGAGAGGGAATAAAATGTGCCATTTTAGAGAACCTATCTACAACAACAAAGACTGAATCCCTTCCCCTCTTGGTCCTAGGTAGTCCTAACACAAAATCCATGCTAATATCTTCCCAAGGAGCACTAGGAACAGGAAGTGGAGTATACAAACCATGTGGATTGAGTTTTGACTTCGCCTTATGGCATGTGATGCATCTTTGAACAAACCTCTCGACGTCTCGCCTCATCTTTGGCCAATAGAAGTTATCTGCCAACATCATGTAAGTCTTCTCCCTCCCAAAATGCCCCATCAATCCTCCTGCATAAGATTCCTGCAACAATAACAAACGCACTGAGGAATCTAGAACACATAGCTTATTCATGCGAAAGAGAAAACCATCATGAATATGAAATTTATCCCACCCTTTCCCATCTTTGCAATTAGAATATGGAGCTGCAAATTCATGATCGGAAGCATATAAATCTTTCAAACTTTCCAACCCTGGTACCTTTACTTCCAACTGAGTCAACAACACATGTTTTCTAGACAAAGCATCAGCTACCACATTCTCTTTGCCTTTCTTATATTTGATAATGTATGGAAAGGTGTCAATGAATTCTACCCACTTAGCATGTCTACGATTCAGTTTCGCTTGGCCCTTTAAATATTTCAAAGATTCATTATCAGAATGTATTATGAATTCCTTAGGCCAAAGATAATGTTGCCAAGTTTCCAACACACTCACAAGAGCATATAGTTCTTTATCATAAACAGGATAATTCAATTGTGCTCCATGAAGTTTCTCACCAAATATGCAATGTGTTTTCTTTCTTGCATCAAAACACCACCAATACCTATTCCACTAGCATCACATTCAATCTCAAAAGTTTTTGTGAAATCAGTAAAGCAAGCAATGATGCTTCACCAAACATTTCTTCAATTCAGCAAAAGCTTTGTCTTGTTTTTCTCCCCACTCAAAAATCACTCCCTTTTTAGTTAACTCATTTAATGGGGCAACAATGGTGCTGAAATCTTTCACAAATCGCCGATAGAAACTAGCAAGCCCATGGAAGCTACGAATTTGACTAACATTCACAGGAATTGGCCAATTTCTAATAGCTTCAATTTTAGATTCATCCACTTCAATGCCATGAGCTGAAACAACATAGCCTAGAAACACAACCTTACTAGTGCAAAAAGTACACTTCTCAAGATTGGCATACAAGCATTCTTTCCTAAGCACTTCTAGCACTTGTTTGATGTGTTCAATATGATCTTCCAAACAACGGCTATATATCAGAATATCATCAAAGTAAACTACCACAAATTTTCCAATGAAATGTCTCAAAACATGGTTCATTAAGCGCATGAATGTACTAGGAGCATTGGACAATCCAAAAGGCATCACTAACCATTCATACAAGCCAAATTTCATTTTAAAAGCAGTTTTCCATTCATCACCATGTTTCATTCTTATTTGATGGTAGCCACTTCGCAAGTCAATCTTAGAAAAGATAGTAGAACCACTTAACTCATCAAGCATATCATCTAACCTAGGAATAGATGACGATAGCGAACAGTTATGTTGTTAATAGCTCTACAGTCTATGCCCATTCTCCAAGTACCATCTTTCTTAGGAACAAGAATAACAGGAACGGCACAAGGACTAAGACTCTCGCGTACGTACCCTTTATCCAAAAGTGCTTGCACTTGGCGCTGAATCTCCTTTGTTTCTTCTAGATTTGTACAGTACGGCGGCCGGTTGGGAAGAGGGGCTCCCGGGACTAAGTCAATTTGATGCTCAATACCTCGAATAGGTGGTAGACCAGCGGGCACCTCCTCCGGAAACACGTCGTCAAAAGCCTGCAAAACTTGAGAAACAGCACTAGGAAGAGATGTTAAATCGTTAGTAGAAAGCAATGCATCCTTGTACAGCAATACAAGGTGCATCAAGGCGGGATCATCTTTCATCTCTCTTAGATCAGATTTGGTGGCTATCATGACTAAGTTTTTCTCTCCCTCACTCTTGCTTTTACCTCTCGGGTTTGGTTTGTGGCTGTCGCTCACCTTTTGTGGAATCACACTCTTTTGTTCTCTCCCTTTCTCACTCTCGACTTGCACTTCAATTTTTTGTACATTATCATTTACAATTTGAGAAGGAGTCAACGGTCGTAGCACCACTTGTTTGTTGTTCCACCAAAACTTATATTGATTAGTTCTTCCATCATGAAGCACAAGACGATCATATTGCCATGGCCGTCCTAGCGATGAAGTGACATACATCCATAGGCACAACATCACACTCCACCGTATCACGATAGGTGCCAATTTCAAATTCAACATCCACGGTGTATCCCACATTCAACGAGCCTTTCTCATGCAACCACTGGATCTGATATGGATGTGGATGTTTCTTGTACTTCAAACCAAGTTTATTGCAAAGCTCCTTGCTAGCCAAATTATGACAACTCCCACCATCAATGATTACCTTGCAGAATTTTCCATCTTTACTAACTTGAGCTCTTGTGTGGAATAAATTGCAGCGCTGTTCATGGGAAGGCTTTGGTTGCACACTCAACACCGTTGGCGCACACACAAGTATAGGACCAACACCGGGATCACAATACTCTATGTCTTGCTCCTCCTCATGTGCATCATCATATGTCCCCAAATCAGCATGGTGATCATTCTCTTCTTCACTTGCAGAATCATATTCCCCATTCTCTAATATCAACATCGTCTTGTTATTTGGGCAATCCTTTTGCATATGACCACGACCAAGGCACTTGAAGCATTGTATGCCGCTACTCTTCGCTGTAGAACCCACAGAGGTAGCACCACTAGCTGCTGGATTTGATGGCTTCCTTGCACTTGGAGTGGCTTCTTCCTTCTTGCTAGATGATGGGCGAAAACTTGAACCACCACTTGAAGCTGTTCTTTGGCTCATTTGTGATTTGGAACCATATCTCCCTCCACTGGACGGTGTACGGCCAGCAAAGGACGTTGGTCTTGCAAACTTAGCATCCTCTTGCAATTGTCGTTCTGCCTTTGTAGCTTGATGCACTAACTCATAAAGATTGTTATAAGGCTGAAAATTGACAATTCTTTTGACTTGATGGTTCAAACCTGAGAGGAAGCGTGCCATGGTTTGCTCTTCTTGTTCTTGAACCTTGGCTCGAATCATGGCTAGCTCCATCTCCTTGTAGTACTCCTCCACAGAATGTGCTCCCTGTTTCATATTCTGCAATTTATCAAATAAATCACGCTTGTAATGACGAGGAACAAAACGGGCTCTCATTTCCCGCTTCATCTCTTGCCATGTTGCAACAGGGTTTTCTTCATTCTCAGCTCTTTGAGTAATGATTTGTTCCCACCAATCCAAGGCATAACCTTCAAACTTAAGTGATGCCAACTATATCTTTCTCTCATCCGTATAGTGATGCATACGGAATATTTTGTCAACCTTCAATTCCCAAGTGAGATACTCCTCGGGATCAGTCCCACCTGCAAACTTGGGCATGGAAAACTTGAGCTTGCCCAATCCATCATCTTCATTGCGTAGACGACGATAATGGTCATTGTAATGCAAAGCAAAATCACCATCCTCTTCCATCGCATGAGCAGCACCACCACGCCCACCACGGCCTCCACCTAGACCCTGGCCACGCCCTCCATGGGCTCCTCCTCGTCCTCCTAGTTGTGGTGGACGCACCACATTGGCCGCCACTTGGTGTTGCGGTGCAGGAGGTACATGTGCAGCAGCTTCTCCTCCTTGAACACTTGCTTCATCGCCACCATTGCGAGCTTGTATGAGCCTAGTGAGGGCTCCAATGTCCTCCCGCAATTGGCGCACATTTTCATCAGCTTTTATCTCCATATTTTGCATATCCTTTGCAATATGATCAGCAAAAGCATCATATTTCTCATGGAGTTGATCGAGCCCTTGGCGTAGCTCACGTTGAAAGTGTTCACGGAGTGCTCCAAATTGATATTGCTTGATGAATGCTTGAGTTTCATTTGTCTCACCACTCTCATCATGGTGTTCTCCTCCACCTGACATGGTTAGCTATGCAAGAAACCAATAGCTATGTGGAATAATGCTTTATGGAAATCACTCAATCTCACTATTTTCTCTCCCAAGTAAAGTTCTTACCCTTCCGAAGTGAATTAAAGCCAATAAAAACTTACACTGTAGAAGTGGCAACAAAGACAAAGATGATCAAGCGAATTTAAGAGTGTTCACTACTTGCACAACAATGGTTATATGGTGGAGCTTGGCATGGGAGTGTATATCCTAGCAATCTGAAATTCTTGATGTTGTAAAGTTAAGTAATAATCCAAGCTAGAATACTTTGCCTAAGTGCTGATCCAAAAGATTTAAGTGAAGTTTATGAACGCACACACAAAGATTAATGTGACTCGATGCAAACAAAGAAATGAGCTAACTAGAGCCAATCTGAAATTAAAGATTAGATAGCTCGTTTTGCACCAAGTACTAGGAGAGACGCTAGCCAATTGCAATGATATGAATGTAAGGGCACGAGATTGCTCAAGAGATTAAATTAGACAATCTGAATTTATGGATTAAGAACTCACCCAAATTCGGCCAATGCTTTTTTTCTTTCTTTCTTTCTTTCCTCCACTATTTTTTTTGCTCAACTTCTTTTTTTTCAAAGGCCAAACTAGGTTTAATTGTTCTTTTGGTTTTGCACAGGTCACAAATATTCAGCAAGGTGTAAAGTACTCAAGAGCAACCCTAGATGCAATATTCAACAGCTAGTCTCAAAGATGAACGGAAATTTTTTTTGCGGTTCTGTAGCAGATCGCGTACTGTAGCAGATCAATTTTTTTCGGAATTTTGGATTGGACACAAAGATTAAGCTACTCAAAGGAACACAAAAATCAGCACCTAAACAAAATTCTAATGGATCAAAACCTAACAAAACTCTCAAAATTCACAGATGCAAAAACTAGGGTTTCGATTTTTTTGTGGCAATTTTCGGTTTCAATGGACTATAGGAACATAAGTAAATCAATCTAAAAGCAAGGGTAAATAATCCTACCGAGTAAACCGCGCTCTGATACCAATATGATACGGGGTCGCCCGATCTTCTCGATATAGGATCAAGATACTCACGTGGAATTGATGAATCGTAGTGATCCCCCGTTGCCAATGCAAGAGTTAGCACTCTATAATTCGCCCAATCACACGTGTTGAACTTCACGACCACCAGATGAAGTTCTATCGCGCTCCCAATTCCCAACGGAAAGGTTGAACGATCTTGATTTTTTGACTAACTCCCAATTCCTTCAATGTTGTTCGGCCAACAGAAAAAACAAGAGTATTTTTAATATCAAAAGTGGTTCCCTTTTACAATAGGGATCTACCCCTCAATATATAGTCTCAGATTAAGACTACTCAACACTAAATTTTCAAAGTGGTACTATTCATGCGCATGCACTGTAGCATGGTACTGTAGCATGGGCCTGGTACTGTTCACGGCCCGCAAGCACTGTAGCACGGGTACTGTAGCATGGCATGGTACTGTTCACGCATTTCACTATTCATGGGCTGATCATTGTTCATACCGTGGACTTGTGCTTCCTTGGATGACGACCACATATCCTTGATCTCCATCCATCGCTGACTCTTCAAACCTGAGCACAAGTAAAACATTATTTTTAGGTAGTATAAAATTCTCATTTAAATTAATGACATATTCATTAAGGAGCAGGTTCACCTGAGATTGTAGTTTCTTGGCTCGTGCTCTTGTTATTGGTCCTGTTATTGATGTCTCATTACTAGCTTTAGCATTACTAGCGATGTCCTCATCAGTAGTCGTACACAAAATCCACGCTAATATCTTCCCAAGGAGCACTAGGAATCGGAAGTGGAGTATACAAACCATGTGGATTGAGTTTTGACTTCGCCTTATGTCATGTGATCCATCTTTGAACGAACCTCTCGACGTCTCGCCTCATCTTTGGCCAATAGAAGTGATTAGCCAACATCATGTAAGTCTTCTCTCTCCCAAAATGCCCCATCAATCCTTCTGCATAAGATTCCTGTAACAATAACAAATGCACAGAGTAATTCGGAACACATAGCTTATTCATGTGAAAGAGAAAACCATCATGAATGTGAAACTTATCCCACCCTTTTCCATCTTTCTAACTAGAATATGGAGCTCCAAATTCTTGATCAGAAGCATATAAATCTTTCAAACTTTCCAACCCTGATACCTTTACCTCCAACTAATTCAAAAGCACATGTTTTCTAGACAATGCATCAGCTACCACATTCTCTTTGCCTTTCTTATATTTGAAATGTATAGAAAGGTCTCAATCAATTCTACCCACTTAGCATGTCTACGATTCAATTTTGGTTAGCCTTTTAAGTATTTCAACGCTTCATGATCAGAATGTATAATGAATTCCTTGGGCAAAAGATAATGTTGCCAAGTTTCCAACACACGCACAAGAGCATATAGTTCTTTATCATAAACAGGATAATTCAATTGTGCACCATGAAGTTTCTCACTGATATATGCAACATGTTTTCTTTCTTGCATCAAAACACCATCAACACATAAGGGATATGTTACGGATGGCGAAAGCGAGGAATCTGAACATGACGATGAGAAATTCAATGATTCTCCGCGAGAAGTTGTGTATTGTGATCCTGAGGTTAGTCCAACTTTGATGACTCATAAGGTGGATGGTGACAACAAGCTGATTGTTGAGAAGAGGCAGCGACGTTGTGTTTTTCAAACCCAATGCATGATCAAAGGCAAATGGTGCAAGCTTATAATTGATGGTGGAAGCTACAACAATGTTATCGGCAAGAACGTGGTTGATGCACCCTCATTAAGCACATGACATCATCCTAAACCATACTATATGCAATGGCTTCACAATGTTGGTAAGCTGAAAGTTACTCATAAAGTTCGTGTGCCGTTTTCAATTGATGGTTATGAAGACAAGGTGGAGTGTGACATCGTAACTATACACATGTGTCACATCATGTTGGGGCGTCCGTGGCAGTTTGATCGCAATGTTACACACCAAGGGAGAGCCAATCGATTCACTTTTATGTATAAAGGTGTATTTCAATCTTTGCTACCCAAGAGAGATGAGGAGATTATTTCTGACATTGCCATCAAGAGTAAGGAGCTTGTGAAGATTACCACGAAACCAAAGACGATTTCGCTTGAAGGGGGAGGGGATGATGTGGCCAAGAGTGTGAATACTACATTGATTTGTGCTTCACCCATGCAATCTGAAGTTACAAGGCTTAGTAGCTCCGAATGCGCAAGGAGAAAGAAGCAATCGTGATGAGGGCACTTATACATCTTCTCCTTTTGGTGATCATGCACATACTGATGAGGACATCCCCATTACATATACATCTTCCACTCCAAGCATGTATGAGAATAACCAAGAACCAGAGGGCCCAATGACGAGGGCAAGAGCCAAGCCTTTAAACAAACATGTGCTTTTGTTTCTTAAGGAGTTTCCTTTAATTGATAATGAACTTGGAATACTACCTCATGCTAGTATTTTATGTATTCTTAGGTATGACTCATGTGAAGACTTGGCAGAGCAAAAGGGAGGAGCCCAAGGACTTAAACTACATGTTTTGGATAAGATTTTCAAGCCAAATTCAGACTTCCGATGTGCTCAACCCAATTCAAACACAGATTCAACTCAGGATTCAATTCGGATTCGGTTCAGGACAGCCTGATAGGCAGTTACTAAAAAGGCCATAACTTTCACAAACGGATTCCGATTCAGGTGTTCTTATACTCGTTGGAAAGATAATTTCAAGGGATACGTAATGGATCTAGTCCCACATTCAATTCATTATGGATAAAAATTTATGACCGAAAAAATATGACGGGTGAAAATATAGTTTCCTTTTTATGAAAGTTCGTATCCAAAACCATATAGGGTTGAGTTGTACTTGGTTTGGGGACCATATGGACGTCCCAAGGGGCTATATAAACCTTGTATTGGCAGCCTTTAGGGGGAGACCAATTTTATGCATAAGATTGAAACATAGCTATTGCTTATTCTTTCAACACCAGAGTTCATGCGAGGACTTTGAGAGAAAACTAGGCGATCCATTGTTCGTTCTACAATTCAAGGTCAGGCCGTCGTTCCATTGGGAATTGGGGACTTGGCATTCGTCGTTTATGGTCTCGCGACGAACAATTATCCGGTGTGTTTTGGGCGTATTCCGAAGAGTTGAGGGTTCATGCATTGGCGCGAATGTTCAACTAGCGACATCGTCTACTTTGCATCAACTATCCACGGTTCCTCACTGAGAAGTCTGAACTCCTTGGTGGGACTAGAGTCCGAATTGACCTCTAGCTCAAACACAATCCGAGTCCAATTGTTCCAACTTCTGTTTCGGTCACTACATCATTGCAGGACGAACCACATTTGGTGTCTTTGTGCTTCACTTATATCCTTTTATCTTGAGACTAGCTGTTGACATTGCAATTAGGGCTACTCATTAAAATTGATTACACCTTGCTGATTTGTGAGGCTTGCGACGCGAGCTATGAAGAGCCACAAAGATAAAAAAGAAGAGATAGAAACACGTAACTTTTGCATACGACCTCCGATTGAGGCGTTTCTTGATCCGTTGGAAAGGAAACGAGAAGATAGAGCAATTTTGTGCCCTCGTATATTCAGTTGCAATTGGCTAGCGTCTCTCTTAGTACTTGGTGCAAAATGAGCTAGTTTCATCTCTGTTTCCGATTGATTCTCCCTAGCTCATTCCTTTGTTTGCATTAAGTCCCATTTATCATTACGTGTGCGTTCATACACTTCGCTTAAACCAATTGATCAGCATATAGGCAAAATGCTCTAGCTTGGATCATTACTTAGTTTTACAATACCTTGAATATCAGATTGCATAGGATATCCACATAACTGTCCAAACTCCACCTACACCCGTTGGTGTACTCTCTTGCTCTTGGTTACGCTCATACATTACCGGCTTGAGGTCGTTCGCTGTCACAATTGTCGATTTGCCGTCCTTGATTCACTTTGGAACGGTTAGCTTGTCTTGTTTTCATGATAGTGAGTTGCAAGCATAGAGAGAGCTTTTGTTTTACTAACCCGGATATAACCTCATTTCTTGTTTGTGAGTCGTTCCCATATCAGGTCATGAGGAGGATCCACCTAATCCGGAGGCGCCGGTTATGTGGACCAAGTACACTCGGTTGCGCGAGATGCTACAAAAACAACTTCATGATGGTGACAATGGCGTGCGCGATGAGCTCGGGGAAGTTCAGACAGGACTGAACACCCTCGGGGAGGAGGTCACACAATTGCGTACGACCATCAACAATAATAACTTTCTAGAGCTACGTGCCATGTTAGCACACCACAATCTACGTGGGGGTGCACCAGCTGATGATACAAGTGTGCACGGCCCTCCGGTCGTTCTACACAATGAGACCGAGGAGGAGCGTGCTATTCATCTGGATGAGGAGCGACGTCAGTGATAGGCGCGTTGCATGGCTGTGCCGCCAAACGTCGGGATGGCAGCCGCGGCACGCCCTCAGGCACATGGGCCTAGCCGAGGCAACGGTGGCCAGGGTGGAGGTGCACATAGGGTGCCCACGGAGGAGGTGTGCATCATGCACCTCGTAGCTGGGCTGACGCGGTCGAGCGCCGGGATGACGATTTCCCTGTCGACGACTACGATGACCGACAATGCCACCACCACAACAACGTGCAGCGTCCTCGCCACGACGACGCTGAGGATCTTGTCGCTAAGTCCAAAATTAATCTTCCTATATTTTTAGGTGGTACAAATGTGGAACAATATCCCACTTGGGAACTGAAAGTTGATAAGTTATTTCGGATGAACAACTATTCCAATGAGAAGAAGTTGTTGCTTGCATCCAATGGCTTAGATGATTATGCCACACATTGGTGGGAGCAGTTCATCCGTAAGCGCATGGAGTGCCATGAGTTGCCGATTATCACCTGGGAGCAGATGAAGCAGCATTTGCAGGCACGCTTTGTACCTCGCCACTACAAGCGCTCACTATTTGAAAAGTTGACAGGGCTGCAACAAGGTATGAAATCAATTGATGAATATCATAAAGAAATGGAGACTATCACGATACATGCAGATATCCGTGAGAATGAAGAACAGACCATGGCGAGATTTCTAGCTGACATGAATCATGATGTCAAATGCATTGTCAATCACCATCCCTATAATGATATGATTGAGTTGCTGCACCAAGCATGTGAAGCTAAGAGACAAGTGATTGAAGATGCACGGTTCGCCGCCCGGTCACGTTCTTCAGCCAGTCCGGGACAGCCATATAACAGCAGCCAACCAAACAAGAGCACTTTGGCTGCAAGTAATTCGGTGATGCGCAGTTCTGCAAGTAAGAAGCTGGAGAGTGCACCATCACTGGTGCGTCGACCTATGGCGCCCGCTGCTAGTGTGACCTCGTCTATGCTGCAAGGGCGTTGGCCATTTTTAGAGGGACTGCCCAAATGTCAGAACTATGCTTATCACAGAGGATGGCGGTTATGTTTCAGCTAGTGATGATAAGTCGCCTAATGCACAGGCAGTCTTGCACACTGATGACATAGAACAATGTGAGTGTGATCCTGAGTTTCCTAACACTGAGCAGTATTCCATTGTTTGCACGCCCAAGGTGCTTAGTGTGATGCCATCACTTGAACAGCGGTGCAATTTGTTTCAAACATGGGAAAAGCTTGATAAGGGTAAGGTGTGCAAGGTGATCATTGATGGCGGGAGTTGTCATAATCTGGCTAGCAAGGATATGTGTTATAAGTTGGGTTTGAAGTATTTTCCACATCCGTGTCCTTATCATGTGCAATGGTTGAGCGACAAAGAGGAAGTGAAGGTAAACTATATGGTGCGTTTGACGTTTTCTATTGGGAAGTACACCGATACTGTGGACTGCGATGTTGTGCCTATGACGGTGTGTCACTTGCTCTTGGGACGACCATGGCAATATGACCGTTCTACTGTTCACGATGGGCGCATAAATCGTTACACATTTCGATGGAACAATATGGATGTCATCTTGAAGCCGCTTACACCGCAACAGATTATCAATTCCTCCATGCAGAAAATTGATATGCACGTTGAGAGTGCACAAGAGCGAGAGAACCATCTGAGTAGTAACAAGAAACTTGAGGGAGAGAAGAATTTAGTGATGTTAGTGAGAGACCATGTGGTTGTGACCCCATGTGTATGATGAGTAATTGACAAAGGTTTAGGAAAGTCGAGTTTGGTTTGTGTGGTTCGGTCCATGACATTGCGTGGTGCAACCGGACTCGGTCGGACTTGGTCAAACCTGGTCAAGGTGATTAGGATGCATACGCTGTTGATTCGACAGGTTTGGGCTTTTACTTGTTTAAGATTACTCTTAATGCTTCTGTTGATTACATGCTATCGAACGGTGCTATGTGATGTGTTTCTTATCTGTGATGGCTGCAGGACATCGAGGTGGAGTCGTGGTGAGGCATGAAGGACCAGACTAGGTGTAGGCGGTGCCGAGGTCAGAACGATCAAGGTGTGCCGAAGACGGCGAGGACTCGAGGTGGTTGCGATGCTTGGACGGCAAGACACGAGGAAGCTTCCCAGAAGGTGCACGAGGGGCGTTTTGGGGAATACGCAAAGCTGCACTAAAGGAAGCGGGCTATGGATAAAGCACTAGAGTTGGTGAAGGCTTAGTGGGTAAAGAGAGGATCAAACCCATTAGTGGGAGGCTATAAAAGGAGGTTGTCTCCTGCATGGTGTTCATTGCTTTTGGGGTTGGTTTTGCTTTGGTTTTGCTTTGAGGCTTTAGTTGGTATGGGTTGTTGAGAGCAGGAGAGGAGGCTTGGCTCTGTGTGTGTTGTCTCCCGTAGCCTCCTTGTTCTTGGTTGTTCTTGAGAAGCATGTAGCTTATCTCTTTGATTCCAAGCATGTATGGGGTTGTAGGGATGGTATGAGTTGATACTCTATGTAATCATGTATCTCTCTTCCTCATTATCAATCCAAGATGGCTTTGTTTGAGTTTGATTGAGGTTCTGTTTCTCTGTTGGTTTTGTCTCTTCGATGCTTGCTAGGCTTGATTTCTGAGATTTTCGTTTTTGTGTTGTTTCTTGTTGAAGAGTAGCAAAATGGGTTGCTCTGTGATGGAATTGCATTTCTAGACCCTTTTGTCAACTAGTTCCAAGGGCAAAATGATCGAATCAGGAGAATCAAATTTCTTTCAGCTTGTGCCTTATTCATTCCCTGTTTTCCATATCTAGGGTTTTGTTGTAGTTTGTGTTTCCCTTCTTGAATTGGCATGAAACTTGGCATGTTGAGTCCAGAGGCTATTAATTAGCTACTCTCAAAGTTTCATGTTCAAAGGTTCAAAGTTCGAAGAGAAATTTGGATTTTTGGCCTGCACTCAGTACCTTTTCAGATTTTATCTCAAATCTGAAATTATTGAGTTTCTAGATTTTTTCCTTGTTGTTTTGTGTCACTCTGCTATTTAGAATAGATGTATTCACTTTTGGCAAAGGGAAATTGTCTGCAAGCTTTTTAATTGGTTGAAATCTCAATTCTTGAGTCCTTCTGCGCAGTAGTTTCAGTCTGTTGGTCTGAAACTTCAGGGGGTCCGGTCTGACCGGGCTTTTCTTGGTGGTCAGACTGGCAACATTCAAGCGGTCAGACCGGCGGCTGGGCAACGGTCAGACCGCCCAGACACTTGCGGTCTGACCGCCCCCAACAACTTTGTGGTTTTTGGTGCTGTGTCTTTTTGAACCATTTTCTCTCTCTTTCCTCTGAGTTTTCCTCTGCATATTTCTCTATGAGTTGTTGGTTCCAGTAGGTAGAATGATCTCTTCTTCTTCATAGCATTGGTTGCTATCGGAGAAAATTTGAGGTGTGTTCTTTTGGGGGAATTTTTAAAGTCGACATTCACCCCCCCCCCTCTGTCGCCATTTCGGTCCAACAGTTAGCCACCAAATCAGAGATGAGAGAATTCAGCGAGGATCCTAATTTGGTGCACGTCGTGCTACTGTACAAAGACGCATTGCTTTCGACTAACAACATAACTTCTCTTCCTAGTGGTGTTGTTTCTGTTTTACAGGATTTCAGCGACGTCTTTCCAGAGGAGGTACCAGCGGGGCTACCACCAATACGCGGGATAGAACATAAGATCGACTTGATTCCAGGAGCGTCGCTGCCGAACCAACCACTATACCGCACCAATCCCAAGGAGACAAAGGAAATTCAGAAACAAGTACAAGAGCTTCTCTCCAAAGGGTATGTCCATGAAAGCTTAAGCCCTTGTGTTGTTCCGGTTATTTTAGTTCCTAAGAAAGATGGTTCATGGCGTATGTGCGTAGATTGTCGAGCGATTAATAATATCACAATTCGATATCGTCATCCTATAGCTCGCTTAGATGATATGCTAGACGAACTGAGTGGTGCTATTATTTTCTCTAAGATAGATTTGCGCAGTGGTTACCATCAAATTAGAATGCATGAAGGGGATGAGTGGAAAACAACCTTTAAAATGAAATTTTGGTTGTACGAGTGGTTAATCATGCCTTTTGGTTTAACTAATGCACTTAGTACATTCATGCACTTAATGAATCATGTTTTAAGATATTTTATTGGTAAATTTGTGGTTGTGTACTTTGATGATATTCTGATTCTGAGCATGAAATAGTCCATGAATTTACACCACCATATTCACCCCAATCAAACAGGGTAGCTGAGAGGAAAAACCGGACACTAACAAATTTGGTTAATGCCATGTTAGAGCGTGCCGGTATGCCTAAGGCATGGTGGGGGAAGCTATTCTAACAACAACTTGCGTCCTAAACAGAGTAATCACTAAAAAGAGTGAGATTACTCCGTATGAGGGATGGAAGGGGAGAAAACATAATGTTAATTTTCTGCGAACTTGGGGTGTTTGGCAAAAGTCAATATACCATTGCATAAAAAGAGAAAACGTGGACCAAAATCAGTCGATTGTATTTTTCTAGGATATGCTCAAAATAGCACGGCCTATAGATTTTTAGTAGTCAAATCAGAAACTCCTGAAATTATTGCTAATACAATAATGGAGTCTAGAGATGCTTCATTCTTTGAGAATATATTTCCTATGAGAATAGCAGGCAGTACTTCACAAACAGAGAATGTTCAAATTGATTATATTGAAAGTGAGAATAATCAAACTTCTGAACTTCCCACCATTTCTGAACCAATATGTGATATCCCTGAGGAGGATAACAATCTAGTCGCAGAAGCTCCTCGCAGGAGCAAGAGACAAAGGGTTAAGAAAACCTTTGGTGACGACTTTATTGTGTACCTCGTGGATGATGTGCCAAAGACTCTTTTGGAGGCTTTATGCATCTCCTGATGCTGAGTATTGGAAAGAGCCAGTCCATAGAGAGATGGACTCTATCGTGGATAATGAGACTTGGGAGATCACGGATCGTCCTATCGGGTGTAAATCTGTAGGATGTAGTGGATCTTTAAAAAGAAACTAAGGCCTGATGGAACAATTGAGAAGTACAAGGCAAGGCTTGTGGCCAAGGGTTACACCCAGAGAGAGGGAGAAGATTTCTTTGATACCTATTCTCCTATCGCCAGACTAACTACCATCAGAGTGCTCCTTGCGTTAGCATCTTCCTATGGTCTACATGTTCATCAAATGGACGTGAAGACAGCTTTCCTTAATGGAGAGTTGGAGAAAGAAATCTATATGGATCAACCGGATGGTTTTGTGATTTCTGGACAGGAAAATAAAGTATGCAGATTATTGAAATCTTTGTATGGCCTAAAACAAGCACCAAAACAATGGCACGAGAAGTTTGACAAAACTTTAACATCTACTGGCTTTGTTGTGAATGAAGCTAATAAATGTGTGTACTATCGTTATGGTGGGGGTCAAGGAGTGATCTTATGTCTATATGTAGATGACATACTTATATTTGGAACAAACACTGCCGTAATTGACGAGGTCAAATCTTTCTTATGTCGGTGTTTTGATATGAAAGACTTAGGAGAGGCAGATGTCATTCTGAATATTAAATTGATCAAAAGCAAGGATGGGATTACTTTGAATCAATCTCATTATGCTGAGAAAATATTAAGCCGCTTTAGTTTTGAAAACTGTAAAGTTTCACAACACCCTATGATGCGAGTATTAAGCTTCGAAAGAACCAGGGGTTATGAAAAGATCAATTAAGATATTCACAAATTATTGGGTCACTTATGTATTTAGCTGGTGCCACAAGACCTGACATTTCATTTGCTGTGAACAAATTAAGTCGATTTACGTCTAACCCAAGAGATGATCACTGGGAGGCACTTGAAAGAGTGTTGCGCTACTTGAGAGGCACAACATCTTTTGGAATACATTATATTGGACACCCTTCTGTATTAGAAGGATACAGTGACTCTAATTGGATCTCTGATGCAGATGAGATCAAAGCTACAAGTGGTTATGTATTCACTTTAGCTGGTGCTGCAGTTTCATGGAGGTCTTGCGAACAGACCATATTGACGAGGTCAACTATGGAAGCAGAACTTGTAGCACTTGACACAGCCATGGTTGAAGCTGAATGGCTGAGAGAGCTTCTATTGGACTTGCCATTGGTTGAGAAACCAATACCAACAATCCTGATGTACTGTGATAATCAAACAGTGTTGGCCAAAGTCACTAGTACAAAGGATAATATGAAGTCCTCTAGACATGTGAAGCGTAGGCTTAAATCTGTCAGAAAACTGAGAAACTCCGGAGTGATTGCTGTGAACTATATTCTGTAACATCCTAAAAATTTGAATTCGAAAATATAAAGTTTTTGAATTATTTTTGCAATATATTCTGATTATTGGATTTGGATTTTATGATGTTTTCTCGAGGTTTTGGTTAAGGTTCCCAAAATTTGAAATAAAAAGAAAATATACAATTAAAAGGAAAATTCCAATTGAGATTAAGAATCTGAAAAGATGATCCAGAAATTAGGGGAGAGGAATTGAAATAATATCTCGGGGTTTATGCAGAAAATTGTGCCAAAGTTTAACCAAAAATATAGCAAGAAATAATAATAATAAAAAAATGAAATGGAGTTGGGCCAGCCGAAGCCAGCCCAACCCCACTCCCATCAATCGGCCGAGCAGCCACTCCGCAGCGCGGCCCAGCCCAGCGTGCGCAGCGCGCCCGCGCTCTCTGCTAGGCGGGCCACGCCTCCTCTCCCCGCCTTCATCCACTGCCCGCGGGCCCGCGCGCTTCTCCGCTCATTCCTCGGCCGGTGGCCCGCGCTCGCGTCGCGCTCTCCCTCGGTCGGCGGGCCTCCCGCCGCCGGCTCTCTCTTCCCCTCTCCCTCTCTCGCTAACCGGTGGGCCGGCCCTGTCAGGGGCATCTTCCTCCCCCGGACGCCTTTTTCTCACTTGGCGCAGAGCTTGAGCTCCCCGTGGAGCTCATGCACGGCATTGCCCTACCGCGCCGTCCTGTCGCCATGGTGGAAAGCCTGCGGAGTTGACGCCGCCCCTGGCTCCACCGCCTCCACCCACGGTTCGGCGCCACCGCCCACAGTTTTCCCCCGCCCGGTCGCGTCGGCCCGGCTACGTGGCGCCGGTCGTCTGCCGCTCCGCCCGTGCGTGGGAGAGGCAAAAAGCGGAGGAGACCGCACAGGGGGATGGGTGCGCTGCGTCACACCGCGGTCTACTGGGCATTTACGCCGCCTGCGTCACCGCCTGGCGCCACCACCTGCTCCGACGGGACCGCACGGGCTGTCGCCCGTTGCCAGCCCCGCTCGCGCGCCTATAAAAGTCGCTGAGGGCTCCACCGGTTCCCCACGCACCTCTTCGCTCCCTCACGGTAATTGCCCAATCAAGCCCGTAGCCACCGAGAGCCCGTTCTTCCCAACTCGGCGAGCACACCGCCCGCCGTTCCTAGCTCTAGCGTCCGATTCCTTCGCCCACACCATCCCGGAGCACCGCGGCGATTCCTGCCTCGCCCGAAGCTTCCCATCACCGTCGCGCCGCGCACCGCGACCTCCCGAACCGCCGCGCATGACGCCGCCGCCACCGTGCCCCTCGGCCCTGCAAAGCTCACCACCGCACCCGGCTTGAGGAACGCGTCTAGCTTCTTCACCGGACCTCCTCGACTCTCCTTCGCCGCGGCCACCGTCACCCGACTCCGCTACGACCCGCTCACAGACCCACCTTAAGGGACTTAATCGCCCTATAGAGGTAGGCAAAGCCTCCCGCTCACTTGGCTATCGGCGCTAACTCGATCCCCGTTCCCTCGGCGCGCTCGAGCCCCCGGCTGCAGCCGAGGTCGAACATTTCTTTGGTTCCATCGGCGGTGGGCCCCACATGTTAGCCACGGTAGCGAGCCAAGGTGACACTGGACCCCACCGGTCGATGGAACTCTTACACCGAACCCGTCTTGACATGTGAACCCCATGAGCGATGCTGGACCCGCATGTCGATGTACGAGAGAAAATAAAAGAAAAATAAATGGGAAAACCAAATAATGCCAGAGAATGACAATGGGCCCCACACGTCAGGATTTAATAATTTTTGGATTTGACCGAAATAGAGGACTTTGACCAATCATAACTTTTGAAACAAATTGCTAAAGTTGTTTAAATTCAAGATCTATCTAATGGAACCAGAACCATAATTTTTGGAGTTCATTTGAATTTCTGGTGATATTTTGTTGATTGGTTGCTTTTCTTTTATTTGGGGTATTTCGCACGATTAAATAGTATACGAGGCTCAGGAAGAGGAAGTTGAGGCAGCCAACTTGGAAGCTTCCGAAGACCCAAACCAAGACCCCCGCGAGCAAGGTGAGTCAATACTTTGATCATGTTGAACCTACGTTTTCTGCAAATTACTTTTGTTTAAATTATCAAATTGCATGATGTTATGTTATATGCAAATACATGTTAATTTAAGATTCTAGTTATATCCCATTGTGTACTTGGTTAATATTACCCCTCCTTTGAAATGTTTGAACATGTGAACATTGTCGCCTTAGCACAAATTATAATAGTAACCTTTCAAAAATAAGTCCGTAATTATATGCCATGCGTAGTATTGTTTAGATACTCATGGGCGCGAGAGCGCCCAAGCATCACTTTTAATCCTGAGAAAAATTGGTTGGGCAGTCATGGTGGTAATAACTGATAAATGTTGGATATGATTATTTTATGTTTCCAAAAACCCCAACATGCTTAAATATCTGGGCGGATGGTTCGGGGGTATGGTGCAGTGGTGCACGAGAGTGTGGTTTGTGCTAGAACCGCCCAGATACCACTAAGGACTGAATCTTGTCATGTCAACTCGTGTAAAACAGTACAACCACAAGTCTGTAAAATACAACTTGGCTTAGTAGATTTACCGGACCCTGAAAGTCATCCTTCCAAGAGGAGGTGTGGGATAGTGCAAGTGGCAGTCTGTGTGACGGCTTGAATGGGACACCCGGGGAGGGTGAAGTTTTGCTGTGGCGGGCTAGCAGGGGTGGGGAGCCAGCTGCTAAACGTTCAGAAGGAGGACATCCCGCACAACGTATGGGACCCACCGCAAGTGGGAGCGACCCATAGGGTGAAATGATGGAAGGGGCGAGGTACTTTGAAAAGTTACTGTGATGGTCTGCTCAACCACATGACTAAGGAATCGTGTGGGGGCAACGAGTTGATTGTCTCTTGTGGTGAAAGTGTACAAACTCTGCAGAGTCAAAACTATTCGAATAGCCGTGCCACGGTCAAGGGCAGACATGGGAACTTAACTGGATATAGTTCTGTTTTAAAAACATTGAAATCGGGAATGGAAACTTGAAGGGCGAAGGACGCCTGGTTTGGAATTGTCTGGGTGTTGTCGATGGGAAGTTAAGCGGCTATAACGTGAAGAAATTGCTATATGGTGCAGATGCCATGTAACGGTGGATGGAATCGAATCGATATTAATAATGCATTTCCTTGTACATTATGATTTGGTTCAAATTGCTAGGTCTTAGGGATTTTTAAGTAATTGTATTCAAAAGCACTCTACGCAAAAATAAAATAACCCGAGCCTTTCTTTGATAAGCCATGCATACTATTTAATTGCATTCATGTATTGGCTCGCGAGCACGGGTCGGAGTGCTCATGCTCGCTTTGCGACAAAATTCAGAAACAGGAGTTCAAGGACACTACGCCTATGAGGAGGCCCACCAACGCCGACGGAAGCAAAGGCGATAATTAAGGCGTGACCTCGGTGGTTAGGCATAGACAAGTAGACCCTAGGTGTCGTGTACATTTATGTTACCGGACCACGTGGCATATATTGTACACATTACCCTACTGGTCGCTTGCCTGTGGATTTGGGTTTGCTTTGCTATAGTTTCCGCTGCATTTATGTAATGAAGGCATTTGGCCAAAGCGGCCCCTTTTGTAAACTCTGATCACCCGACGTGGTGTATTTCAATCTGTGTAATATAATGAAATGATTCAGCAATGTTACTGTGTGCACAAACTACTGATCCAGGGAATAGTGCAGTAGACACAGTAGATTCCGGATTGAAAAATCCGGGGTCTGACATATTCACACTGAGAAAAATCTGGCAGACCCTTTTACAAAGGGGTTAGCACAGAAAGCAATTTTCGTTGCATCTATGGACATGGGAATGAGGCCCATTTAAGTTACATCACAATGGTAACCCATACCTTCTTGATCGGAGATCCTGTGACTTAAGCAATGGGAAAAACAAATTGATATTGTAACAAGAGAGTACATATTTATTGTACCCATGTCCTAATAAACAATGTACTTTCGACTGTATGGAAGGTTGGCATAAAGTCTTAATGTATTCTGTTGTCCAAATAAGGAAAAGGTATTAGCCTGCAGGATACCTAGAAAGAATACACCTACTTGAGCTTAACTGTGTGGTCACAGTTCATGAGAACGGGGCATTCTCTATAAAGCTCATGAGCAGATAAGGGAGCATGACCAAATAACGCTCCGTTTAGGTGTGGTTCATTGGCAGCCTAGTGCTAGTTGAGATTTCAAGTGAAATCTGATCACGAAAAGCTGTGAATTCGAGGCATAGTCCATTCATCAGCTGTGAGAAGGTGAATCTTGTCATTCTAGGTGCAAGTTCAACCCGTATGGGACTTACACTAAAAGACTGGTATATTAACAGTACTTCAGCACAATATCTTTGTCATTTGTTGTAGGAGCCTAGATTTTATAATCCGGATTCCTCTGTGATTCCACCGCACTATTCCCTGGATCAGTAGATAGTGCTCACAGATTACAGTTCTGATTATCAAAGTACATATCATGCGGAAGCGTAAATATAATAGTAGACTTACTCATGGGCCGATTAGGCCGAAATCATTAAATTGCAGTAGCGGAAGAACGAAGCACACAAGTGGAACCTTCAAGACATGCCCACAGGCAGCCAACTGGAGGTTCGCGACCTAGTCCTTGACATCTTCATCTTCTTTTTCACCATGACCAATAATGTTGCTGAGGCGTATTGATCTGATTCCTGACTCTGGATTTATTGTGAAAGTGAGTGTGAGCACACTAACCACCGTGCTCCGCGAGCCAATACACAGAATGCAAATAAATAGTATGCATGGCTTATCAAAGGAGAGGCTCGGGTTATTTTATTTGCCAAAAATCGCTTTTAGCAGCATTATTATTATTTAATCATAGTGTTTTTGACGCTACCTAAACTCCACATAACAGTTGCCATAATTGACTTAATCCACCGAAATACACTTTCTTTATTGATTGCTATCTAAGACTCCAAACAGCGAGTGACATCATTTATTTAATCCACCGATCATGCTTTGTATTTAGAATTCCTAATAATCCAATCTTGTAATTACTATTCATCAGCTCCTCACTCCTGAATTCTAATAATTCTCTAACATAATTACTTTCAAATCCACCGATATCATTTGTATCAGGACTCCCTAACAATTCAATCTTTTTAGTTATTGATCCAAGACCATGATTTGCTCTTCCGACAATCAATCTTATTTTCCATTATCTACCTCTAACTAGTCCACCAAGTATATCAGCGATCAAGTCTATGATTTACTATTACATATCCACCAAGAATATCAGTGATCAATTCTATGACTCGCTAGTATACATCCACCAAGAATATCATTGATCAAGATTATACTCCAATATTTGTTATTTTTCATCCCAATTCCTAAAATTCAATTTATCTATCTGGTATTTGATCAAATCCTATTAATCCCATTATCACCAACATCTCCCAAGAATTTATATTAGTTATCAATGTCGTAATCCAGCAATTACCTTTTTACTCCCTAATTCTCCCAAAATTATTTAAATCATCTATCTAGCCTATATATTCATTTAAGCTCCACCAATTTATTTCTCCCGGACTCCACACTATCGTTTACTTTTTATGATCGACATGAATCCACCAACAATTTTATGTGTCAACCATAAACAACCATTTTCTTTACTCAGGACTCTATTTATTCTTCCTGATATTTTATTTGTGAGAATTATTATCATTATTTAAAAATATAATACATAGAAATTTCCTGAGACCTAACAGTTTTGAGCAAAAACATAATGTGTAAGAGAATGCAATAATAATAGCGATCTAGATTCCATCCACCGTTACATGGCATCCGCACCATATGCTAACATTTCAGCGTTATAACCGCTTACATTACCACTAGGACGACACCCAGGACAACTCAAATCAGGGCTTTCCACTGCCCTCCACTTTTCCATTTCCACCCACAAGGTTGTTTTTGAAACAGAACTATATCTGGTTAAGTTCCCATGTCCGCCCTTGACCATGGGCACAGCTATTCAAATAGTTTTGACTCTGCAGAGTTTATACACTTTCACCACAAGAGACAATCAACTCGTTGCCCCACACGATTCCTTAGTCATGTGGTTGAGTAGACCATCACAGTGACTTTTCAAAGTATCTAGTCCATTTTGTCATCTCACCTTATAGGCTGCTCCCACTTGCGGTGGGTCCCATCTATGCACGGGATGTTCCCCACGGCTACTAGCGTTATTCGGGCTCCACTCCCCTCAGCGCTAGTATGACTGGGAAACTTTACCCTCCACTCGATGTCCCTTTGGCCTTCTCTTGCCCTTGCGTATCCACTCCTATCCACTACCAGTGAGATGAGTCCGGGGGTTTCGATAAATTTACTTAGCCAAGTTGTACTTTACAGACTTGTGGTTGCACTGTTTTACACAAGAGGTCATAACAATATTCGGTCCTTAGGATTACCTGGGCGGTTCTACCACACTCCACAATTTGTGCTTCCACTGCACCACATATGGCCCAGGTTTTTATGAAAATAAAAATAAATAAATAAATAAAAGTGATTAAAATAAAATTTTAAATTAAAATAAGTATTTTTGTGCGTAAATTTTAAAATTTGGATTTGCCCTGAATTTCTGTTTTGAAAAAAACTAGATTTAAAAAGTATTTTGGGTAAAATCTAACATTATTATTATTAAATAAAATCATATTTTGATTTTCTATAAAAATCCTAGTTGAAAATAACTATTTGGTGTTATTTGGATTTTCTGAGTTCTCTAAAATTTTAAAATGTATTTTTGAAATTAAAATGTATTTTATGTATGAAAATTAAATACCGAAACTAGTTGGAAATATTTTTATTAAGTCCAGAATGTCACCAGGAGCTTCTGTGAATTTTCCTGGAATTTTATAATTTTATATTTTTCTGAGCTTATTTGGATTTTCTGGCAATTTCTGAAAAACTAAAATCAAAAATAAAAAAAATTAAAAATCCCAACCCTCCCCTCTGGCCGCCACGTGGACGACCAGATTGCCGCCCACGTCGCCGCTCGATCCCGCCTTCCCCCACCACCCGGCTGCCACGTGGGTGGCCCAGATCAGCCGCCCGCCCCGCCTCCTCGGCCCATCTGCGCCACCCGCGCCCCCTCTCTCACGCGCTCGACCCACACTGCTCGGCGCGCCTCCTCTCTCTCTCCTCTCTCTGCGCTGGCCCACCGTCGACCACCGCGCCTCCCTCTCCCTCTCTCCCTCTGCGCCCCCGGGACCACCTGTCGGGGCTATCTTCCCTGTGCGGCCCCGTCTTCCTCCCGCGGCCGCCATGCGCAATCGCCGCCTCCGCCCTACCCGCCGGCCGCCTCGCGCCCGCCCACGACTCCCTCGTGCGCCACCTTCCCCGCGAGACCCCCCCCACCTTCTCCGCCCCGTGCCCCACGTCCCCCTCTTCCGCGCCCCTCCGCCCCTATAAATGCCGCCCACGGCTCCGCCTCTCTCCGTGCTTCCTCCCCCTCCGCTCCCCATCCCCTCCCGACCTTTCCACCGCCGCCGTGCCGGAGTCCCCGAGCCACCGCCGCTTCTCCTTCGTCGCCGGCCGCCTCCCGTGCCCGCCAAGCCCCGCGCAAAGGTAATTCGGGATCCCCGCGTGCCCCCTTCCTCCTCCGCTGCTCACCGCCGGTCGTCGCCCGCTGGTGCGCCGCCGCCGCTGTCGCTCCCTGGCCAGCATTGCCTCGGGCGCCCACGTGGCAGCCACACCCCCGCCACCTCATCGCCGCGTCGACTCCCTGCTCCCCGTCAGTGCCACGCCAGCCAGGCCCCACCCCCGCGCCACCTCACCACCACTCCCGGTCCATGGACCTAGTACACATGGACCCGGGCCCACTTGGCAGTCGGCCCAACCTCTGGCTGACGCAATGCTGACGCAGTAATCCCTATTTTCCAGTACAAAATTAATTCAGCCGAGATAAAAGCCCTGCTGACGCCATAAATACAGAATTTTTTTAGAAAAATAATTCCAAAAATCCAGATTTTCCATTTTCTCTCTTTTTAAACTTCCCGGAGCCCGTTCTTCTTCGTCCTAACTCCGATTTAGCCCATTCAAATTTCTAAATTCATCAAAAATTCCCCTCTATCCATTTCTAGCCTCAATTCAAATATTTGAAGTCAATTTGAATTTATTTTCGCGTGTAGACTTCGACGATTCGGGAAAATTCTTCGACGAAGATTCAAGCCAAGTTGAAGAGCAAAGTAAGTCACACTCCTTGATCATGTTGATCCCAGTTTTCAAAATAAAATTATGTTGATCTAAATTTAGTTATTGCCTACTTGTTATTATCTCCATTGACCTTGAATTATCTTGATACCTTGTAACCCTAGATTCAAACTCTAGTTAATACATTAGTGTTGGCTAGAGAGTTTAATCAAATGCTTAGACTTGCTTAGTTATAATATTTGTTTTGGGATATTTTCACATAAAATGATAACCCTTTTCACATGAAATGATAAGCTTTTCAATTGTACTCTTGACTTTGGTGAGTCAAGGGGTATGTGGTTTAGACTTAGGCAATTGGTTAGAGTGGTGGGTGCAGGCATGCCCTGTTGGTTAGAGCCGCAGTGGTCGATTGTCGTGCACAGGGGTATGTGGTTGGGCCTAAGTCAGATTAAGGACCAGTCTGTGAGCTACTGTTGCAAAGCCCTATCGTACTACCACATGGCTGGTATGGGACAGCCCTCGCTGAATAATTTGCGAAGTCCCAACCTGAGTCAAGTCGTAGGTTGAAAGTGAGCGTGGTTGGTGCCATGTGAAGTCTCACTTAGGCGAGCGTGGTTAAGCCATGAGAAGTCTCGTCTAGGCTCAAGAGGGGGTCCCGGTCTGGTGAATTACTTACTGGGGTGAAACCTTAGAGTTGGCTTGGCCAGGTTGAAGGCTTTGCATTGTAAAGGCCTGTCACGACTCCTTGCCGCACACCTAAGGAAGTGTGTAACTCGCGTGGCACAAAGGGATGATCGTGTCTTGTGGGTAAAGCTGTACAACCTCTGCAGAGTGTATAATCTATCCTGGATAGCCGTGCCCACGGTCATGGGCATGCTGAGTAAAGGTTTTTCATGGATTAGATTTTGTATTTCAAAACTGATTTTCGAAAACCTTATGGATGGATGGAATCCATGAGAGAGTGAAAACCTTGTGGGTAGATGGAACCCATGAGAGAGATTGGAAGCTTGTGGATGGATGGAATCCATGAGTGTTTGGAAACGTGTGGATGGATGGAATCCATATGTGATCTTTTGGAAAAGATGGTCCGGGTGGGATGCCTGTGGATAGGTTGGTGTTTGGTCGGAGCCTGCACTGACGGTATTATTTTCAATTACAAGTATTGTTTTTACTTACTGTAATAAATTCAGCAATTTCAATCTATCTATTGTATTTCTTTAAATGTTGTTTTATGCAAACTAACCTTATAAGCCTTCCATTGAAGCCTTTATCATTATGTTGCATTTCTCCGTGTGATTTGCGGAGTACAAGTTTGTACTCACCTTGCACCCCCCCCCTACACAGAGGAAGATGTCGTCGACTACGGTGAAGATCTGGACGAATAGGCCGCGTCTTACTGTCGTTTGTCTGTGGGCAGGCTTGGGCTTCGCTTTTATCAATTTGCTTCCGCAGTTATTTCCTTTATTTATTTTGCCAATGAGCATTGATGTAAGACTTGGCTATAAGGCCATACCTTTTATTTAATATAAGAAGTCATTTGTGCTTGGTATTTATCTTTGTTGTACTGTGTGCACTAGCTGATCCTGGACTAGTGCGATTTACACAGAGGATCCGGAGTCATTACTCCGGGTTCCGACAAAGGTGGTATCAGAGCCATGATGATACTAAGACGCGACCGTAGGTAGAATAGAATGGACAGACCCTAAGGGCTTATTTTTAATAAGCAATATTTTCAAAAAATATATATGTATGTATGTATATATATATATACATATGTATGCTTATTCTTACCCCTCAATCTTTTCTTTCTCTCATCCCTCAACTCTTCCTCATCTTTAATGTGATCATTCAAAGATACCCTTCTGACTTCTCTCTCTTTTCAAAAAAATGTAGATGGATGCTTTCGATGTTGCACCCACTGATGGATGGAGTAGAGGCCTTCTTCGACTACTTCGTCGTTTGGTTTTCCGACGCCGAGCCTTCTTCCTGCATAAAGTAGAACACCATGGAGACCGGACGATGGGACATCACCTCACTCTACTCATCACCAAGCGAACTGAACAAGGAAATCTGCGCCTCCGCTTCAAAGGAAATGGATACACGTTTGGACTAGCCAGACAAGAAGCCTCTCGTAAAGCAGTTCTTCGCCTCTGCCGCCTTTTCAGCCTCCGCATTGAGGGATCACGAGTTGTATCTCGAGAGCCACGAAGGATGACCCCAAGACAACCCTTACCCCTTTAGGATGAGTTGTTAGGCTAGCTAATAAAACGCTGTTATGAGCTGTCAAGTTTTCTCTTTTGTCGACAGTCGTAACTATTACTTATTATGAGATTAATAAAGGTTTTATTAAAGTTGAAGTTTTGTTTTGGGTTGCGCAAAATATCCCCTATTTCTCCCTTTGCCTTGAGTCTCCTCTCTCCTAATTCTTAAAAGCAACAAGCAAATGGTGAACACAAGGAACAACGGCAACGACAGCCTCAATGGAGTATAAGGAAGTCAGTCTGTTCCCACTTCTCCTCGAGCAAATGAACCTGACTGGGCTCAGATGATGGCAAACCAAACTCAACTCATTCAACTGCTGACACAGACCATCAACAACTCCGCACAACATGCTCCACTTGTGCCAGCTCAAGCTCCGTAATCAAGGCTATCGGAGTTATGAGGTTGCGTCCTCCGACCTTCTCCAGCAGCACTGAACCCATGGACGCGGATGATTGGCTCAGAGCCATAGGATAGAAGCTGGATATAATCCAATGCAGTGATCGAGAAAGAGTCTTATTTGCTTCACATCAGCTGCATGGACCAGCATCAGAATGGTGGGACACATACACTGCCGCTCATACCAATGCTCAAGCTATCACCTGGAATGAGTTTATGCGGAACTTCCGCAAAGTTCATGTTTCTACTGGCACCGTCACTCTCAAGAAAAGGGAATTTCGAGCACTGCGCCAAAGAAGCCGCTCTGTCAATGAGTACTTGCAGAAGTTCAACCAGTTGGCCTGTTATGCACCAGAAGACATCGCTACAGATGAAGCCAAGCAGGAAAGGTTCTTGGAAGGACTTAATGATGACCTGTCAGTCCAACTCCTCTCCAATGATTATGCTGATTTCCACCAGCTTGTTAGCAAGGAAATTCGCCAGGAGTCCAAGCATCAAGAGATGGAGAATAGTAAGAGACGGATGCATGA
Organism: Dendrocalamus sinicus; assembly: GCA_036346575.1. NCBI lineage: Eukaryota > Viridiplantae > Streptophyta > Magnoliopsida > Poales > Poaceae > Dendrocalamus > Dendrocalamus sinicus. The sequence continues at coordinate 10,238,711 of CM070658.1, forward strand.
TCAGCATGTGAACACCGGCAGTTTCTCCAAGGCCAGAAGAGCTCCACCGCAGACCAACAGATTCCAGACTTCGTCATCAACCAGAGAACTAGTCCCCGCTGACACTACCCTCAACACTGAAGACAACAAGGTCTTGAAGGACTCAAACCCTGCAGCGGGAATCACTTGCTTCAACTACCATGAGATGGGACATTACGCCAGCAATTGCCCCAAGAAGCAGCAGGTAGTGAAGAATGGTACCCTGGAGCATCGACTGCCAACCACCTGCAGGTAGCAAATAGAGGGCCGAAGAAGTTCATGAAAGGATGCCTGAATCAGATCTCAGTTCAAGCCATGCAGAGTAAGATCCAACCCATTTCTTGCTAGCCAACCCGAATCTCGGGGATGAGATTCCTTTTAAGGGGGGTAGATTGTAACAGCCCAGGTTTTTATGAAAATAAAAATAAATAATTAAATAATTAAAAGTGATTAAAAAGTATTTTTCCCTGAATTAAAAGTGCTTAAAAAATATTTTGCCTAAATTTTAAAATTTGGATTTGCCCTGAATTTCTGTTTTTGAAAAAAAACTAGATTTAAAAAGTATTTTGTGTAAAATCTAATATTATTATTATTAAATAAAATGATATTTTGATTTTCTATAAAAATCCTAGTTGAAAATAATTATTTGGTGTTATTTGGATTTTATTTGGATTTTCTGAGTTCTCTAGAATTTTAAAATGTATTTATGAAATTAAAAAGTATTTTAAGTATGAAAATTAAATACCAAAACTAGTTGGAAATATTTTTATTATGTCTAGAATGTCATCAGGAGCTTCTGTGAATTTTCCTGGAATTTTTGGAATTAATTTTATATTTTTCTGAGCTTATTTGGATTTTCTGGCAATTTGTGAAAAACTGAAATCAAAAATTAAAATTCCCAAGCCTCCCCTCTGGCCGCCACGTGGACGGCCAGATTGCCGCCCACGTCGCCGCCCGATCCCGCCTTCCCCCTCCACCCGGCTGCCACGTGGGTGGCCCATATCAGCCGCCTGCCCCGCCTCCTTGGCCCATCTGCGCCACCCGTGCCCCCTCTCTCACTGCCGCCCGACCCCACCTGTCAGCGCGCCTCCCCCTCTCTCCGCATCTCTCTGCCTGCGGGCCCGCCCGTCAGACACCCGCGCCTCCCTCTCCCTCTCTCCCTCTGCGCCCCTGGGCCCACCTGTCGGGTTGTCTTCCCCGCGCGGCCTCGTCTTCCTCCCGCGGCCGCCTTGCGCAACCGCCGCCTCTGCCCTACCCGCCGGCCGCCTCGTGCCCGCCCACGACTCCCTCGTGCGCCACCTCCCCCGCGAGACCCACGCCCCCCCACCTTCTCCACCCCGCGCCCCACGTCCCCCTCTTCCGCGCCCTCCGCCCCTATAAATGCCGCCCACGGCTCCGCCTCTCTCCGTGCTTCCTCCCCCTCCACTCCCCATCCCCTCCCGACCTCTCCACCACCGCCGTGCCAGAGTCCCCGAGCCGCCACCGCTTCTCCTTCGTCGCTGGCCGCCTCCCGTGCCCGCCTAGCCCCGCGCAAAGGTAATTCGGGATCCCCGCGTGCCCCCTTCCTCCTCCGCTCACCGCCGGTACGCGCGTCGGTGCGCGCGCTCCTCCGGCATTGCCTCGGGCGCCCACGTGGCAGCCACACCCCCGCCACCTCATCGCCGCGTCGGCTCCCCGCTCCCCGTCAATGCCACGCCAGCCAGGCCCCATCCCAGCGCCACCTCACCACCACTCCCGGTCATGGACCTAGTCCACATGGACCGGGCCCACCTGGCAGTCGGCCCAACCTCTGGCTGACGCAATGCTGATGCAGTCCCTATTTTCCAGTGCAAAATTAATTCAGCCGGGATAAAAGCCCTGCTGACGCCATAAATCCAGAATTTTCTTTAGAAAAATAATTCCAAAAATCTAGATTTTCCATTTTCTCTCTTTTTAAACTTCCCGGAGCCCGTTCTTCTTCGTCCTAACTCCGATTTAGCCCATTCAAATTTCTAAATTCATCAAAAATTCCCCTCTATCCATTTCTAGCCTCAATTCAAATATTTGAAGTCAATTTGAATTTAATTTGAATTTGGTGGGTTATTTTCGCGTGTAGACTTCGATGATTTGGGAAAATTCTTCGATGAAGATTCAAGCCAAGTTGAAGAGCAAGGCAAGTCACACTCCTTGATCATGTTGATCACAGTTTTCAAAATAAAATTATGTTGATTTAAATTATATTGCATGCATATGTTTATTCAACTTATTTCAATTCTGTTTTAAATTTAGTTATTGCCTACTTGTTATTACCTCCATTGACGTTGAATTATCTTGATACCTTGTAACCCTAGATTCAAACTCTAGTTAATACATTAGTGTTGGCTAGAGAGTTTAATCAAATGCTTAGACCTGCTTAGTTATAATATTTATTTTGGGATATTTTCACATAAAATGATAACCCTTTTCACATGAAATGATAAGCTTTTCAATTGTACTCTTGACTTTGGTGAGTCAAGGGGGTTTATGAATTATTTTGAAAACAAATATAAAACTGGTTTAGACTTAGGCAATTGGTTAGAGTGGTGGGTGCAGGCATGCCCTGTTGGTTAGAGCCGCAATGGTCGATTGTCGTGCACAGGGGTATGTGGTTGGGCCTAAGTCAGATTAAGGACTGGTCTGTGAGCTACTGTTGCAAAGCCCTATCGTACTACCACATGGCTGGTATGGGACAGTCCTGGCTGAATAATTTGCGAAGTCCCAACCTGAGTCAAGTCATAGGTTGAAAGTGAGTGTGGTTGGTGCCATGTGAAGTCTCACTTGGGCGAGCGTGGTTAAGCCATGAGAAGTCTCGTCTAGGTTCAAGAGGGGGTCCCGGTCTGGTGGATTCTTTGCTGGGGTGAAACCTTAGAGTTGGCTTGGCCAGGTTGAAGGCTTTGCATTGTAAAGGCCTTGTCACGACTCCTTACCGCACACCTAAGGAAGCGTGTAACTCGCGTGGCACACCTAATAGATTGAGCTATTCTAGTTTCTTGATGACACATGAGTTAGTACAACCATTTATGAATGCAAAAAGATCTCTTTTGTGCGAAAAAAACTGATCTCACCAATTCTTTCTCATGAGACTGCTTGCCATTGCACTTGGCATGAACTTAGAGTGAGTTTAGATGACCAAGACTGTCTTCTTAAGCTTCTAGCTTGGAGTAGTCGCATAAGGCTTGAGATCTAGCACATAACCAAAAATGTTGGTTGGAAACAATCATGAGTTTAAAAAGAAAAACATATATCAAATGTGCTCAATTTGCTTAATTCCACATAGAACAGGTACTTAAACAAATGTCTCATTCTTGAACTTGTAGCACTCTAAAATGATTCAATACTAGCTTCTTGGTTCCACTTAGCTTATTGACATGGCCTGCATCATCTTTGGATACCTTTAGCTAGACTAGAATCATGGTTGACTTGACATGCTAAGAAATTCAATCAAATTTCAGATTATAACTTATTTGGTTTAGCTTGTCTCTACATACATTGCTATGATCTTGATAGCATACTTGTATGTTATGGCTTGATGTAATTCTCATATAGTCATTTTGGATAATTCTCGTGGCTCTACATGCTTAGAATAAAATTACTTCAGCCATTTCATCCATTTTTGTGACTTATTCTCTCTTTTGCATCCTTGTTGTGTTTATTGCCAAAAGGGGGAAAATAGTGGGAGAAAAAGCCTTTTTGGGAGCTTTGAGGAAAACTTGCTCTTTCTTTTGCTCCTTATGTCAACATGGTCATTAGCATCATTTTCTTCCTTTGGACCATGTTTGACTTTCTTTTCAAACTCAACTTTGTGCTTTTTCTGGGTTTGTCAATATACTCATCAAGGGGGAGATTGAGAGACCATGTGGTTATAACCTCATGAGTGTGATGAGTAATTGACGTCGGTTTAGGAAAGTCGAGTTTGGTTTGTGTGGTTCGGACCATATCGTTGCGTGCTGCAATTGGTTTCGGTCGGACTTGGTCATATAGGCTTAGGATGCTTAGACTTTTGTTACGACAGGTTTGGGCTTTTACTTGCTTAAGATTACTCTTAATGCTTCTGTTGATTACATGTTATCGAGCGGTGCTATGTGATGTGTTTCTTGTTTGTGATGGCTGCAGGACGTCGAAGCGGAGTCGTGGCGAGGCATGGGGTGACCGGACTAGACACAGGCGGTGTCGAGGTCAGAACGGTCGGATGTGTCGAAGACGGCGGAGACTCGAGGTGGTTGCGAGGCTTGGACGACAAGGAACGCGGAAGCTTCCTGGAAGGTGCAGGAGGCGTTTGGTAAAGCGCAAAGCTGCACAAGTGGAAGCGGTTCCGTTCAGGATTTAACGGGCATAACGGGTTGGAGACCCGTTAGCCAAAGGCTGTAAATAGGAGTGAATTCCTGGTTGTATGCATGGCTTTGGGAGAGTTAGGGTTTTGTTTGAGTCAAAAGAGCCTTTGGGAGGTTGTTTTGCTTTGAGGCTTTAGTAGTTGAGAGTTGGTGGTGACGGCAGAAGCATGTCTCCTTCGATGCCTTTCTGTGTGTGTGTGTGTGTGTGTTTGTGTGTGTGTTCTTGAGAGATAGGGAAATGGATTCTTGATCATTCAAGCATGTATAGGGAAGTAGAGAGGATGTGAGTTGATTCTCCTATGTAATCATGTATCTCCTTTCCTCAATATCAATCTGAGATGATTTTGTTTAAGTTTGATCGAGCTCCTGTATCTCTGTTGGTTTTTGCTCTTCGATACTCTCTATGCTTGATTTCTCATTTTTTGTGTTTTGAGTGATTTCTTGCTGAGAAGGACCAAAATGGGTTGCTCAAGGATGGGAATAGGTCTCAAGATCATTTGATCGGTTTTTCCCAAGAGCAAATTGGTTGAATCTCAAGAATCATCTCTCTCTCTTGCCTGTGTTCTTGTTTTCTCTGTTTTTCATTTCTAGGGTTTGATGCCTGTTTCGTTTTCCCTTCATGAGATGACATGAAACTTGGTATCTAGAGTCCTGAGGCTATTAATTAGCTATCCTCAAAGTTTCATGTTTAAAGATTCAAGGATTGGATGGGAATTTGGATTTTGGGGCAATTCTCTGTACTTTTCAGATTTTGACCAAAATCCTAAATTCTGGCCTTTGAGTCCAGCTCTCTTGACTCCATAGGTTCTCTTGGCTTTTTGGAAGGTTATCTTGCTGTTTTGGACTAACAAAACCAGAGAAAGTCCTTCAATTTTGCTGCTGTGTGAAGGTTCAATTCCTGCTGTCTGAAAATCAGCCTGACTGGTCTGTTCTCGGGGAGGCCGGTCTGACCGGACTTCACATAGTGGTCAGACCGCTCTACCAATGCCGGTCGGGCCGAAGCGGCGCAGTGCGATCGGACCGCCAACAGGAGCGGTCGGACCGGTTCGATAATCGCGATCGACCGCCCTGCTGTTTAGGTGTTGTGTTTTCCTGGTGTTTCTTTTCAGCGCTTATGTTTGCTTTCTCTTCTTTCTAGTAGTTGTCTAGTAATGCTTTCCACAGAGATTAGGTTTTTCTCACCATAATTTCTATAGCTATTGGTGAAGAGAAATCGTATGTGGATACTTTTGGGGTAAGTTTTAGAAAGTCGACATTCACCCCCCCTCTGTCGCCGATTTCGATCCAACATTTTATTTTCTATGTACTGTGTCTATGGCAGGTGGGTCCAGCTATTATTTAAATAAATAGGGTATGGCCCACATGTTAGTAAGAGTGTATTGTATTAATCCAGCATTGTATTTATAGAGGCCATCGATCACTAATTAATTATCATTAGCATTAATTTCCTCTTGTCCGAATATTAATTAGGCTTATTTATTTCCTAATGAACTTTGTATTACTCACTAATTAAATCCTGATTTGTACCGGATCCTCTTTACTAATACTAAAAAAACATTAACTAAAACCTAGCGTAAATCGCGAAGGGAGGGATCGAACTCGGGCCTGTGGGGTGAGAACGAGCGCCGTTAGCCACCCGGCCCTCGGGTCTTACCTGACAAAAGCGGCCGAAGAACCCAAATGAAAAGAGGCAGTCGGGGTGCAGAGTAGAGGAGGTTGGGGCGGCGTGCGGGCGGCGGCGCCGGCGGCGAGGGGTGGCCGGAGCGGGTCGGGTGACGATCAAATTGGGTACTCCGCGGGCAGGTGAGCGTTGGCGGGGCCCGAGGAGCTCCGAGGCGGACCGGCGACGAGCGGCGGCGGTGGCTTGAGGTGGGGCTTCGGCACCGGCGGAGTGTAGACTAAGAGGGGCTCGGCCGAGCGCGGGGCAGCTTTGCCGGACCTCGAGGAGGGTGTGGGAGAGAGGAATTGGTCCGGCGTGAAGTGGTGCGGCGGCGCGCCCGGTTGCCAGAGCTTGAGAAGAAGGGAGTGCCGGCGAGAAATCAGGGCACCGGAGGCCAATTGGGGGCTAGGGGAGGGAGAAGTGAGGTCGGTGGTGAGCATGGGGGCCTCGGTGCCTTTTTATAGTCGGTCGGGCGGAGCTGGCGACAAGCGGCACTGTTTGGTCAAGTTGGGGGCGGCAGTGGCAGGCGGCGGTGGCGGCGGGAATCCCAGCTGGCGTGTGTGTCTACTCGAACCTTTTGCGTTGTGCATGCGAGGGAACACGATAGGGCAGCGGAGGCAGCGGCGACGCCGGCGCTTGCGTGCCACGGGAAAAGAAGCTGAGCAAGGCAGAGGGGGACCGGGGAGGAAGAAGGTGCTACGCGTGGGGCGGGGAGAGAGAAGGAGAGTGCGGGCGGGGCCACTGGACAGGGAGAGGAGGTATGAGAGAAAAAGGAAAAAGGAGGAAAGAGGGAAATGGGTGGGGCCCACATGTAATAGGGAGAAAGAAGAAAGAGGAAAAGGTGTTGAATTTGGATTTTAAATTTGTATATTGAGCTTCTATTTTAAGATTATGGTTCCTAATTTCTGAAAAAAAAATTTCAAGTCTTTGTTCAATTACTTAAATACAAAATATACTAATCCTTTTTTATTTGATGTTCTTTATTTTCATACCTTTATTTCCTTTATTGCTTGACTAATCATAATATATGCTTAGTGTGTTGTATATTTTGTTTTATGTATATGTACATAATTTCACATAATGTTATTTTGCTGGCTTACTTAATTTTTGCATCCATATTTATATGTATTTTAAATAATATTCACTTGAATTTATATTTCCCTATATTACTAATTATGTTATCATTTCCAAAGTTAGACTCTGTATTTTAATTCAGATTTCTCACTTTTTATACTGGATCACCTTTTTAGATTTGTATTTAAAATTTCAATTTTCTATTATTTGCATATTTCCTTTTTGGCATTACTAATGTTTGTCTTTATCTTTTATGAATTTATTCAATTTTTGGAATCTCAACCAAAATTCAAGAAAGAAAGAAAGAAAATGCCATAAAAATCCGAATTCAAATAGAATATATTGCAAATCCCTTCAAGAAAAATCATATTTTTCAAATTTAAATTTTTGGGATGTTACATTTGTTTACTTTGCTTTGGAATTGGTGGGGGATTGTTAGAAATTGGCCCATTTAATTATGGCCTATTTCCATAATTCCAAAGCATGCATGGTTTAATACCATATTGCTAAGGCAGGGTGAGCAAGACCGATTTATAAGGTGGAGTCCTCCCCACTCCTTGAATATGGAAAGAGATGGTATGAGGATGGTTCTGTCTAGTCGCGCACGCGCGCGTATTCACGTATTTTCGCGTGAAAATCGCGTGACTTGTGACTTGCGACGCGCAACCATGCTGTGACGTGGCGCGCCACTTGGCAGACCAAGTCCATCTTTATTTTGCTGAACCATGCACCCCACTCTCTCTGTTTGAATGAGATTCAAACGTTTGAATTTGAGGCTTAATTGGGTTTTGATGGCAGGCAGCTTTTAGTGGGTAAATCACTGGTTAAATGTTTTCAGTTACCTGTGAATAATTGAGCAGTTACCAGTGAATTATTTCAGTTCAATGGGGCAGTTACTAGAGAGTAATTTGCATATCTATATATACCTGGAGATGTCCAAGGTATACAATAGAGAGAATCCCTTACTGCCTGCATCTCTACATCTGTCATCTTATGCTGTTGTACTTCGCCGTCTGAACCTCGTCGACCTTTCTTCCCGGCGTGCACCTGGAAGGAGGGAGAGCAGATATCTCCAAACCGTTGCCGCAGAGAGTACCTGCATGGGGCGGCAATAAGGTTTCTGGGCAGCGCATCTGCGCGACCGCTCACTGCACCGCAACATCTATGTTCTGCACTGCATCAAGCCTGCGCAGCTTCCTGTTCTTCATCAGGCTAACAAGTAAGTCGTTTGTGCGAACGTTCGACTTCGTTATTATATTATTTTTCTTGTGTATAGTCTGAAGTATGTTGAGTAGCTTACTGTTAGTTGTGAGTTTTGCATCATTAGTTTATTATTTTTGTCTCCTAATAAAACTTGGAATTAAAATATTGCCCACATTTGTAACAGTTCTTTCAACACCAGAGTTCATGCGAGGACTTTGAAAGAGAACTAGGCGATCCATTGTTCGTTCTGCAATTCAAGGTCAAGCCGTCGTTGCATTGGGAATTGGGGACTTGACGTTCATCATTTGTGGTCTCGCGACGAACAAATATCCGGTGTGTTTTGGGTGTATTCCGAAGAGTTAAGGGTTCGTGCATTGGCGCGAGTGTTCAACTAGCGACATCATCTACTTCGCATCAACTATCCACAGTTCCTCACTGAGAAGATCGGGACCCCTCCCCGTATCAGTTAGTTTGGCTAAAGAGGAAGGCACAAGATCAATCAAGTTCTCGTGATTGCAGTTCTATCCATAATGTTCATGAAGTTCTCAACGTCAATTCTGAGCTTTCTAATGCACACAAAATACATATTTGGAAAGCTAATGAAGTCTACTTTCCAACGAATCAAATGGTGCTTGATTTGGAGCTTCCTACACAAAATTATGGCAACTTCATCAGATGTTGCACGAGTTGTCCAGAGAGACACGTGAGACCTACCAAACATAAAGAGTCCGAAAACTGCAATGCAAGTAAGTGTAAAATCCGACCACACCATAGTTTTCCAAAGGTTGAGAAGGATTCTTTTTCAAGTTCCAAACGGATTTGGAAGCCCCTTGAATAAGAAAAGAAAACATATACAGATTTGAATTCAGTTCGGATTTGGTTCGGGTCAGACAGGAAGTCCAACACTAAAACGCCCATAACTTTCACAAACGGAGTTCAATTTGGGCGTTCCTAGACTCGTTGGAAAGCTATTTTGAAGCTCCATACAATGGATAAGGTTCCAGCTATGGAATCCTCATGGTCAGGTCGCAAATTGAGAGAGAATTTAGTGGTAGTAGTTTAGACATTTTGTTTTTAGTTCGTATTGGAGTTTGTTTCGGCCTTAGGCCAAGTTGTGCGTGAGTTTTAGTCAAAGCCGTGCATTGTGCACCAATATAAGGCTAGGGCCTTAGCCCCATTGTAACTCAGGCTATGATGTGATAAGTTTTTATACTAGTGAAATAAAGGAGAAAATCACCATGATGGTTGGTGGCGGCCAGATTGCGTGATTGTAAGGTTTTCTTGTTTAGAGTTTGCTGAGTTGGTGCAAAGCAAGAATAAGAGATTCTTGAGATTGCCCATTGAATCTATAAGGTTCATCTCTTCTAATTTATGTCTTCTTGCTGAATTTACGGTTTGGGGAGTTCGACGGATTGCTTCTAGTGTGCGCCTTCATACTAGTGCAAATTACTTTTATCAATATTGTTTGCTGCATCAAGACAAGGAAAAGACTCTATTCAAGGAGAAGGAACCTCGCTGATCATATTGGGAAAGATCGGGCCATCTCTACGCATCAACTAATCCTTAGTTGGTCCGCATCAGTAAGTCTCCGACCGTCAACGATTAACCAGGGTGGAAAGAAGAGAGGCGTCAATCAGGAAGTTCTGCTCCGTGTTCAGCAGTGGTTGAACACAATCAGCCCAGACCGATGAAGCCTCCCAACATGTTGGTCGTCCAACAGCCAGGTCTCCCTCGGTCCCCGTTCACCAGGGTTGGTGGTCCATCACCACCGATCCAACCGTAACAACGATGTTGGGCGTCCCATGCCTCATCAAGTAGGGGTGGTAGATTACATGCCATGGTTGCAAATAGAGAACAACTAATATATGCACGAACAAAATATATTGAAGTACTGCAAAATAATTCATAGGAATTTTGGTGTACTACTCGTAGGAATTTTGAAATATAGCAAATGAGCTCAAAATCTTATGAAATTTTTTGTGGTACTCCTGACAAAGTGTACTTAATTGTATATTTGTTTTCATAATTTTACCCATTCTGAATTTTACTCCAAAATTCTTACAAACAATATATTTAAATGAATTTTTAAGTAAAATTTAGAATAGATAAAATTATGAAAAAAAAACTACGCAATCAAGTACACTCTGTTGGAAGGCTCCTCAAAATTCTTTTATCATTTTTAGATCGTTTGCTATATTTAAAAATTTTCTACAAGTAGTACACATAAATGAATTAGCTAATTATGAATTAATTAACACTAATTATGCATGTATAGTTAGCTCCGCATGGTGGCTTTGCAATAATAGTGGCCATTTCTATAGCAACATACTAGCGTACATACATTTCTAACAAATATGTGCAGTGACAGCAGCATGTAAAATATGCACAAAAATATTATATTATAGCAGTACGAACAAGGTAACATGTATATGCATGAACCGAACAATTGTGCGTATGAAATAATGTACGTGCATTATTAAGTACTTAACGATAAAAATTGCATTAACAAAAGTATTAAATACCGCGGGCAAACGATTGGAGATCGAAATGAGCAAATGCTTCTGATTAAGTTCTTACGCAAGCTTTGGCTTCTGACGATTTAGGTCGCGCTCTTGCTCTTATCAGGTTCCTTAAAAGCTACTCCACTTTGCTCGCACCACAGCATTTTGGACGGCGTGGGCGCTTCCTATGGTATCCACGTCGCCCCGAGCCCTCTACTCCTCGCGCCATCTCTCTCTCCCCCTCCAGATCTCCCCCGCTTCTCGCAGTCTCGCGCGCCCCCTCCTCCCCCGCTCCGCCGCCGCCCCCTCCTCCCCGGTCCCCGCCGCCGCCTCTCTCCCCCGCTCCCCGCGTCTCCCCGCTCACCCGCCGCCGCCGCCGCCCCCTTCCCCTTCCTACCCCGCCGCCCCTCCCCGCCGCCCCTTCTCCTCCTCCCCTCCTCCCCGCCGCCCCGTGCTCCTCCTCCTCCCCCCCCCATCACCCCTCCTCCCGGTCTCCCCTCCTTCCCGCTCCCCGCCGCCTCCCCCAACCCCTCCTCGTTCTCTCGCCGCAACTCTCTCTCTCTCTCTCTACTCGAGCGCCTAAGTCCTCTCCCGACGGCGGCGCCACGACCGGCCTCCTCGGCATGGTGGCGGCGCCCGACCCGGCCTCCTCCGGCATGGCGGCGGCGCCACGACCCGGCCTCCTCCACGGCGGCGCCACGACCCGACCTCCTCCGCGTCGGTGCCCCCGACCCCGGCGACATGCCGCTGCCTCCACGTCGCCCGAACCGCCTCGCTGCCGACCGCACGTGGTCGAGGTAGCAGCGGCCGTGGACCCTCTCCCGACGGAGGCGCCCACGACGTCCTCCGACGTGGTGTTCCTCGTCCAGCCACAGCTGCTCCAGCGCCTCAGCGCCCTTCCTCTTCAGCATCGGCGGGGCGTCCATGGCCATCCACAGGTAAGATTGGTAAGCTTCCTCTTAAGATTGGTAAGATTGGTAAGCGTCCATGGCCATCGGTGGTAAGCTGCTGAGTGACACTGGCCTTCATTTTCAGTGATGGAGGTTACTTCAACGCAATAATGAGCTTCCCACAAAATTATCCGAACAGCCCTCCATCATCGATTTATTTCAAATGTGGCATCCAAATGGTTAGCTTTTCACAAGCATAACTTCGTATTTACGTGCTTCCATAATCCATCATTTTGACATTGTGCATAATATTTGTTTGATTGCCGCTTATCCGGATGGGCGGGTGTGCATTTCTATTCTTCACCCACCGGTGAAGACCCCAATGGCTATGAGCTTGCAAATGAGCGTTGGACACCATGCATACGGTAGTGCTTCTTTATGGTGTTTATGATGCTAACAATGTGTACCCTTTTAATTTTGTCCTGCAGCAATTCTATTCTATCAACATCTATTTTGTGAAGTCTTTATCTGATAAATTTGCTGCGATGCATCATCAAACAGCATTCAGAAAGGGGAAAAAATTATAATGCAAATAAATGCAAATTTTGAAGTTAATTGTGAGATCTTGGGTGTGTGTGATGCATTACTATTGCTACTTTCTGGTAAATGTTATATTTCAACTGAGAACAGCCTTAAGCCCTTAACGCCAAAAATGCAAATGTGTCCTAAACTTGATATATTTTATATCAGTGTGTTTGTAGAACATTGGTGATGGCTTTCTTGTGCATTTCTATATATTCGTGATGAACATTTATGTCTTACCTGCATAGTTTATTTTTGTTAATAGTTTTCTTTTTCAAATAAAGTTACTGAAAAATGTGATGTCTTAATTAACAGTAGCTTCAGTGAGTTGCTTGTTCGTTTTCAAATATCAATAGTGTATATCATCTTTCACTCTCTATATATGCTTTTGCTCCTTAACGTTTTCCTTCTGCAGATATATTCCGCCCTTTTGTAGGTTTTCGTGAAGTGAGGCTTGTCAACAAGGAGTCAAGACATGTATGTTAAATATGCTTTGTGCTAATAGAAACTCTCTGTTAAATATGCTTTGTGCTAATAGAAACTCTCTGTTTTAATTATGGTGTAACTTAATCTGACAACTTTCCTGCAGCTTGGTGGAGATCCTCATGTCTTGTGTTTTGTTGATTTTGACAATCCTGGCCAAGCTACTGTCGCTCTTGAAGCTTTGCAAGGTGAAATACTTATCTGTAGCTATGGATTATGTAGCTGTATGGATAATCTATCTATTAGCTTTGATGACATACAATTCTCATGTATTTTATCGTTGACTTATATGTTTGCATTCCCCTTTAGTTCCTCATCAATCTTGCTTGTGAATTGGTCATTAAATTCATTTTCTTCTTTGGTTTGTTCATTTTACTTTATGTCAATTGCGCTTTCTTTGTGCGCTTTCTACATCACGAGATCATTAAATTAGGTCCTGCATTAGGGATAGCAATCGCTCACGTTTAACTCGGTAACTTGATAATTATATCGGCATCTCGACTATGTATGCAATAAATTTACTACAAAAACTTGTTGAGAAGTCGGTGTTATATTTAATGTTGTTTGTGTTGAATAGGTAAAAGAAAAATATCCATGAAGTAACATGTTGAATTAGGCAATAGTAAATGGGACAATGACATAATGAACGACATACTTTTCCATTGATTCCTTGTGTACTAGGGATTACAAATACTTAGTTGCCACGTGTACAAGAGCTTTTAGCCAGCATTAAACCAGAAAAATGATATCTAATTAGTTGCCAGTTATTTCTAGCAGGTTATGCTATCTAAATTTGGAGCATGTGGTTTCCATGATATTGAATGGATTCCAACACCCCCATCCTCGTGTGCGGTGGGCTGCAATCAATACCACTTGATTTTGCTTCGGTTGTAGTTTAGTGTAGTAATTGTTGTAAATAATCTTGTTTAGAAGTCGTGTGCAAAGTTTGGTCGTGATTGAAGTCGGTTTGTAACTGTAGTCGAAAGTCGAAGTCGAGTCGTAATCAGAGTCGGAGCCGGAATCAAATTGTATTCATAGTCGAAATCATGAATTTTAGAGTTCATTTGAATTTTTCTTTGGTCTCTCAGTTCCTCTACATGCACTTTGTACTATTGTTTTATGATCTCACTTCAACAACGTTGTAGGGCGCCGCAAAGCGCGCTTCCTTTTCTAGTATAGCTAAAACATTCAGATAGCTAATGATTCGACGAGACACGACACAACGACGACGTGACGCAAAAAAGACAAAAAAAAATGAAAAATAGAAGACGACAACCTATTTTCGGCGCACATGCGTGCATGCGGGTCGTCTTGCTGTGCCCGAGGCCGGCGACAGGTCACCTGCCACACCCGGCACCGGGGACAGGAGCACTGAACAGCGGGAAAGTTAACTTTTTGCCACTCTTAACAATGCCACCTATCCAAATGCCACCCTCTTCATTGCAATTAATATTTTGCCACTCTTGAGCCTACGTGGCGCCCACGTCGCGCCTCGCGCCACGCTGCCGCGCGCTGCGCGCGCGCGCGCCTCGCCCGCGCGCGCCGCGCGCCTCGCCTCGCTTCGCCGGCGCCCGCGCGCGCCTCGCCTCGCTGCCGCGCCGCGCTCGCGCCTCGCCTCCTGCCGCCGCGCCGCGCTTCGCTCGCTCGCCGCGCCGCGCCGCGCCTGCCTCCGCTCGCGCGCGCCGCGCCTCCTCGTGCTCTGGCGCCACCGCGGCGACGCGGTAGTTCGCGCCGGCGAGCGGCGCGGCGGCGACGGACGGCGGCGGAGGCGAGGCGCGGCGATGGCGAGCGAGGAGGCGCGGCGGACGAGGCGAGGCGCGGCGGCGGCGCGGGGACAGAGGCGAGGCGCGCCGCGGCGCGCGCGCGGGGAGGCGCGCGCGGCGCGCGCGCGCGGCGGCGGCGCGGCGCGCGCGCGCGGCGCGGCGCGCGAGGCGCTGACGTGGGGCGCCACGTAGGCTAAAGAGTGGCAAAATATTAATTGCAATGAAGAGGGTGGCATTTGGATAGGTGGCATTGTTAAGAGTGGCAAAAAGTTAAATTTCCCCTGAACAGCAGCTAGATTTGTAAATATAGCCGGAAGAGGGCTAGTTTTGTAAAATACAATTTTTTTAGGTCACAAATGCGAAAACTTGTTCCCGTGCAAATCGGAAAAAAAAAGGGCAAAACAGTCGATCTCAAGGGTTTCCCGCACCCAAGGGTTTCCCTTCCGCTCCCTCTCGTCCTCTCGATCTCGCCGGAATCTCTCGCAAGTTTTGGGAGCAGCGGGAGCAGGATGTTCCCGGCGCTAGCTCTGCGGCGCGCGGCTTCGTGGCTGCTGCGGGGCGGTGCGGCCGACGCCGGCGCGCCGAGAGCCGCGTGCGCTGCAGCGCTGCCGGGCCTGGGCGGGGCCTGGTCGCCGGAGAGCGGATGGAAGGCGGCCGCCGTCGAGGGCGGCGGCGGCGACGGCAGGTGGCGGGAGGCAGGCGGGTTCCTCGGGATCTGGGGAGGGCCCGCGGCCGACAGCGGCGGCAGGTCGTGGTGGTTACGGTGCGCCGCGAGCAGCGTGTTCAGGCCGGGCCTGCTGGTGGAGCAGCTGCTCGTGAGGGACGCGCTCTCCTTCGCAACCGGGGCGGCGCCGGAAGAGATGTCTTTCGGCGCTGCGGCGGCGGCGGTCTGCGAAGCTAGGGATTCACACTTTGAGAAATCTGCAGGTGGCTCAGATAAGTATGTTTCCTCTTCCGTCGGTTTCCTCTTCCCTTTTCTTTATCTACTTATTGTTTTTGGTGATTAAGACATTGTAGTTCTTTTGAGGAATCGATCAAAGCATTGTAGTTTCGTGGGTAAATTCTAAATTGTGTTGGATCAAGAACTAGCCCAGGTGAGGTTCTGATTTTTGTGGTTTTAGCTGATGCCTTATGGAATTAATAAGAGAGACATGGTCCTCTCATCTTCTGCATTGCGACTCCAGTTTGTGTAAAAAAATTGCACTTTAATCTGTGAAAACTCAATAGTCATAGTTTCAAATCAAATTTGTGACTGGGGCATTGAGGTGCTATTGATCCAAGAAAATAGTTATGGAAAATTCACGCTCATAGGTTTTTGAGTGGCCATAAGGAAAAAAAGATAAGGGGTGCAGGTAGAGATTGGCCGAAGATAAAAAAAATTTGCTAGTGACCGTAAGGAAAAAAAGATAAGGGGTGCAAGTAGATATCGGCCGAAGATAAAAAACATTTGCTAGTGAAGTCCCAGAACGTTTTAATAAAAGAAAAAAAATCAGAATACCAAACTATACAATCTGCTCTATCCCCTAATTTTGACGTCTAAATACATACAATATGCTGAAGAAGGGTTAGTGTTGAGTCTATACATTTTTGCTCTAGTGATGGATGAGGCCACGCGGGACATATAAGAAGATATCTCTTTGTGTATGCTTTTCGCTGATGATGTACTACTAGTTGATGAGAGTAGGATATATGTCAATAGGAATTTGTAGTTGTGGAGGAAGACCTTATAATCAAAGGGATTTAAACTTAGTTTGACTAAAACTAAGTATATGAGGTATGATTTTAGTGGTGCCAGGGCAGATGATGGAGATGTTAGTCTGAATGGACAAGTAGTGCCTAGGAATGGCACCTTTCAATATTTGGGATCTATATTACAGTGGGATGATGAGATTAATGAAGAGATGAGCCACATGATAAGAGTAGGGTGGGTGAAATGGCACAAAGCATCGGGTGTCTTGTGTGATAAAAAAATATCTCAAAAGTTAAAGGGTAAGTTCTATAAGACGGCGATCGGACCGCGATGCTATATGGAGCGGAATGCTGGACGACTAAAAGACAACATATACAGAGATGAAGATGCTGCGGTGTATCTATGGTCACACAAAGTGGGATCGAATCCGCAATGATGATATACATGATGCGGTGGAGGTAGCACCAATTGAAGAGAAGTTTGTCCAACATCGCTTGAAATGGTTTGGATATCTCCAACGGAGACCTTCTGAGGCACCAATACGTTGTGGAATTTTAAGAAGTACCACAAACATAAGAAGAGGCAGAGGTCGACCAAGATTGACATGAGAGAAAACAGTTAAAAAAGACTTGAGAGATTGTAATATATCCAAATAATTAGCTTTGGATAGGAGTGCATGGAAGTTGGCTATCCACATACTAGAACTACGATGTAACCAGAAGGTTTAGGGGTGGTGTTTTAGGCTCTCGGTTCAGATGGTAAGATGTATGACTTAGGGTGTTAGCCTTGTAAGTTTTATTACAAGGCTCTCATTTCTTTGACCTTGAGGAGATTTCATTCCTAATCTACTCTAACTTGTTTGGAACCAAACGCTTTGTTGTTGTTTGTTGTTTTCATATCTGCATCATGAATCATATGCTTGGTTTCTAACATCCCTCAGCAATTGGTTGTGCTTTGCCTGGGGTGGTTAGGTAATCTCCTAGGAGGCAACAAAAGTATAGTACTTTACTGGAATTTTGAGGGAGAAATGAATGATTTAGGTTGCATGTGGTTGAGGGATGTAGTGGGATGGGATGAGATGGTCCAACTTTTATGGGATGGTATGGTCCAAGTAGGGTGTTTGGTTGGGGGATGGGACGGCACGAGATTTCGTTTGTTTGGTTGTACGAGATGGTACATGGTGAATATTCCCCAAAGCTGGATGAACCCATCCCATCCAACCCCATCCCACCAACCCATCCCCAAAGCATGGACGACCCCCAAATCCTGGACAATCCCATCCCATCCAACTCAATCCCATTGTCCCACCAACCAAACACTACCTAAATACCTAAAGCAATCGGGGTATTTAGAAGCCAAATGTTCAAATCAGATACCATTGATGTGACTTATTACAGAATCAAGGTTCCATGGACGTTAGGAAGCCAAAGATGCTTTCCCCTGGCATATGGACCTTGTGCACAAGCTCAAGGCCATCAAAATATACTATGTGGGGATCTTTTGCATTTTGAACCGTATCTGAATATATATGAGGAACACATCTTTTTTCCGCTGTGACTTTACAGTCTTATCTCCTTCACAAGAAGAGCACATGAAATTACACATAATAGATCAATATTTTAATTGATGCTTTTAAATTGAAAAAGAAAAATTGCTTATTGAAATAACTAAACATTACCTTTTAGCATCTGTTTGTGCCACCGCAGTTGCATTTTTGGATCAAAACACAAGCAATTTGGTCAGATGGTTAGCGTTGTGCACTTATTATTCCTGTCTATTTCAATGCTTTGTTTTTTTCACCTGAACTTTCGATGTTTGGGAGCCATGGATCTCTGTCAACTCACTTTTATGACTGGATACATATATTTATATTCTAAAACATTGATCACTATTTCAGGAATAAGTTAGGGGATAGGTCCCTAAAGCTTCTTTCAGGATCATGCTATCTACCGCATCCAGATAAGGAAGAAACTGGTGGTGAGGATGCACATTTTATATGGGATGAGCAGGCCATAGGTATAGCTGATGGTGTGGGCGGTTGGGCAGGCTATGGTGTTGATGCAGGTCAATATGCTAGGGATCTTATGTCTCATGCAGTAACTGCAATGCAAGAGGAGCCAAAAGAGACTATTGATCTTGCAAGGGTACTAGAAAAAGCCCATAGGAGCACAACAGTGAAGGGCTCATCGACCGCATGCATCATTGCTTTAACAGATCAGGTTGGTCTCTAATCTTGTTTATTTTGCATGTGACACGATTATGTGTTTCCTTGTCTATGGCTTTGGCATTAATAAGAGAAATTTAAAGTTGATCACTATTCCTAAATAATAGGGAAGCAATGTACTTGTCTTATTCTTTAAAGGCATATGCATATCAATACCTGCCCTGTTTGTTACTTTGTTTGGCCAAGACTATTAAGAGCAGAATATACAGCTGCCGTCTTGTTAATATATGTAAAGAATATCAGGGTGCAGCTATATGACAGAAAATCTTGTAGGTCTTTACGTTGCTACAATAGTTTTACCATAGCCTTGATACTAGGCACATCTATATCAAAGTGGAAAAGTATTGGTGTCAGTGGCAGACCCAGGACAAAATCCAAGCCTGGGCAATCTGGACTATGTCTAATTTGTCGCAAACAATTCGATATATGCATGCAAAGTTGACAATTACTAGATTTAAACTTAAAAAGAAGTCAATTACAATGCACGTGAAAGCTAAACAGATGATATCATATCACAGTAGTGGTACCTCGCCACTGAAGTAAGATTGACATTTGACATACACATAGTGATGTAAGTAACAGTGCTTAGGGTTCCATCATCTCACGTAGTTGTGTGAATCAGTGTGTCGCGTGATCTCTCGTTCATGTTTGGTCTAAGTTGAGCGCTCTGGAGTGTGGATAGGCTGATGGCTGGGCCAAGTGACCAGCCCTGCCCAGCAGGTCAGAAGGTTGGCCTAGGCGTGGGCACATGGTCCACATGCTCACACGTGCAGCCCAGCACCCTGGCTGCCCTCCATCTCGCTGCTGTAGTGTGGTCAGAGAGCACTGCCATTGTTCTCTGGCTTCGGCAACACATATGGGTCCTCTGGCAAGCTTGCTGGCCAAGGCCAAGCCTGGGCGGCAGGCCTGCCAGCCCTAGCGCTGGTTCCACCCCTGATTGGTGTAACCTATATTCTCTCTATTTTCAATTAGGGCGATATGTTTTATGCTTTTCTAACATGACAGTTTTTATGTGATGTTTTCCATTGGGGTCTCCATGCTCTAGATCGCTGTTTGTCGCAACATGATATTGTATCTTTGCTTTTGTTTTTTGGGTCCCACTTCCTATTTCATTTAGCGGAAAACAGACATCATCAAAGTGCTCTGTCCTGTACTTGCATCTTATTTATATCCTATTTTGCAATGTGGCTGAGAAATCTACCTCAGGTGATTATTTTCCCCTTTTTTGAAGTCTTTGAAGTTTGCATTAGGCTTTTGATATGGTGGTATCTTCATAAAATCATAGCACATTTCACCTATTGCTTTTTTCAATGATACTGGCCCATCAACAAAATTGACGTTGTGGCAGTGGAATAATAGCAAACGATGTTATAATTTGTAGAACAATGGCATGTATCGTTTTCTGTGGCATTTTGATTAGTGGTGAAATGTTCAGATTCTTATGCTGTGCTTGTACCATATCCATTTCCATGGGCATCTGTTAATTGTTGATTCAAGATGATGCCCTGGAGTTAGTGCACCTTGAGCTGTCATTTTCATGCTTGCATTTACTAAATAATCAATCCTTGGATCAATTGCCATGCCAGCAATTATCATCTTGATTTGTGGCTTGGCTGATACTTTTAGCAAATACTACTTTGAAAGTTGAATGCATCTTAACTATATATGTGCTTGCTGAAACAAGCAAAAACTGAAAATTCTTCTAGGATTGAACAAATGGTATGCCTTCAAAATTCAAATGTAGTAGCTAGTCCTCTTTTTTTTTTTTTGGTCTGATCTAGTCCTCATTTTAGTGGTTATTGTCAATCAAGCATGACCTTTCAAGGTTGTTTGTTTCATTTTATCCAAACTTTTGATGTTTGATCTTGTGTGACACTAGTGGTTTATACTTCCAAATTCTGTCCCAGTATTGGAAACACAATATGTGCGGAATTCCATGCCATTTCAAATTTGACCTGTTCATGTAAATGCATATTTGAAATAGCTCTTCATCTTTTAGAGCTTACTTTAATTAAATGGATTAATGTGGAGATCTAAGTAAGCCACATTTGATTCTGTACTGTGGTTTGTGCTCTATACTGCAGAACATTAGATTAGAACCTCTTCACAGAAAATCAACATTACATCTGCAACTTTGTTGCAACATGCAAATTGCTATAGATGATAAATTGCTAACATTTTCCTGACTAAGGTACTGATCATGGAATATCTATTGAGCTTTATAAATCAAACGGTATGTTTAACGAAACTCTTCTTGCCCGCTACATTTATTACTTGTGGTTAGGCTTGAGGGGCTCATATTTTGCTGTACCTGTTGTAGGCACTGATGATACAACATTAGTATCTGTATAGTGGTAGGCAGGACTGAGCATTTTCTGAGCTGGTACTAAGATAAGCAACTGCAAAAATTCATAATTTTTTTTTTGTGTTTGTGCTCTTGCCTGGACCTAATGTTGGTTTGGCTTGGAAAACCAAGCTAAATGTGAAAACTTGGTCGGGTTGGGCTACCATCAGCAAATACGTTTTAGGCTATCTTTGTCTGGATGTTTCTCAGCAAAGGGCCAGGACAAGTTGAATTAGTTGGTTGTACTCAGGCCTAGCTGTGGGTTGGTTAATGGCTTCAGTGCGATCTTTTCAAGGTGGACATACCATTCCTGAGAGTAGTGCCTGTAGCCTGTTTCAGAGTTAGAATATTATGGTTGTTAGCTTTATGCCTTCCCACATTTGCCTGCAGGTTGCACCTAGGAATAGGAAGCACTGACTGTGGCCAGTTTAGGGACTCTAGATTAGGACCTTCTACACCAATGCACTGTTGATATGACCAATTAATGATGTTTGAGATTGATTTTCTTATTAGTCTTTCATTTAAACACAACATTAAGCATACTATAGGAAAAATAAAAGGGAAAAAGCCTTTGAGATTATCATGTTTTCTTAGTTCTATCAGAAAACTGGCCAACTGAGGCTTAGGGGTGATTATTCGGTTAGTATGGTCAGTTTGGGATATTTTCAAGCTGAATTATAAAGTTCGGTCTTGGAAGTTCTGATAACCAAATATAAAGTACAGACCGAACCTAATTGACTGAATAAAATTTCGGTCGGTTTATTCGGCGAACGGTCCTACGATGATAGAATTTACAATACAGTAAAAGCAGCGCCAGTATCACAATGTAGAAGTGGAACTTGCGGCTGGTACTAATCAACACTACTTAACACACAAACATGATACAGTAGCACATAGCAGGGCTGAAGTTAACTTAAGACACACGGATACAGTGAAGAACAAACGATTCGCAAGAAAATTAGCAAGACAGCCAAGGGACTCTGGGGAGCAGTGAATGGCCAATCTGTAACAACTATTGCAAAGACTGTGGAAACCTCTTTACACATTTCTTAAAGGCAAATCTTCCATTGAGACATGATTCCTAATCTTGCTGTGAGCCTTATGATGTGAGGGAGGCAGTACTGCAGGAGCTTGGGAAAGCGTCAATGCCTCATCGCACATTGCCTCATCGGCCGTTATGATGATAGGAGCCACAAGTCCACAATTTACATGCTGAGGACGTGAGTGCTGCAAAACCCTATTGGTAGGGGTATACAACCGCAAGGCCAAATAGGATTGTGAATTGTGATAGTTAGATTCGAGAACAAATGCTTGGGCCATAGACCCATATATCAGGAGGCGCAAATCGTGGGATCTAAGAGGTACTCGCATGAGACTTATATCGGTCAATTCAGTCGGTTCGGTCTCCAAAGGTTCAAAGCCGACCGAACACCGAAGTACCGAGTTGCACACGAAAGACCACTGAAGCCAAATTCTCTACAGATTCCACCACCTGTAATAGGAAAAATTGGTCTGTCCGGTTCAGTATTTTGGTATCTAAATTTTTTTGCATACTCCTACTTAGGCGGGTCTACAGGTAGTTTAAATCTGCTAGTTAATAAGACTTGCATAGTGTCCTTTCTGGTTCCAATTTTAGGAACATCAGATAGTGTCAGAAGTCCAAAACTCGGAACTGTTCTTCAATCTGTTTTGGTCCCTGTTCCTGGAGGGCTGCAAATACCAGTTGTTGGTTGTCCAGGCTTCCAATCAGTCTTTCATACAAGCTCAAAGTTGAACTTGGCCCATATGATTGCTTTTGGTGAATCACTGTTCATAACACCAATTTTTTCAGTGTTTCTTCAAAATTTTGAAATCAACAATACAATAATGTTGTTTCTTGAATGCATCACTTCAAATAATTGGTTTTGTCTAAATGAGTATAATTCAGTCTAAATTGGTGTGATTGGTAGGATCTTCGACGTAGGCAAGTAGCCCAATCCCACCCTTCCATCCTTGCAGATTGATACAATGTCATGAAGGAATGGTGCTGCTGGATGGAGAGCCTTGAGGTCATTTATGGCCCTCATGATTCTTGCTATGACTACATTGTGACAATATTACTGTCATCTTTGTAGGACATTTTTTAGTTCCTCTTAAATATAATTAGACTACCTAGGCTTCCTTGATTGTGTAAGAAGTGGAAAATAAAGTGAATGGAGCTGCTATCTGCTAAACTGGTTATGATTCCACATTGTCCTTGTAGTGATATTTCCCTAGTTGGTGATGTAATGATGCATCCCTTCCTTACCTCCATATCACAAAATCAATTAAGTGTTGAACTTCTTTCATTTCTTAGATATTGATGGTGTTATTATTATTGTTAAGATTTGGTTGCGTATTGCCTCTTGTTTCAGGGAATTCAAGCAATTAACCTTGGTGACAGTGGCTTTATACTCATCAGAGACGGTTGCACATTGTTTAGGTCACCTATACAGCAACATGACTTCAATTTCACCTACCAACTTGAGAGTGGCAACTCTAGTGACTTGCCTAGTGCTGCGCAGGTAAGTTAATATTTTAGTTCCCCTCTGCTGCTTCATATAAATTAGTGCATAGTGTGTTTATATTTATCTTAACCATTGTATATGAACAGTGAATAAATCATTAACAAATATGCATTGTTTTTTTGGATGGAAAACATAGTTTGTGTTCTCATGTAAAGTTGCATGGAGGAGCCTCTGTTGTGTTAATGGTTTGCTTAAACTCTAATCCTCCTGGGTCAAAAAAGTATATAGTAGCCTTCAATATTAGGAGTCCTGTAGTCCATGCCAGGCATGATGTAATACTTGCCTTTGTGTCCATATTAAAGCATATGAACACAGGGATAGTCTAGCAATTGTTAGAAATTAGGATCCTTGTTCTTTTGCATAATATACCTGCCAGTTACCAGATTCGCAGCAACCACCATCAAAACCCGATCCCAGTCACATAAACCAGTTCGGGGTTTGAACGCAATCTGATTCGCGGTGGGATGGCGAACCCAAAACAGAGGGACATTATGCTAACCTAATTACTGGGAGGCGTATTGGCCAGGTTAGTGCTGATGCCCTCATCTCCACATGAGGTAAATGGGTACAGAGGGGACCATCGTCACCACCTTCCTCTTCAACGAGTCGTTCACGCACCTGATAGACCACCATCAGTGCGCTTCATGATCGAGAACGAGAACTGGGAACATGACCGCATGAGCGGCGAGTAGAAGGCACTGATCCCATCTCGCGTCGACCGCTCTCTCGTACTCCCATCTTCTTGGGCGAGCATGAGTGGAAAGAGCTTCCAGGGGCACCGGAGAGGCAGGAGTCTTAGGGAGATCGCTAGATTGAGAGGGACGGAGACGGAGATGGGAGGTGGCTTAAGGGAGGGAGAGGGGGATTGTAGGTGAGATGGGAGATGGCTGCCTATGGTTTCCACTTTCCAGGGGCAGGAGCCAAGGATGCTTGGGCCATGTGGGCTGTGAGGTGCACGGACATTGTCAGTTGATTTTTTTCCCCTTTTCTTATTTTTTTTACAGCTATGTAAGGATCTTTTGCGTATGTGGTCTGCTTAGTGTTTTGATATCTGTAGAGAGAAAATATCTTGTGCGCTTGAGTTGGCATACCGGAATTATTGGGTTCGTGAACCCCATTTCGGATTCTCGAACCGAAGAGGTATATCCCCTGATGAAACTTTTGTGGTGTGCACGAACACCAAACCCGAACTGCTAATCTGGTAACTATGGTACCTGTGCGTAGCTTGCATATGAATGATGATTTGCAACATTAGCATTTCGTGACCACAAGTTCTTTGTTTTGTTACACACCCACACTAGCTTTGTCGTGTGGCTGGCAGCCTGAGAATTGCAGAGCATGTTATCTGCTCCTATGCATGCTTATTTGTGAAATTGACATGACCAAAATTCTGTCTCCAGGTGTTCAAGGTACCTGTTGCGTCTGGTGATGTAATTGTTGCTGGAACAGATGGGTTGTTTGATAACCTGTACAACAATGAGATAACAGCAGTGGTGGTCCATGCAATCAGAGCTGGTTTGGAACCTCAAGTGACGGCCCAGAAGATAGCAGCACTTGCACGACAGCGAGCACAGGACAAAAACAGGCAAACACCATTTTCAAGTGCGGCTCAAGATGCTGGATATCGATATTACGGTGGAAAGTTGGACGACATCACTGTTGTGGTTTCGTACGTAACTGCTTTTGGCGCTTCTTAAACATCAATAAGATGCTGGATATTGATATTAACGTGCTTCCCTTTTGTTCTGTAGATATTCACAACCGCCTTCATAAATTCTAGCTGTAGCATGTAATGAGAATATTGCCCTGTTGCACATCATGTATCAGATGCTGGTCTTCTACCCATGGTACATAAGCACAAAGTAGTCTGTTTTGCTTAATGAGTATGCATAGAACGAGAGCACTGTAGGCCTCGACCTGATTCCATTTTTATGCCTTTTTTTTTAAAAAAAACTGAAATTGGGTGTTATTCTTGTAGCAGATATATTGTTTTCTTTGAAACCTTTGCTGTGCTGTATCTGTAGATTGCTGGTCCTGGTATTTCGGCCTGTCATATTAAGCTAGACATTTTTTTTAATCAACGTGGGAGGTGCACCCTAAGGATTAAGGAGTGGTCATTGAACAGATCCGTACTGGCTCAAACCTGTAAAAAAAATACCGGTAAATTGATAAACAATAATTCACGAAGGTTGGGTCAGATAGGTGGTAACCTCCTGAAAATTGGCTAAATTTAAATTTTGAGTTCAGATTTTTTTAAAGAAATTTGGTCGAATTAAAATCGGTAACCTGCAAATAACCGATACCGGATGGGTCCGATATTTTTTCCCCTTTTTGGTTTTTGAATCCTGGATTCTATGTTGACATGCTGCATTTAATCTTTTCATCTACCGGCATGTATATTTTTTCAGGGAATTTAATGATTTGCCACTCAAAAAGTTAGGTCTCAAGGATTTGCCAGCTCATGTTATCCAGTTGGAATGCATTTTTAACGATATAGTAGTTCTATAGAGTTTTATAAGGTTTCATTTATATAATATATATTTTATAAGTTTCAACAGATTTCAGATTTCATGTTTGCATATCAGTAAGTCCCAACAAATTTCAAGTTATAGATTTAGGAAGATTTCATTAAGTTTCAAAGTTCAAGACCTAAGTTTCAATAAAGATTTTCAATAAATTTGAGGCTTCAAAATGCCATGTTTCAACAAATATCAACTAATTTTGAGCTTCAAAACATCATGTTTCAACAAGTTTGAACTAATTTCAATTTTTAAAATACCATGTTTTGGTAAGTTTCAACAAGTTCCATTGATACTTCAAGATTCAAATCAAAGTTCATTCAAGTTTCGTTGGAAGTTTCAAAAAATATTGCCAGTTTCACAAATTTTTAGAACTAAAACATCAAAATCTCATGGTGAGTTTCAGGGTTAAAAACTGAAACTTCCAAGTTTGTAAGAGTTTCAATCAAGTTCCAAAAAACTAAACTTCAAGTTTTAACAAATTTCAAAAAAAAATCCATACGAATTTCACCGAAGTATCACAAAAAAACAGACAAGCTTCAGTGAAGTCTAAAAAATCCTTCAAATTTCAGAAAGCTTAGCTTGCAGACAACGAAACGTAGCCATGCTCAATCACCTGCACAATCATTGTTGCTGACTTGCCGCGCGCTCGCTACCGCTGTTGTGCCTGCTCGCTAGCCACCTGATGAGGACATCCTTTTCATGGATACAACCGTGCCAACTCCAAAACAAGTTCAACAAACTGAAACTATAATGCAAGGACCAATGACTCGAGCGCGAGCACGTCAACTTAACCATCAGGTGAATGTGTCCCTAAGTTTGCATACAAATATTTTAAAGAATGGAATACTATTTAATTCTTGTGATGATTTAATTGTCCTTAGGAACCATGGGAAAAGAACCACGTGAGCTCAAGTATAGAAGTGGAACCGTCAAGCGCAACCCAAGTCCTATTTGCGAGTTTGACTTGGATTCGGCCTTCTTAACGACGTCCACTTCAAACGGCCATAACTTTTGATCCAGAAGGTTTCTCAGGGCCCGTGAGTACTTGTTGGAAAGCTCATGAAGTCTACTTTCAGATGGATCCAGCCTCACCTCCAAATTCCATCCGAGCCGGTCAGAAACTACCAAACAAGTCAAGTTACTTTTTCAGTCCGAGTTAAAGTGGGTCTTGGGCCTTGTAATCGAGTCCTATTCGGTTTCCATGTGTTTTGGCCGACCCTCCACCTCGTGTGTTCTCTTAAATAGGCAGGCGCACCCTCTTCTAGGGTTTGGGTTTTGATAGGCTAAGTTAGTTTTTGCTACTTCGCCTTGTACTCGCGCGTGTCGGCAAGACCGTCCGAATACTTGTCTTCAGAATCCCACCGTCTTCTATTTCAGATTGAATCCAACATCATTTATTTGTAATTGAGTTGCTGTTCATCTTGTTCTTGCCTGTTCTTCGATTGCTTGCAGGAACAAATACCCTCGTGGTTAGGTTGATTGTGCGCCGACAAGGTCACGAACAACCTCTGGAGTTGGTGTATCGATCGCTAAGGCGCAACTTCCTTGGATGGTTGTAGTCGGTTCGTCAACGCCATCTCCTTCCCCAATCGAATTTACCACTTTCATCGAAAGATCGGGACCGCTAGTGCTATCAGTTGGTATCAGAGCTCAAGGTTGATCGGTGAGAGATTTTGTTTAGTCTTTGCATCTTTTTATACCTACAGTCCAGAAAACCAAAAAAATAGTAGATAAGAGATCTATTCCCCAAAATCCGAAACAATTTGAGCCTTACTCTATTGCTGCATAGTCTTTGTTTGTTGAGTCTTCGGTTGCATCGTCGTGTCCTAGCTGGTGTTAGTGTCTAGTTCCTCTAGAGTTTCGAGTTCTGTTCATGATTTGGTCTCACCGTTGTAGTTAGATCCGAACTGCCACGGCGAGGTAGAAAAGGAGGAGGACTCGGTTTCTAGGGAGGCTTTGCCCTAGTTGGACTCGGAGTAGGATACGGTTTCAGATTCAACCGCATCATGTGTGTGTGAACAAGAAAAGGAAAAAAGAAAGGAAAAAAAGAGAGAAAAAAGGTGTAACTTTTGCATACGACCTCCGATTGAGGCGATTCTTGATCCGTTGGAAAGAAAACGAGAAGATAGAGTGAGCCACCAGGCACACACGTGGCAACTTCGACCCCCACAAAACGTTGTTTAGGCCCCCAACGGGCCCGCAAACCGAGGAAAAATCAAGTTTCTCATAATTTGCTCAAAATTGACAAGAAGCTTTTACAAGTGATTCTAAGGTTTCCCGAGCAGACGGCATCATTTTTCGAGCTCCTGAACTCCGTGTGCAACGTCATCTAGTTTCTTTCTACACGGTGTAATTCGTTTGTGTTCTAGGCTCGTGTCTCTAGTACGGTCTAGCTTAGGACCAGCACAGTACCGTCGTTGAGTGATTATTCAACTTGCTTTGACTAATGTGGTTCTAGTTATTCTTTGTTCACTCTCAGCCCACCTATAGCTCCACAGATTTGGCTACTACCTCACAGGGACTTGCTACCGAGGCAACGATACACCCAATTTCCAGAAGTTAATGTTTTGTCTTGTCGGCTGCCATCACCTCCTGCTTGTTGTGGTAAGAACTCGTAAGAACTTGACAGAACATATTGAGAGTGTGCGACTTGATTTAACCACATCCCAGTAGTTGTGAGGGCATAACCTGCAGTTTTATTATTTTTTCTCTTCTCTGTTTGTTCTCGTGTGTTTTCCTAACAATGTTAGGAGAACCAGTGGACCCGAGGGCTGCACCACATTCCCCTCGGACTAGAGGCATCATACAACACTTTGAGCGCCAAGTGAAGCTGCACACTGAGGGACTTGATGAGGATGTACAGGTCACTAATGAATGCCTTGGTCAATTGGAGGCCGCGCAGATCGACACCAACACTACGCTTGCAACATTGGAGGCTTCCGTTGGCACCGTCAACACCTCACTTGCTGAGATTTTGAGACGTCTTGATGAGATGGGCCGTGCATCCCCCACAGCTACTCCCGCTGCACCAACTCAGCGTACACGTGCCAACAATGGTGTTTTGGGTAACCGAGTGGACAAAAATGGTGGAGACGAATATACGGCTGATACTGAGATCGACGATAATGAGGACGCTCACCGTCATCGTCAACCACGTCGGAATCGCATTGACATGGGTCCTATGTACCCACGCCATGAGGTACATGAGGATGATGAACCACTTGGTAAGATTAAGTTCACTATACCACCTTTTGATGGAAAATATAACCCTGATGCTTATATCACTTGGGAATTGGCTGTTGATCAGAAATTTGTTTGTCATACTTCCATGAAAACAAAAGGGTTAGGGCTGCTACTAGTGACTTTGCGTCTGTTTGGTGGAGTGAATATTGTAAGAAAAATCCTTTAACCATACCACAAACTTGGGATGCATTAAAAAGAATCATGCGAGCTAGATTTGTTCCTTCATATTATGCACGTGATTTGTTACATAAGTTGCAATAATTGAGGCAAGGTAGTAAAAGCGTAGAGGAATATTTTCAAGATTTGCAAACAGGAATGCTACGTTGTGACTTAGAGGAAACTGAGGAAGCTGCTATGGCTAGGTTTATGGGTGGTTTGGATCGTGAAATTCAGGACATTTTAGCTTACAAGGAATATAATTCTATCACTCGTTTATTTCATCTTACTTGTAAAGCTGAAAGAGAAGTACAGGGACGACGCGCGAGCACTAGGACTAACGTTTCTGCAGGTCGTGGTAACATTTGGTCTCAACGTGCATCTGCTGCACCATCAAGCCAACCGACTGCACCTTCTTCCTCCAACAGCAAGCCACGGTTTTCATCGTAAAATTCAGCATCTCGGGCATCCGAAGCGACAAAGGGGTCAGCCCAAGCACATGCAAAGAGCTCTTCATCCGTTGCATCTACAGGACGAACGAGGGATATTCAATGTCATCAATGCAAGGGGTATGGCCATGTGCGGAGTGCATGCCCAAGCAAGCGTGTTTTGATTGTGAGAGATGATAGTAAGTATTCTTCTGCTAGTGGTTTGGATGAGGATACATATGCTATGCTTGCAGCTGACCATGCAGGTAGTGGGAAGGAGCAAGAAGAAAGCACATTGGTGCTGAAGATGCAGAACGCTATGAGAGCCTCATTGTACAGCGTGTGTTAAGTGCACAAATGGAGAGGACGGAGCAAAATCAGCGGCACATCCTTTTCCAAACAAAGTGTGTCGTGAAGGAACGCTCATGCCGTGTGATCATTGATGGAGGGAGCTGCAACAACTTGGCGAGCTCCGATATGGTGGACAAGCTTGCATTGAACACCAAACCACACCCACAACCTTACTACATTCAATGGTTCAATAGCAGCGGCAAGGTGAAGGTAACACGAATGGTGAGAGTAAATTTTGCTATTGGTTCTTATCATGATGTTGTGCAATGCGATGTTGTCCCTATGCAAGTATGCTCTATGCTGTTAGGTAGACCGTGGCAATATGATAAAGATTCTCTGCATCATGGTAAAACAAACCAATATTCTTTTGTGCATCATGACAAGAAAATTGTGTTACATCCTATGTCCCCTGAAGCTATTTTAAATAATGAGATTGCTAGAGCTAGTAAAGAGAAAATGATGGAGACGAGGTGCCCGATCTTTCGATGAGATTGATGACTATCGATTTTGGTGGAGGTGACTCTCACGATCCGACTACAACCGTACGACGACGCTTGTGTCTTAGCAATCGCTGAACCAACTCCGAAGTGTTATTGACCTCGCTGGAGGCGCGATCAACCTGAACACGAAGTTCAATCCCTGCGAGCAATCGAAGAACTAGCAAGAATAAGACGTAGGCAATCTGATATTGCAAATATGAATGAAGCATAAATTGTATTGCGAATAACAAAGATGGGATCTCGAAGCTGTCTTGACAGGTGGTCGTCCGACACAACTGAAGAACAAAGTTTGCACAATGGCTAAACCTAAACTCAACGAAATCCATGTCCTAGCAAGGGAGGCGACGGCTCCTTTATAGCGAGAACGACCAGGGGTGGCGTCCAAGTGCACGCCCTAGGGTTACAAGGCCCATGGGCCCAAGTGGTGGTTGCGCAGCACCCTTTTTGACTCGGACTCAGAAACCAATGTGGACTCTTTTAATGATTGTGGTCGGCTCAGATGGAATTTGAAAATGAGGTTGGATCCGTTGGAAAGTATACTTCATAAGCTTTCCATGAAGTACAAGAACGTCCCAATCGGAGTCCGTATGAGGAAGTTATGCCCGTTTGAACTTGGTACCATCACAGTAGTCCTAGTCTGATTCCAAAACGTGTCCAACTCGAATTCGTGCTTGACTTGGTCCCAAGTGACGTGGTGACCTCCATTATTCTTTCCATGCATGTCCGTGACTCCATGTCCCTTTCCTTCATCATTTCCCAAGTTCCTAAACACAATTAAATCACTTGCATTAGGTAGCGGTCTATTCTCAGTAACATATGAACCTAGGAATGAGTTCACCTGGTAATTAAGTTGACGAGCACGAGCTCGAGTAAGTGGTCCTTGCAACACTTGTTGTGGACGAGTCATATCCATGGAAGGGATGTCCTCATCAGAAAAATCAGGAGCATAATAGGAGTGAAAATCATATTGTAGCAAACGAACTTGAGCAACATAAAAAGAAAAACTCAAAGTCTGTTCAAGAGAAGAAAGATGAGATAAAATTAAAAGGTGTATGTTTTCTTGCTACTAAGTCTGATGTGAATGAGCTGGATGCTAGTACTTCTGTTTGCTATGCTTTACTTTGCAAACAAGCTTTATTTTCATTCGAGGATGTATCTTCTTCTGTGCCTCCTGCTGTCACTAATCTTTTGCAGGAGTATATGGATGTCTTTCCAAAGGACGTGCCGCCAGGGCTACCACCAGTGCGAGGGATTGAGCACTAGATTGATTTGATTCCTGGGGCATCATTGCCCAATCGTGCGCCATACAGGACCAATCCTAAAGAAACTAAGGAGATTCAGCATCAAGTTCAAGAACTGCTTGATAAAGGTTATGTGCGTGAGTCTCTTAGTCCTTGTGCTGTTCCAATAATTTTAGTGCCTAAGAAAGATGGATCATGACGTATGTGTGTGGACTGTAGAGCGATCAATGACATTACCATTAGGTATCGTCACCCTATTCCTAGGTTAGATGATATGGTTGATGAATTAAGTGGCTCTATTGTCTTCTCCAAAGTTGATTGGCGTAGTGGGTACCACCAAATCCGCATGAAATTGGATGATGAATGGAAAACAACATTTAAAACTAAGTTCAGTTTGTATGAGTGGTTAGTGATGCCGTTTGGTTTAACTAATGCATCTAGCACATTCATGAGATTAATGAACGAGGTTTTGCATGCTTTCATTGGCAAATTTGCTGTGGTATATTTTGATGATATATTGATATATAGCAGATCAGTAGAGGAACACCTTTACCATTTACGTGTTGTTTTTGATGCTTTACGTAATGCACGTTTATTTGGTAACCTTGAGAAGTGCACATTTTGCACGGATCGAGTCTCTTTTCTTGGCTATGTTGTTACTCCACAGGGAATTGAAGTTGATCAAGCCAAGGTTGAGGCAATACAGAGTTGGACGACTCCTAAAACAGTCACACAGGTGCGAAGTTTTCTAGGATTTGCTGGATTCTATTGTCATTTTGTGAAGGGTTTCACCATCATCGTTGCACCATTGAATGAGCTCACTAAAAAGGGGGTGCCGTTTACTTGGAGGAATGCACAAGAAGATGCCTTCAACGCATTGAAAAATAAGTTAACACATGCACAATTACTCCAACTTCCAGATTTTAGTAAGACTTTTGAGCTAGAATGTGATGCTAGTGGAATTGGATTGGGTGGTGTGCTGTTGTAAGAAGGTAAACCTGTGGCATACTTTAGTGAAAAATTGAGTGGGCCTAGTTTGAACTATTCTACTTATGATAAGGAATTATATACTCTAGTTTGAACTTTCGAGACATGGCAACATTATTTATGGCCCAAAGAATTTGTCATTCATTCTGATCACGAGTCTTTAAAGCATTTAGAAGTCAAGGAAAATTGAATCGTAGGCATGCAAAGTGGGTTGAATTCATAGAGTCTTTTCCTTATATCATAAAACACAAAAAGGGAAAGGAGAATGTTATTGCTGATGCATTGTCTAGGAGATATACCATGCTCTCACAACTTGACTTCAAAATTTTTGGATTAGAAACAATTAAAGAGCATTATGTTCACGATGATGATTTTAAAGATGTGTTGCTGAATTGTAAAGAGGGAAAAATATGGAATAAATTTGTCCTAAATGATGGATTTGTGTTTAGGGCTAACAAGCTATGCATTCCAGCTATCTCCGTTCGTTTGTTGTTGTTGTAGGAAGCGTATGGAGGTGGGCTGATGGGACATTTTGGAGTGAAGAAGACAGAAGATATACTTGCTGGTCATTTCTTTTGGCCAAAGATGAGACGTGATGTGGAACGTTTCGTTGTTCGCTGCACTACCTGTCAAAAGGCTAAGTCACGACTTAATCCTCATGGTTTGTATATGCCTCTACTTGTTCTTAGCGTGCCTTGGGAAGATATTTCTATGGACTTTGTTTTAGGACTGCCTAGGACAAAGAAGGGGAGGGATAGCATATTTGTTGTTGTTGATAGATTTTCTAAGATGGCACACTTCATACCATGTCATAAAAGTGATGATGCTACCAACATTGCTGATTTGTTCTTTCGTGAAGTTGTTCGCTTGCATGGTGTGCCAAATACAATAGTTTTCGATCGTGACACTAAATTCCTTAGCTATTTTTGGAGAACTTTATGGGCTAAATTGGGGACTAAGCTGTTATTTTCTACTACTTGTCATCCCCAAACTGATGGGCAAACTGCAGTTGTGAATAGAACTTTATCTACCATGCTTAGGGCTGTTTTGAAAAAGAACATCAAAATGTGGGAAGAATGCTTGCCTCATATTGAGTTTGCTTATAATCGTTCGCTGCATTCTACTACAAAGTTGTGTCCTTTTGAGATTGTCTATGGTTTTGTGCCTCGTGCTCCTATTGATTTGCTACCACTTCCATCTTCGGAGAAGTTAAATTTTGATGCTAAACAGCGTGTTGATTTGATGTTGAAAATGCATAAGACAACCAAAGAAAATATTGAATGCATGAATGCTAAGTATAAACTTGCTGGTAGTAAAGGAAGTAAGCATTTAACTTTTCAACTGGGCGATTTAGTTTGGTTGCATTTAAGAAAAGATAGATTTTCTGAATTGAGGAAGTTTAAGTTAATGCCTAGAGCTGATGGTCATTTCAAAGTGTTGGAAAAGATTAATGATAATGCATATAAGCTTGAGTTACCTGCAGATTTTGGGGTTAGTTCTACCTTTAACATTACAGATTTGAAGCCATACTTGGGAGAAGAAGATGAGCTTGAGTCGCGGACGACTCAAATGCAAGAAGGGGAGGATGATGAGGACATCCTTTCCATGGATACAACCGTGCCAACTCCAAAACAAGTTCAACAAACTGAAACTATGATACAATGACCAATGACTCGAGCGCGAGCACGTCAACTTAACCATCAGGTGAATGCGTTCCTAAGTTTGCATACAAATGTTTTAAAGAATGGAATACTACTTAATTCTTGTGATGATTTAATTGTCCTTAGGAACCATGGGGAAGAACCACGTGAGCTCAAGTATAGAAGTGGTTCACGTCAAGCGCAACCCAAGTCTATTCGCGAGTTTGACTCAGATTCGGCCTTCCTAACAGCGTCCACTTCAAACGGCCATAACTTTTCACCCGGAAGGTTTCTTGGGGCCCGTGAGTACTCGTTGGAAAGCTTTGAAGTCTTCTTTCAGATGGATCGAGCCACATCTCCAAATTCCATCCGAACCGGTCAGAAACTGCTAAACAAGTCAAGTCACTTTTCCAGTCCGAGTTAAACTGGGCCTTGGGCCTTGTAATCGAGTCCTATTCGGCTTCCATGTGTTTTGGCTGACCCTCCATCTCCCGTGTTCTCTTAAATAGGCAGCCACACCCTCTTTTAGGGTTTGGGTTTTGATAGACTAAGTTAGCGTTTGCTATTTCGCCTTGACTCGCGCGTGTTGGCAAGACCGTCCGAATACTTATCTTCGGAACCCCACCATCTTCTATTTCAGATTGAATCCAACATCGTTTATTTGCAATTGAGTTGCTGTTCATCTTGTTCTTGCCTGTTCTTCGATTGCTTACAGGAACAAATACCCTCGTGGTTAGGTTGATTGTGCACCGACAAGGTCACGAACAACCTCTGGAGTTGGTGTATCGATCGCTAAGGCGCCATATCCTTGGATGGTTTTAGTCGGTTCGTCAACGTCATCTCCTTCCCCAATCGAATCTACCACTTCATCG
This sequence comes from Dendrocalamus sinicus, assembly GCA_036346575.1. Lineage (NCBI taxonomy): Eukaryota > Viridiplantae > Streptophyta > Magnoliopsida > Poales > Poaceae > Dendrocalamus > Dendrocalamus sinicus. The sequence continues at coordinate 10,273,978 of CM070658.1, forward strand.
AAAGATCGGGACCGCTAGTGCTATCAGATTTCGTACGAGTGGAGTTTAAAGTACCCGTCAGAATCCATTTCAGTGGAAAGTTTAACACGGAGTCAGACGGATTCAAAATGTATGCCAAAATGAGTGGGGATGCATATGAAGTCCATTCAGGGTATTTGGTACCCAGTTTCGTTTCGTGACTCGATTTCGTATGCGTGCATTTCCCGTCGAAATCCATTTTGGAGGAAACTTTACAATCGAGTTGGATGGATTCGAAATGTGTGCCAAAATGAGATATGATGCATGTCAAGTCCATTCAAGGTGTTTGCCACTCAGTTTATTTCATGTCTCAATTTCACATACATAGGGTTTGCGGTGCCCGTCAGAATTCTGTTTTGAGGAAAGTTTAAGACCGACTCGGATGGATTCAATGCATGCCGAATGAGGTAGGACACGTATGAAGTCCATTCGAGGTGTTTGGCACTCAGTTTCATTGCGTGTCTCGATTTTGTCCGTAGGTAGTGCTAATCATGTGCGTATCTGCATCAAACCCACTTTGGTGGAAAATTTAACACTGAGTCGGATTGATTCAAAATCAATGCGAAAAATAGTTAGGGCACATGTGAAGTTCATTCGATGTGTTTGTCACTCAGTTTCATTTCGTCACTCGATTTCGTACAAGTGGAGTTTAAAATACCTGTCAGAATCCATTTCGGTGGAAAGTTTAACGCGAAGTCAGACAGATTCAAAATGTATGCCAGAATGAGTGGGTATATGAAGTCCATTCGGGGTATTTGGTACTCATTTCATTTCGTGACTCGATTTCGTATGCAAGCGTTTACATTTCCCGTCGAAACCCATTTTGGAGGAAAGTTTCCGTCGGGTTGGATGCATTCGAAATGCGTGCCAAAATGAGGTATGATGCATGTCAAGTCCATTCAAGGTGTTTGCCACTCTGTTTATTTCATGTCTCGATTTCACATACATGGGGTTTGTAGTGCCCGTCAGAGTTCGGTTTTGAGGAAAGTTTAAGACCGACTCGGATGGATTCAATGCATGCCAAGTGAGCTAGGGCACATATGAAGTCCATTCGAGGTGTTTGGCACTCAGTTTCATTGTTTGTCCCGGTTTTGTCCGTATAGAGTTTGTAGTACCCGTTGAAACCCACTTTGGTGGAAAGTTTAACACTGAGTCGGATTGATTCAAAATCAATGCGGAAAATAGTTAATGCACATGTGAAGTCCATTCGATGTGTTTGTCACTCAGTTTCATTTCGTCACTCGATTTCGTACGAGTGGAGTTTAAAGTACCCGTCAGAATCCATTTCGGTGGAAAGTTTAACGCGGAGTCAGACGGATTCAAAATGTATGCCAGAATGAGTGGGGATGCATATGAAGTCCATTCGGGGTATTTGGTACTCAGTTTCATTTCGTGACTCGATTTCGTATGCATGCAGTTTACATTTCCCGTTGAAACCCATTTTAGAGGAAAGTTCCCGTCGAGTTGGATGCTTCGAAATGCGTGCCAAAGTGAGATATGATGCATGTCAAGTCCATTCAAGGTGTTTGCCACTCAGTTTATTTCATGTCTCGATTTCACATACATGGGGTTTGCAGTGCCCGTCAGAGTTCTATTTTGAGAAAAGTTAAAGACCGACTCGGGTGGATTCAATGCATGCAAAGTGAGCTAGGGCACATATGAAGTCCATTCGAGGTGTTTGGCACTCAGTTTCACTGCGTGTCTCGGTTTTGTCCATATGGAGTTTGTAGTACCCGTTGAAACCCACTTTGGGGGAAAGTTTAACGCTGAGTCGGATTGATTCAAAATCAATGCGGAAAATAGTTAGGGCACGTGTGAAGTGCATTCGATGTGTTTGGCACTTAGTTTCATTTCGTTACTCGATTTCATACGAGTGGCATTTAAAGTACCCGTCAGAATCCATTTCGGTGGAAAGTTTAACGCGGAGTCAGACGGATTCAAAATGTATGCCAGAATGAGTTGGGATGCATATGAAGTCCATTCGGGGTATTTGCTACTCAGTTTCATTTCGAGACTCGATTTCGTATGCGTGCAGTTTACATTTCCCGTCGAAACCCATTTGGAGGAAAGTTTCCCGTCGAGTTGGATGCTTCGAAATGCATGCCAAAATGAGGTATGATGCATGTCAAAGTCCATTCAAGGTGTTTGCCACTCAGTTTACTTCATGTCTCGATTTCACATACATGGGGTTTGCAGTGCCCGTCAGAGTTCGGTTTTGAGGAAAGTTTAAGACCGACTCGGATGGATTCAATGCATGCCGGAATGAGTGGGGATGCATATGAAGTCCATTCGAGGTATTGGTACTCAGTTTCATTTCGTGACTCGATTTCGTATGCATGCAGTTTGCATTTCCCGTCGAAACCCATTTTGGAGGAAAGTTCCCGTCGAGTTGGATGCTTCGAAATGCGTGCCAAAATAAGGTATGATGCATGTCAATGTCCATTCATGGTGTTTGCCACTCAGTTTATTTCATGTCTCGATTTCACATACATGGGGTTTGCAGTGCCCGTAGGGTTCATTTTTGAGGAAAGCTTAAGACCGACTCAGATGGATTCAATGCATGCCAAGTGAGCTAGGGCACATATGAAGTCCATTCGAGGTGTTTGGCACTCCGTTTTATTGCGTGTCTCGGTTTTGTCCGTATGGAGTTTGTAGTACCCGTTGAAACCCACTTTGGTGGAAAATTTAACACGGAGTCGGATTGAATCAAAATCAGTGCGAAAAATAGTTAGGGCACATGTGAAGTCCATTCGATGTGTTTGACGCTCAGTTTCATTTCGTCACTTGATTTCGTACGAGTGGAGTTTAAAGTACCCGTCAGAATCCATTTCGGTGGAAACTTTAATGCGGAGTCAGACGGATTCAAAATGTATGCTAGAATGAGTGGGGATGCATATGAAGTCAATTCGGGGTATTTGGTACTCAGTTTCATTTCGTGACTCGATTTCGTATGCATGCAGTTTACATTTCCCGTCGATACCCATTTTGGAGCAAAGTTTCCCGTCGGGTTGGATGCATTCGAAATGCGTGCCAAAATGAGATATGATGCATCTCAAGTCAATTCAAGGTGTTCACCACTGAATTTATTTCATGTCTCGATTTCACATACGTGGGGTTTGCAGTGCCCGTTAGAGTTCGGTTTTGAGGAAAGTTTAAGACCGACTCGGAAGGATTCAATGCATGCCAAGTGACCTAGGGCACATATGAAGTCCATTCGAGGTGTTTGCCACTTAGTTTCATTGTGTGTCTCGGTTTTTTCCGTATGGAGTTTATAGTACCCGTTGAAACCGACTTTGGTGGAAAGTTTAACACTGAGTCAGATTGATTCAAAATCAATGCGGAAAATTGTTAGGGCACATGTGAAGTCCATTCGATGTGTTTGGCAATACAAAACCAATTCCGCTTGCATCACATTCTAGTTCAAAAGTCTTATTGAAATCAGGGAGTTGGAGTAAAGGTGCTTGTGTTAACTTATCTTTCAGTGTGGTGAAGGCGTTCTCCTGTGCGGTGCCCCAAACAAATGTCACGCCCTTCTTGGTAAGCTCATTCAATGGTGCGGCGATGGTGCTGAAATCCTTCACAAAGCGGCGGTTGAACCCAGCAAGTCCTAAAAAGCTCCGCACCCATGTGACCGTGTTAGGAGTCGACCAACTCTGTATTGCTTCAACCTTGGCTTGATCAACTTCAATTCCCTGTGGAGTGACAACATAGCCAAGAAACGACACTCGATCGGTGCAAAAGGTGCACTTCTCAAGATTACCAAATAGGCGTGCACCACGTAGAGCATTAAAAACAGCACGCAAATGGTCAAGATGTTCCTCTAATGATTTACTATATATCAGTATATCATCAAAATAAACCACCACAAATCTACCAATGAAAGCACCTAAAACCTCGTTCATTAGTCTCATGAAGGTACTAGGTGCATTAGTTAAACCAAAAGGCATTACTAACCACTCATATAACCCGAACTTAGTTTTAAATGCCGTTTTCCATTCATCGCCTAATGTCATGCGGATTTGATGATAGCCACTACGCAAATCAACCTTGGAAAAGACAACAGAGCCACTCAATTCATCAAGCATATCATCTAACCTAGGAATAGGATGACGATACCTAATGGTGATATTATTGATTGCTCTACAATCCACACACATGCGCCATGATCCATCTTTCTTTGGTACTAAAATGACCGGAACAATTCGCGCACATACCCTTTTATCAAGCAACTCTTGGACTTGGCACTGAATTTCTTTAGTTTCTTCTGGATTGGTCCTGTATGGTGCTCGGTTGGGCAATGATGCACCAGGGATTAAATCAATTTGATGCTCAATCCCACGAAGCGGTGGCAGCCCCGGTGGTATGTCTTTTGGAAAGACATCTTTGTACTCCTGCAAAATGTTAGTGACCGCAGGTGGCAAAGAAGAAGGTATATCCTCAAATGAAAACAAAGCTTCTTTGCAAATCAATGCATAGCAAACAGAATTACTAGCATCAAGTTCAGTCATATCAGATTTAGTAGCAAGGAAACAAGCACCTTTCAATTTAATTTCTTTATTCTTGTCATGAACAGATTTAGGTTCTTTCTTTTTATGTTGCTCGAGCTCTTTTGCTACAATCTGATTTTCACTCTCAGTATTCTCCTGACTTTTCTCTCTTCTAGCTCTAGCAAGGTCATCTTTAACAATTTGTTCAGGAGTCATAGGATGTAACACAATTTTCTTTCCCTTGAACATGAGAGAGTATTGATTATTCTTACCATGATGTACACAATCAGTACCATATTGCCAAGGACTTCCTAATAACATTGAACATGCTTGCATAGGAACAACGTCGCAATCAACATAATCATGGTATGAGCCCATAGAAAAATGTACTCTCACCATACGGGTTACCTTCAATTTACCACTGTTGTTGAACCATTGAATATGGTATGGGTGGGATGGGGTTTGGTCGGCAAAGCAAGCTTCTCCACCATATCTATACTGGCCAAATTGTTGCAACTCCCACCATCAATAATTATGCGAATCGCGCGTCCCTTGACAACGCCCTTGATTTGGAACAAATTATGGCGCTGATTTTGCTCAGCACAAGACACTTGAGCACTTAGTACGCGTTGCACTATAATGCTCAAATACTTGTCGGCATTTTTGGCGCCAACATGTTCCTCCTCATGGTCAGATTCATCATCATGTCCTGCAGGGTCATTTGCAAGCACATCATATGTTTCATCATCAAAATCACTAGCAGAAGAATACCCACCATCATCGCGTATAATCAATACACGCTTGCTTGGACAGTCCCGCATCATGTGTCCAAAGCCTTTGCAACGATGGCATTGAACGTCCCTCGTTCGTCCTGTCGAAACAACTGAAGAGGAAGTTTTTGCAGAAAGTTGTGGTGCTGATTTGGGTGCTTTGGAAACTTGTGGCGCTGAATTTGACGTAGTAGAGCGCTGCTTGTTGTTGGAGGGTAATGGTGGGGGCGCCACAGTGGATGAGGAAGAAGGTGTACGCGTCCATGAATTTGTGCGACCTGCAGAAAAGTTAGATCGCGTTCTCGTTTGGCGTCCCTGCAATTCTCGTTCAATTTCTCACTAAAATTGAGTGGGCCTAGTTTGAACTATTCTACTTATGATAAGGAGTTATATGCCCTTTTTCGAACCTTAGAAACTTGGCAACATTATTTATGGCCCAAAGAATTTGTTATACATTCTGATCATGAATCTTTAAAGCATATTTGAAGTCAAGGTAATCTGAACCGTAGACATGCAAAGTGGGTTGAATTTATTGAGTCTTTCCCCTATGTCATAAAACATAAGAAGGGAAAAGAGAATGTTATTGCTGATGCTTTGTCTAGGAGATATGCCATGCTTTCACAACTTGACTTCAAAATTTTTGGATTAGAGACTATTAAAGAGCAATATGTGCATGATGCTGATTTTGTGGAAATCCTGTTGAATTGTAAAGAAGGGAAAATGTGGAATAAGTTTGTCATTAATGATGGGTTTGTGTTTAGAGCCAACAAGTTGTGCATTCCTGCTGGTTTCGTTCGTCTGTTGTTGTTATAGGAAGCACATGGAGGCGGGTTGATGGGACATTTTGGTGTGAAGAAACGGAGGACATACTTGCTGATCATTTCTTTTGGCCAAAAATGAGATGGGAGTCAGCGCTACGTTGCTCGCTGCACTACATGTCAAAGAGCTAAGTCACGACTTAATCCTCATGGTTTATATATGCCTTTACCCGTTCCTAGCGTTCCATGGGAAGATATTTCGATGGACTTTGTTTTAGGATTGCCTAGGACCAAGAAGGGGAGGGATAGTATATTTGTGGTTGTTGATAGATTTTCTAAGATGGCCCATTTTATACCATGTCATAAGAGCGATGATGCTACCCATATTGCTGATTTATTCTTTCGTGAAGTTATTCGCTTGCATGGTGTACCCAATACTATAGTTTCAGATCGTGATACTAAATTCCTTAGCCATTTTTGGAGAACTCTATGGGCTAAATTGGGGACTAAGCTGTTATTTTCTACTACTTGTCATCCCCAAACCGATGGATGATCGAGGTTGTGAATAGAACTTTATCTACCATGCTTAGGGCTGTGTTGAAAAAGAATTTAAAAATGTGGGAAGAATGCTTGCCTCATGTTGAGTTTGCTTACAATCGTTCGTTGCATTCTACTACAAAGATGTGCCCTTTTGAAGTTGTTTATGGTTTTGTGCCTCGTGCTCCTATTGATTTAATGCTTCTTCCATCTTCGGAGAAATTGAACCCTGATGCTAAATAGCGTGCTGAATTGATTTTAAAAATGCATGAGACAACTAAGGAGAATATAGAACGCATGAATGCTAAATATAAACTTCTTTGGTAGTCGGGAGAGAAACGTTTAACTTTTGAACTTGGGGATCTTGTTTGGTTGCATTTAAGAAAAGATAGGTTCCTGATTGAGAAAATCGAAATTGATGCCAAGAGCTGATGGTCCTTTCAAGGTGTTAGAAAAGATTAATGATAATGCATACAAGCTTCAATCTGCTGCAGATTTTCTTTGTGAGTCCCACTTTTAACATTGCAGATTTAAAGCCCTACTTGGGAGAAGAGGGCGAGTTTGAGTCGAGGACGACTCAAATGCAAGAAGGGAGGATGATGAGGACATCCCTTCCATGGATACAACTCAGCCACAACAAGTATTACTAGGACCACTCACTCGAGCTCGTGCTCGTCAACTTAATTACCAGGTGAATTCATTCCTAGGTTCATATATTCGAGAATAGACCGCTACCTAATGCAAGTTTGGTGGAAAGTTTAACACTGAGTCGGATTGATTCAAAATCAGTGCGGAAAATAGTTAGGGCACATGTGAAGTCCATTCGATGTGTTTGGCACTCAGTTTCATTTCGTCACTCGATTTAAATGCAGTGGAGTTTAAAGTACCCGTCAGAATCCATTTCGGTGGAAAGTTTAACGCGCAGTCAGACGGATTCAAAATGTATGCCAGAATGAGTGGGGACGCATATGAAGTCCATTCGGGGTATTTGGTACTCAGTTTCATTTCGTGACTCGATTTCGTATGCGTGCCGTCGAAACCCATTTTGGAGGAAAGTTTCCCGTCGGGTTGGATGCATTCGAAATGCGTGCCAAAATGAGGTATGATGCATGTCAAAGTCCATTCAAGGTGTTTGCCACTCAGTTAATTTCATCTCTCGATTTCACATACATGGGGTTTGCGGTGCCCGTCAGAGTTCGGTTTTGAGGAAAGTTTAAGACCGACTCGGATGGATTCAATGCAAGCCAAGTGATCGAGGTGTTTGGCACTCAGTTTCATTGCGTGTCTCGGTTTTGTCCGTATGGAGTTTGTAGTACCCGTTGAAACCCACTTTGGTGGAAAGCTTAACGCTGAGTCGGATTGATTCAAAATCAATGCGGAAAATAGTTAGGGCACATGTGAAGTCCATTCGATGTGTTTGGCACTCAGTTTCATTTCGTCACTCGATTTCGTACGAGTGGAGTTTAAAGTACCCGTCAGAATCCATTTCGGTGGAAAGTTTAACGCGCAGTCGACGGATTCAAAATGTATGCCGAATGAGTGGGGATGCATATGAAGTCCATTCGGGTATTTGGTACTCAGTTTCATTTCGTGACTCGATTTCAGATGCGTGCGTTTACATTCCCCGTCGAAACCCATTTTGGAGGAAAGTTTCCCGTCGGGTTGGATGCATTCGAAATGCGTGCCAAAATGAGGTATGATGCATGTCAAAGTCCATTCAAGGTGTTTGCCACTCAGTTAATTTCATCTCTCGATTTCACATACATGGGGTTTGCGGTGCCCGTCGAGTTCGGTTTTGAGGAAAGTTTAAGACCGACTCGGATGGATTCAATGCAAGCCAAGTGAGCTAGGGCACATATGAAGTCCATTCGAGGTGTTTGGCACTCAGTTTCATTGCGTGTCTCGGTTTTGTCCGTATGGAGTTTGTAGTACCCGTTGAAACCCACTTTGGTGGAAAGTTTAACGCTGAGTCGGATTGATTCAAAATCAATGCGGAAAATAGTTAGGGCACATGTGAAGTCCATTCGATGTGTTTGGCACTCAGTTTCATTTCACACTCGATTTAAATGCAGTGGAGTTTAAAGTACCGTCGAATCCATTTCGTGGAAAGTTTAACGCGCAGTCAGACGGATTCAAAATGTATGCCCGAATGAGTGGGGATGCATATGAAGTCCATTCGGGGTATTTGGTACTCAGTTTCATTTCGTGACTCGATTTCGTATGCGTGCAGTTTACATTCCCCGTCGAAACCCATTTTGGAGGAAAGTTTCCCGTCGGGTTGGATGCATTCGAAATGCGTGCCAAAATGAGGTATGATGCATGTCAAAGTCCATTCAAGGTGTTTGCCACTCAGTTAATTTCATCTCTCGATTTCACATACATGGGGTTTGCGGTGCCCGTCAGAGTTCGGTTTTGAGGAAAGTTTAAGACCGACTCGGATGGATTCAATGCAAGCCAAGTGATCGAGGTGTTTGGCACTCAGTTTCATTGCGTGTCTCGGTTTTGTCCGTATGGAGTTTGTAGTACCCGTTGAAACCCACTTTGGTGGAAAGCTTAACGCTGAGTCGGATTGATTCAAAATCAATGCGGAAAATAGTTAGGGCACATGTGAAGTCCATTCGATGTGTTTGGCACTCAGTTTCATTTCACACTCGATTTAAATGCAGTGGAGTTTAAAGTACCGTCGAATCCATTTCGTGGAAAGTTTAACGCGCAATCGACGGATTCAAAATGTATGCCGAATGAGTGGGGATGCATATGAAGTCCATTCGGGGTATTTGGTACTCAGTTTCATTTCGTGACTCGATTTCGTATGCGTGCGTTTACATTCCCGTCGAAACCCATTTTGGAGGAAAGTTTCCCGTCGGGTTGGATGCATTCGAAATGCGTGCCAAAATGAGGTATGATGCATGTCAAAGTCCATTCAAGGTGTTTGCCACTCAGTTAATTTCATCTCTCGATTTCACATACATGGGGTTTGCGGTGCCCGTCAGAGTTCGGTTTTGAGGAAAGTTTAAGACCGACTCGGATGGATTCAATGCAAGCCAAGTGAGCTAGGTCACATATGAAGTCCATTCGAGGTGTTTGGCACTCAGTTTCATTGCGTGTCTCGGTTTTGTCCGTATGGAGTTTGTAGTACCCGTTGAAACCCACTTTGGTGGAAAGTTTAACGCTGAGTCGGATTGATTCAAAATCAATGCGGAAAATAGTTAGGGCACATGTGAAGTCCATTCGATGTGTTTGGCACTCAGTTTCATTTCGTCACTCGATTTAAATGCAGTGGAGTTTAAAGTACCGTCGAAATCCATTTCGTGGAAAGTTTAACGCGCAATCGACGGATTCAAAATGTATGCCGAATGAGTGGGGATGCATATGAAGTCCATTCGGGTATTTGGTACTCAGTTTCATTTCGTGACTCGATTTCGTATGCGTGCAGTTTACATTCCCGTCGAAACCCATTTTGGAGAAAGTTTCCGTCGGGTTGGATGCATTCGAAATGCGTGCCAAAATGAGGTATGATGCATGTCAAAGTCCATTCAAGGTGTTTGCCACTCAGTTAATTTCATCTCTCGATTTCACATACATGGGGTTTGCGGTGCCCGTCAGAGTTCGGTTTTGAGGAAAGTTTAAGACTGACTCGGATGGATTCAATGCAAGCCAAGTGAGCTAGGTCACATATGAAGTCCATTCGAGGTGTTTGGCACTCAGTTTCATTGCGTGCCTCGGTTTTGTCCGTATGGAGTTTGTAGTACCCGTTGAAACCCACTTTGGTGGAAAGTTTAACGCTGAGTCGGATTGATTCAAAATCAATGCGGAAAATAGTTAGGGCACATGTGAAGTCCGTTCGATGTGTTTGGCACTCAGTTTCATTTCGTCACCCGATTTCGTATGAGTGGAGTTTAAAGTACCCGTCAGAAACCATTTCGGTGGAAAGTTTAACGCGCAGTCAGACGGATTCAAAATGTATGCCAGAATGAGTGGGGATGCATATGAAGTCCATTCGGGGTATTTGGTACTCAGTTTCATTTCGTGACTCGATTTCGTATGCGTGCAGTTTACATTCCCCGTCGAAACCCATTTTGGAGGAAAGTTTCCCGTCGGGTTGGATGCATTCGAAATGCGTGCCAAAATGAGGTATGATGCATGTCAAAGTCCATTCAAGGTGTTTGCCACTCAGTTAATTTCATCTCTCGATTTCACATACATGGGGTTTGCGGTGCCCGTCGGAGTTCGGTTTTGAGGAAAGTTTAAGACCGACTCGGATGGATTCAATGCAAGCCAAGTGAGCTAGGGCACATATGAAGTCCATTCGAGGTGTTTGGCACTCAGTTTCATTGCGTGTCTCGGTTTTGTCCGTATGGAGTTTGTAGTACCCGTTGAAACCCACTTTGGTGGAAAGTTTAACGCTGAGTCGGATTGATTCAAAATCAATGCGGAAAATAGTTAGGGCACATGTGAAGTCCATTCGATGTGTTTGGCACTCAGTTTCATTTCACACACTCGATTTAAATGCAGAGTGGAGTTTAAAGTACCGTCGAAATCCATTTCGTGGAAAGTTTAACGCGCAATCGACGGATTCAAAATGTATGCCGAATGAGTGGGGATGCATATGAAGTCCATTCGGGGTATTTGGTACTCAGTTTCATTTCGTGACTCGATTTCGTATGCGTGCAGTTTACATTCCCCGTCGAAACCCATTTTGGAGGAAAGTTTCCCGTCGGGTTGGATGCATTCGAAATGCGTGCCAAAATGAGGTATGATGCATGTCAAAGTCCATTCAAGGTGTTTGCCACTCAGTTAATTTCATCTCTCGATTTCACATACATGGGGTTTGCGGTGCCCGTCGAGTTCGGTTTTGAGGAAAGTTTAAGACCGACTCGGATGGATTCAATGCAAGCCAAGTGAGCTAGGGCACATATGAAGTCCATTCGAGGTGTTTGGCACTCAGTTTCATTGCGTGTCTCGGTTTTGTCCGTATGGAGTTTGTAGTACCCGTTGAAACCCACTTTGGTGGAAAGTTTAACGCTGAGTCGGATTGATTCAAAATCAATGCGGAAAATAGTTAGGGCACATGTGAAGTCCATTCGATGTGTTTGGCACTCAGTTTCATTTCGTCACTCGATTTAAATGCAGTGGAGTTTAAAGTACCGTCGAATCCATTTCGTGGAAAGTTTAACGCGCAATCGACGGATTCAAAATGTATGCCAGAATGAGTGGGGATGCATATGAAGTCCATTCGGGGTATTTGGTACTCAGTTTCATTTCGTGACTCGATTTCGTATGCGTGCAGTTTACATTCCCCGTCGAAACCCATTTTGGAGGAAAGTTTCCCGTCGGGTTGGATGCATTCGAAATGCGTGCCAAAATGAGGTATGATGCATGTCAAAGTCCATTCAAGGTGTTTGCCACTCAGTTAATTTCATCTCTCGATTTCACATACATGGGGTTTGCGGTGCCCGTCAGAGTTCGGTTTTGAGGAAAGTTTAAGACTGACTCGGATGGATTCAATGCAAGCCAAGTGAGCTTGGCACATATGAAGTCCATTCGAGGTGTTTGGCACTCAGTTTCATTGCGTGTCTCGGTTTTGTCCGTATGGAGTTTGTAGTACCCGTTGAAACCCACTTTGGTGGAAAGTTTAACGCTGAGTCGGATTGATTCAAAATCAATGCGGAAAATAGTTAGGGCACATGTGAAGTCCATTCGATGTGTTTGGCACTCAGTTTCATTTCGTCACTCGATTTCGTACGAGTGGAGTTTAAAGTACCGTCAGAATCCATTTCGTGGAAAGTTTAACGCGCAGTCAGACGGATTCAAAATGTATGCCAGAATGAGTGGGGATGCATATGAAGTCCATTCGGGGTATTTGGTACTCAGTTTCATTTCGTGACTCGATTTCGTATGCGTGCAGTTTACATTCCCCGTCGAAACCCATTTTGGAGGAAAGTTTCCCGTCGGGTTGGATGCATTCGAAATGCGTGCCAAAATGAGGTATGATGCATGTCAAAGTCCATTCAAGGTGTTTGCCACTCAGTTAATTTCATCTCTCGATTTCACATACATGGGGTTTGCGGTGCCCGTCGAGTTCGGTTTTGAGGAAAGTTTAAGACCGACTCGGATGGATTCAATGCAAGCCAAGTGAGCTAGGGCACATATGAAGTCCATTCGAGGTGTTTGGCACTCAGTTTCATTGCGTGTCTCGGTTTTGTCCGTATGGAGTTTGTAGTACCCGTTGAAACCCACTTTGGTGGAAAGTTTAACGCTGAGTCGGATTGATTCAAAATCAATGCGGAAAATAGTTAGGGCACATGTGAAGTCCATTCGATGTGTTTGGCACTCAGTTTCATTTCGTCACTCGATTTAAATGCAGTGGAGTTTAAAGTACCGTCGAAATCCATTTCGTGGAAAGTTTAACGCGCAATCGACGGATTCAAAATGTATGCCGAATGAGTGGGGATGCATATGAAGTCCATTCGGGTATTTGGTACTCAGTTTCATTTCGTGACTCGATTTCAGTATGCGTGCAGTTTACATTCCCCGTCGAAACCCATTTTGGAGGAAAGTTTCCCGTCGGGTTGGATGCATTCGAAATGCGTGCCAAAATGAGGTATGATGCATGTCAAAGTCCATTCAAGGTGTTTGCCACTCAGTTAATTTCATGTCTCGATTTCACATACATGGGGTTTGCGGTGCCCGTCAGAGTTCGGTTTTGAGGAAAGTTTAAGACTGACTCGGATGGATTCAATGCAAGCCAAGTGAGCCAGGGCACATACGAAGTCTATTCGAGGTGTTTGGCACTCAGTTTCATTGCGTGCCTCGGTTTTGTCCGTATGGAGTTTGTAGTACCCACTTTGGTGGAAAGTTTAACGCTGAGTCGGATTGATTCAAAATCAATGCGGAAAATAGTTAGGGCACATGTGAAGTCCGTTCGATGTGTTTGGCACTCAGTTTCATTTCATCACCGGATTTCGTACGAGTGGAGTTTAAAGTACCCGTCAGAAACCATTTCGTGGAAAGTTTAACGCGCATCGACGGATTCAAAATGTATGCCCGAATGAGTGGGGATGCATATGAAGTCCATTCGGGGTATTTGGTACTCAGTTTCATTTCGTGACTCGATTTCGTATGCGTGCAGTTTACATTCCCCGTCGAAACCCATTTTGGAGGAAAGTTTCCCGTCGGGTTGGATGCATTCGAAATGCGTGCCAAAATGAGGTATGATGCATGTCAAAGTCCATTCAAGGTGTTTGCCACTCAGTTAATTTCATCTCTCGATTTCACATACATGGGGTTTGCGGTGCCCGTCGAGTTCGGTTTTGAGGAAAGTTTAAGACCGACTCGGATGGATTCAATGCAAGCCAAGTGAGCTAGGGCACATATGAAGTCCATTCGAGGTGTTTGGCACTCAGTTTCATTGCGTGTCTCGGTTTTGTCCGTATGGAGTTTGTAGTACCCGTTGAAACCCACTTTGGTGGAAAGTTTAACGCTGAGTCGGATTGATTCAAAATCAATGCGGAAAATAGTTAGGGCACATGTGAAGTCCATTCGATGTGTTTGGCACTCAGTTTCATTTCGTCACCGATTTCGGTACGAGTGGAGTTTAAAGTACCGTCGAAATCCATTTCGTGGAAAGTTTAACGCGCAATCGACGGATTCAAAATGTATGCCAGAATGAGTGGGGATGCATATGAAGTCCATTCGGGGTATTTGGTACTCAGTTTCATTTCGTGACTCGATTTCGTATGCGTGCAGTTTACATTCCCCGTCGAAACCCATTTTGGAGGAAAGTTTCCCGTCGGGTTGGATGCATTCGAAATGCGTGCCAAAATGAGGTATGATGCATGTCAAAGTCCATTCAAGGTGTTTGCCACTCAGTTAATTTCATCTCTCGATTTCACATACATGGGGTTTGCGGTGCCCGTCAGAGTTCGGTTTTGAGGAAAGTTTAAGACTGACTCGGATGGATTCAATGCAAGCCAAGTGAGCTAGGGCACATATGAAGTCCATTCGAGGTGTTTGGCACTCAGTTTCATTGCGTGTCTCGGTTTTGTCCGTATGGAGTTTGTAGTACCCGTTGAAACCCACTTTGGTGGAAAGTTTAACGCTGAGTCGGATTGATTCAAAATCAATGCGGAAAATAGTTAGGGCACATGTGAAGTCCATTCGATGTGTTTGGCACTCAGTTTCATTTCGTCACTCGATTTCGTACGAGTGGAGTTTAAAGTACCCGTCAGAATCCATTTCGGTGGAAAGTTTAACGCGCAGTCAGACGGATTCAAAATGTATGCCCGAATGAGTGGGGATGCATATGAAGTCCATTCGGGGTATTTGGTACTCAGTTTCATTTCGTGACTCGATTTCGTATGCGTGCAGTTTACATTCCCCGTCGAAACCCATTTTGGAGGAAAGTTTCCCGTCGGGTTGGATGCATTCGAAATGCGTGCCAAAATGAGGTATGATGCATGTCAAAGTCCATTCAAGGTGTTTGCCACTCAGTTAATTTCATGTCTCGATTTCACATACATGGGGTTTGCGGTGCCCGTCAGAGTTCGGTTTTGAGGAAAGTTTAAGACTGACTCGGATGGATTCAATGCAAGCCAAGTGAGCCAGGGCACATATGAAGTCCATTCGAGGTGTTTGGCACTCAGTTTCATTGCGTGCCTCGGTTTTGTCCGTATGGAGTTTGTAGTACCCGTTGAAACCCACTTTGGTGGAAAGTTTAACGCTGAGTCGGATTGATTCAAAATCAATGCGGAAAATAGTTAGGGCACATGTGAAGTCCGTTCGATGTGTTTGGCACTCAGTTTCATTTCGTCACCCGATTTAAATGCAGTGGAGTTTAAAGTACCGTCGAATCCATTTCGTGGAAAGTTTAACGCGATCGACGGATTCAAAATGTATGCCCGAATGAGTGGGGATGCATATGAAGTCCATTCGGGGTATTTGGTACTCAGTTTCATTTCGTGACTCGATTTCGTATGCGTGCAGTTTACATTCCCCGTCGAAACCCATTTTGGAGGAAAGTTTCCCGTCGGGTTGGATGCATTCGAAATGCGTGCCAAAATGAGGTATGATGCATGTCAAAGTCCATTCAAGGTGTTTGCCACTCAGTTAATTTCATCTCTCGATTTCACATACATGGGGTTTGCGGTGCCCGTCGAGTTCGGTTTTGAGGAAAGTTTAAGACCGACTCGGATGGATTCAATGCAAGCCAAGTGAGCTAGGGCACATATGAAGTCCATTCGAGGTGTTTGGCACTCAGTTTCATTGCGTGTCTCGGTTTTGTCCGTATGGAGTTTGTAGTACCCGTTGAAACCCACTTTGGTGGAAAGTTTAACACTGAGTCGGATTGATTCAAAATCAATGCGGAAAATAGTTAGGGCACATGTGAAGTCCATTCGATGTGTTTGGCACTCAGTTTCATTTCGTCACTCGATTTAAATGCAGTGGAGTTTAAAGTACCGTCGAAATCCATTTCGTGGAAAGTTTAACGCGCAGTCAGACGGATTCAAAATGTATGCCAGAATGAGTGGGGATGCATATGAAGTCCATTCGGGGTATTTGGTACTCAGTTTCATTTCGTGACTCGATTTCGTATGCATGCAGTTTACATTTCCCGTCGAAACCCATTTTGGAGGAAAGTTCCCGTCGAGTTGGATGCTTCGAAATGCGTGCCAAAGTGAGATATGATGCATGTCAAGTCCATTCAAGGAGTTGCCACTCAGTTTATTTCATTACTCGATTTCACATACATGGGGTTCGCAGTGCTCGTCAGTGTTAGGTTTTGAGGAAACTTTAACACCGACTCGAATGGATTCAATGCATGCCAAGTGAGCTAGGGCACATATGAAGTCCATTCGTGGTGTTTGGCACTCAGTTTCATTGCGTGTCTCGGTTTTGTCCGTATGGAGTTTGCAGTACCCGTTGAAACCCACTTTGGTGGAAAGTTTAACACTGAGTCGGATTGATTCAAAATCAATGCGGAAAATAGTTAGGGCACATGTGAAGTCCATTCGATGTGTTTGGCACTCAGTTTCATTTCGTCACTCGATTTCGTACGAGTGGAGTTTAAAGTACCCGTCAGAATCCATTTCGGTGGAAAGTTTAACGCGCAGTCAGACGGATTCAAAATGTATGCCCGAATGAGTGGGGATGCATATGAAGTCCATTCGGGGTATTTGGTACTCAGTTTCATTTCGTGACTCGATTTCGTATGCGTGCAGTTTACATTCCCCGTCGAAACCCATTTTGGAGGAAAGTTTCCCGTCGGGTTGGATGCATTCGAAATGCGTGCCAAAATGAGGTATGATGCATGTCAAAGTCCATTCAAGGTGTTTGCCACTCAGTTAATTTCATGTCTCGATTTCACATACATGGGGTTTGCGGTGCCCGTCAGAGTTCGGTTTTGAGGAAAGTTTAAGACTGACTCGGATGGATTCAATGCAAGCCAAGTGAGCTAGGGCACATATGAAGTCCATTCGAGGTGTTTGGCACTCAGTTTCATTGCGTGTCTCGGTTTTGTCCGTATGGAGTTTGTAGTACCCACTTTGGTGGAAAGTTTAACGCTGAGTCGGATTGATTCAAAATCAATGCGGAAAATAGTTAGGGCACATGTGAAGTCCGTTCGATGTGTTTGGCACTCAGTTTCATTTCGTCACTCGATTTAAATGCAGTGGAGTTTAAAGTACCGTCGAATCCATTTCGTGGAAAGTTTAACGCGATCGACGGATTCAAAATGTATGCCAGAATGAGTGGGGATGCATATGAAGTCCATTCGGGGTATTTGGTACTCAGTTTCATTTCGTGACTCGATTTCGTATGCGTGCAGTTTACATTCCCCGTCGAAACCCATTTTGGAGGAAAGTTTCCCGTCGGGTTGGATGCATTCGAAATGCGTGCCAAAATGAGGTATGATGCATGTCAAAGTCCATTCAAGGTGTTTGCCACTCAGTTAATTTCATCTCTCGATTTCACATACATGGGGTTTGCGGTGCCCGTCGGAGTTCGGTTTTGAGGAAAGTTTAAGACCGACTCGGATGGATTCAATGCAAGCCAAGTGAGCTAGGGCACATATGAAGTCCATTCGAGGTGTTTGGCACTCAGTTTCATTGCGTGTCTCGGTTTTGTCCGTATGGAGTTTGTAGTACCCGTTGAAACCCACTTTGGTGGAAA
The DNA here is from genome assembly GCA_036346575.1 of Dendrocalamus sinicus. Classification (NCBI taxonomy): domain Eukaryota; kingdom Viridiplantae; phylum Streptophyta; class Magnoliopsida; order Poales; family Poaceae; genus Dendrocalamus; species Dendrocalamus sinicus. The sequence continues at coordinate 10,291,717 of CM070658.1, forward strand.
GTTTAACGCTGAGTCGGATTGATTCAAAATCAATGCGGAAAATAGTTAGGGCACATGTGAAGTCCATTCGATGTGTTTGGCACTCAGTTTCATTTCGTCACTCGATTTAGTACGAGTGGAGTTTAAAGTACCCGTCAGAATCCATTTCGGTGGAAAGTTTAACGCGCAGTCAGACGGATTCAAAATGTATGCCAGAATGAGTGGGGATGCATATGAAGTCCATTCGGGGTATTTGGTACTCAGTTTCATTTCGTGACTCGATTTCGTATGCGTGCAGTTTACATTCCCCGTCGAAACCCATTTTGGAGGAAAGTTTCCCGTCGGGTTGGATGCATTCGAAATGCGTGCCAAAATGAGGTATGATGCATGTCAAAGTCCATTCAAGGTGTTTGCCACTCAGTTAATTTCATCTCTCGATTTCACATACATGGGGTTTGCGGTGCCCGTCAGAGTTCGGTTTTGAGAAATGTTTAAGACCGACTCGGATGGATTCAATGCAAGCCAAGTGAGCCAGGGCACATATGAAGTCCATTCGAGGTGTTTGGCACTCAGTTTCATTGCGTGCCTCGGTTTTGTCCGTATGGAGTTTGTAGTACCCACTTTGGTGGAAAGTTTAACGCTGAGTCGGATTGATTCAAAATCAATGCGGAAAATAGTTAGGGCACATGTGAAGTCCGTTCGATGTGTTTGGCACTCAGTTTCATTTCGTCACTCGATTTAAATGCAGTGGAGTTTAAAGTACCGTCGAAATCCATTTCGGTGGAAAGTTTAACGCGCAATCGACGGATTCAAAATGTATGCCGAATGAGTGGGGATGCATATGAAGTCCATTCGGGTATTTGGTACTCAGTTTCATTTCGTGACTCGATTTCGTATGCGTGCAGTTTACATTCCCGTCGAAACCCATTTTGGAGAAAGTTTCCGTCGGGTTGGATGCATTCAAATGCGTGCCAAAATGAGGTATGATGCATGTCAAAGTCCATTCAAGGTGTTTGCCACTCAGTTAATTTCATCTCTCGATTTCACATACATGGGGTTTGCGGTGCCGTCGAGTTCGGTTTTGAGAAAGTTTAAGACCGACTCGGATGGATTCAATGCAAGCCAAGTGAGCTAGGGCACATATGAAGTCCATTCGAGGTGTTTGGCACTCAGTTTCATTGCGTGTCTCGGTTTTGTCCGTATGGAGTTTGTAGTACCCGTTGAAACCCACTTTGGTGGAAAGTTTAACGCTGAGTCGGATTGATTCAAAATCAATGCGGAAAATAGTTAGGGCACATGTGAAGTCCATTCGATGTGTTTGGCACTCAGTTTCATTTCGTCACTCGATTTCGTACGAGTGGAGTTTAAAGTACCCGTCAGAATCCATTTCCGTGGAAAGTTTAACGCGATCGACGGATTCAAAATGTATGCCAGAATGAGTGGGGATGCATATGAAGTCCATTCGGGTATTTGGTACTCAGTTTCATTTCGTGACTCGATTTCGTATGCGCAGCAGTTTACATTCCCGTCGAAACCCATTTTGGAGAAAGTTTCCGTCGGGTTGGATGCATTCAAATGCGTGCCAAAATGAGGTATGATGCATGTCAAAGTCCATTCAAGGTGTTTGCCACTCAGTTAATTTCATCTCTCGATTTCACATACATGGGGTTTGCGGTGCCGTCGAGTTCGGTTTTGAGAAAGTTTAAGACCGACTCGGATGGATTCAATGCAAGCCAAGTGAGCTAGGGCACATATGAAGTCCATTCGAGGTGTTTGGCACTCAGTTTCATTGCGTGTCTCGGTTTTGTCCGTATGGAGTTTGTAGTACCGTTGAAACCCACTTTGGTGGAAAGTTTAACGCTGAGTCGGATTGATTCAAAATCAATGCGGAAAATAGTTAGGGCACATGTGAAGTCCATTCGATGTGTTTGGCACTCAGTTTCATTTCGTCACTCGATTTAAATGCAGTGGAGTTTAAAGTACCGTCGAATCCATTTCGGTGGAAAGTTTAACGCGCATCGACGGATTCAAAATGTATGCCGAATGAGTGGGGATGCATATGAAGTCCATTCGGGTATTTGGTACTCAGTTTCATTTCGTGACTCGATTTCGTATGCGTGCAGTTTACATTCCCGTCGAAACCCATTTTGGAGAAAGTTTCCGTCGGGTTGGATGCATTCAAATGCGTGCCAAAATGAGGTATGATGCATGTCAAAGTCCATTCAAGGTGTTTGCCACTCAGTTAATTTCATCTCTCGATTTCACATACATGGGGTTTGCGGTGCCGTCGAGTTCGGTTTTGAGAAAGTTTAAGACCGACTCGGATGGATTCAATGCAAGCCAAGTGAGCTAGGGCACATATGAAGTCCATTCGAGGTGTTTGGCACTCAGTTTCATTGCGTGTCTCGGTTTTGTCCGTATGGAGTTTGTAGTACCCGTTGAAACCCACTTTGGTGGAAAGTTTAACGCTGAGTCGGATTGATTCAAAATCAATGCGGAAAATAGTTAGGGCACATGTGAAGTCCATTCGATGTGTTTGGCACTCAGTTTCATTTCGTCACTCGATTTCGTACGAGTGGAGTTTAAAGTACCGTCAGAATCCATTTCGTGGAAAGTTTAACGCGCATCGACGGATTCAAAATGTATGCCAGAATGAGTGGGGATGCATATGAAGTCCATTCGGGGTATTTGGTACTCAGTTTCATTTCGTGACTCGATTTCGTATGCGTGCAGTTTACATTCCCCGTCGAAACCCATTTTGGAGAAAGTTTCCGTCGGGTTGGATGCATTCGAAATGCGTGCCAAAATGAGGTATGATGCATGTCAAAGTCCATTCAAGGTGTTTGCCACTCAGTTAATTTCATCTCTCGATTTCACATACATGGGGTTTGCGGTGCCGTCGAGTTCGGTTTTGAGAAAGTTTAAGACCGACTCGGATGGATTCAATGCAAGCCAAGTGAGCTAGGGCACATATGAAGTCCATTCGAGGTGTTTGGCACTCAGTTTCATTGCGTGTCTCGGTTTTGTCCGTATGGAGTTTGTAGTACCCGTTGAAACCCACTTTGGTGGAAAGTTTAACGCTGAGTCGGATTGATTCAAAATCAATGCGGAAAATAGTTAGGGCACATGTGAAGTCCATTCGATGTGTTTGGCACTCAGTTTCATTTCGTCACTCGATTTAAATGCAGTGGAGTTTAAAGTACCGTCGAAATCCATTTCGGTGGAAAGTTTAACGCGCATCGACGGATTCAAAATGTATGCCGAATGAGTGGGGATGCATATGAAGTCCATTCGGGTATTTGGTACTCAGTTTCATTTCGTGACTCGATTTCGTATGCGTGCAGTTTACATTCCCGTCGAAACCCATTTTGGAGAAAGTTTCCGTCGGGTTGGATGCATTCAAATGCGTGCCAAAATGAGGTATGATGCATGTCAAAGTCCATTCAAGGTGTTTGCCACTCAGTTAATTTCATCTCTCGATTTCACATACATGGGGTTTGCGGTGCCGTCGAGTTCGGTTTTGAGAAAGTTTAAGACCGACTCGGATGGATTCAATGCAAGCCAAGTGAGCTAGGGCACATATGAAGTCCATTCGAGGTGTTTGGCACTCAGTTTCATTGCGTGTCTCGGTTTTGTCCGTATGGAGTTTGTAGTACCGTTGAAACCCACTTTGGTGGAAAGTTTAACGCTGAGTCGGATTGATTCAAAATCAATGCGGAAAATAGTTAGGGCACATGTGAAGTCCATTCGATGTGTTTGGCACTCAGTTTCATTTCGTCACTCGATTTCGTACGAGTGGAGTTTAAAGTACCGTCGAAATCCATTTCGTGGAAAGTTTAACGCGCATCGACGGATTCAAAATGTATGCCAGAATGAGTGGGGATGCATATGAAGTCCATTCGGGGTATTTGGTACTCAGTTTCATTTCGTGACTCGATTTCGTATGCGTGCAGTTTACATTCCCGTCGAAACCCATTTTGGAGAAAGTTTCCGTCGGGTTGGATGCATTCGAAATGCGTGCCAAAATGAGGTATGACGCATGTCAAAGTCCATTCAAGGTGTTTGCCACTCAGTTAATTTCATCTCTCGATTTCACATACATGGGGTTTGCGGTGCCGTCGAGTTCGGTTTTGAGAAAGTTTAAGACCGACTCGGATGGATTCAATGCAAGCCAAGTGAGCTAGGGCACATATGAAGTCCATTCGAGGTGTTTGGCACTCAGTTTCATTGCGTGTCTCGGTTTTGTCCGTATGGAGTTTGTAGTACCCGTTGAAACCCACTTTGGTGGAAAGCTTAACGCTGAGTCGGATTGATTCAAAATCAATGCGGAAAATAGTTAGGGCACATGTGAAGTCCATTCGATGTGTTTGGCACTCAGTTTCATTTCGTCACTCGATTTAAATGCAGTGGAGTTTAAAGTACCCGTCAGAATCCATTTCGGTGGAAAGTTTAACGCGCATCAGACGGATTCAAAATGTATGCCAGAATGAGTGGGGATGCATATGAAGTCCATTCGGGGTATTTGGTACTCAGTTTCATTTCGTGACTCGATTTCGTATGCGTGCAGTTTACATTCCCGTCGAAACCCATTTTGGAGAAAGTTTCCGTCGGGTTGGATGCATTCGAAATGCGTGCCAAAATGAGGTATGATGCATGTCAAAGTCCATTCAAGGTGTTTGCCACTCAGTTAATTTCATCTCTCGATTTCACATACATGGGGTTTGCGGTGCCGTCGAGTTCGGTTTTGAGAAAGTTTAAGACCGACTCGGATGGATTCAATGCAAGCCAAGTGAGCTAGGGCACATATGAAGTCCATTCGAGGTGTTTGGCACTCAGTTTCATTGCGTGTCTCGGTTTTGTCCGTATGGAGTTTGTAGTACCCGTTGAAACCCACTTTGGTGGAAAGCTTAACGCTGAGTCGGATTGATTCAAAATCAATGCGGAAAATAGTTAGGGCACATGTGAAGTCCATTCGATGTGTTTGGCACTCAGTTTCATTTCGTCACTCGATTTAAATGCAGTGGAGTTTAAAGTACCGTCGAAATCCATTTCGTGGAAAGTTTAACGCGCAATCGACGGATTCAAAATGTATGCCAGAATGAGTGGGGATGCATATGAAGTCCATTCGGGTATTTGGTACTCAGTTTCATTTCGTGACTCGATTTCGTATGCGTGCGATTTACATTCCCGTCGAAACCCATTTTGGAGAAAGTTTCCGTCGGGTTGGATGCATTCAAATGCGTGCCAAAATGAGGTATGATGCATGTCAAAGTCCATTCAAGGTGTTTGCCACTCAGTTAATTTCATCTCTCGATTTCACATACATGGGGTTTGCGGTGCCGTCGAGTTCGGTTTTGAGAAAGTTTAAGACCGACTCGGATGGATTCAATGCAAGCCAAGTGAGCTAGGGCACATATGAAGTCCATTCGAGGTGTTTGGCACTCAGTTTCATTGCGTGTCTCGGTTTTGTCCGTATGGAGTTTGTAGTACCCGTTGAAACCCACTTTGGTGGAAAGTTTAACGCTGAGTCGGATTGATTCAAAATCAATGCGGAAAATAGTTAGGGCACATGTGAAGTCCATTCGATGTGTTTGGCACTCAGTTTCATTTCGTCACTCGATTTAGATGCGTACGAGTGGAGTTTAAAGTACCCGTCAGAATCCATTTCGGTGGAAAGTTTAACGCGCAGTCAGACGGATTCAAAATGTATGCCAGAATGAGTGGGGATGCATATGAAGTCCATTCGGGGTATTTGGTACTCAGTTTCATTTCGTGACTCGATTTCGTATGCGTGCAGTTTACATTCCCGTCGAAACCCATTTTGGAGGAAAGTTTCCCGTCGGGTTGGATGCATTCGAAATGCGTGCCAAAATGAGGTATGATGCATGTCAAAGTCCATTCAAGGTGTTTGCCACTCAGTTAATTTCATGTCTCGATTTCACATACATGGGGTTTGCGGTGCCCGTCAGAGTTCGGTTTTGAGGAAAGTTTAAGACTGACTCGGATGGATTCAATGCAAGCCAAGTGAGCTAGGGCACATATGAAGTCCATTCGAGGTGTTTGGCACTCAGTTTCATTGCGTGTCTCGGTTTTGTCCGTATGGAGTTTGTAGTACCCGTTGAAACCCACTTTGGTGGAAAGTTTAACGCTGAGTCGGATTGATTCAAAATCAATGCGGAAAATAGTTAGGGCACATGTGAAGTCCGTTCGATGTGTTTGGCACTCAGTTTCATTTCGTCACCCGATTTCGTATGAGTGGAGTTTAAAGTACCCGTCAGAATCCATTTCGGTGGAAAGTTTAACGCGGAGTCAGACGGATTCAAAATGTATGCCAGAATGTGTGGGGATGCAGATGAAGTCCATTCGGTTTATTGGTACTCAGTTTCATTTCGTGACTCGATTTCGTATGCGTGCAGTTTACATTCCCGTCGAAACCCATTTTGGAGAAAGTTTCCGTCGGGTTGGATGCATTCAAATGCGTGCCAAAATGAGGTATGATGCATGTCAAAGTCCATTCAAGGTGTTTGCCACTCAGTTAATTTCATCTCTCGATTTCACATACATGGGGTTTGCGGTGCCGTCGAGTTCGGTTTTGAGGAAAGTTTAAGACTGACTCGGATGGATTCAATGCAAGCCAAGTGAGCTAGGGCACATATGAAGTCCATTCGAGGTGTTTGGCACTCAGTTTCATTGCGTGTCTCGGTTTTGTCCGTATGGAGTTTGTAGTACCCGTTGAAACCCACTTTGGTGGAAAGCTTAACGCTGAGTCGGATTGATTCAAAATCAATGCGGAAAATAGTTAGGGCACATGTGAAGTCCATTCGATGTGTTTGGCACTCAGTTTCATTTCGTCACTCGATTTAAATGCAGTGGAGTTTAAAGTACCGTCGAATCCATTTGGTGGAAAGTTTAACGCGAATGATCGAGACGGATTCAAAATGTATGCCAGAATGAGTGGGGATGCATATGAAGTCCATTCGGGGTATTTGGTACTCAGTTTCATTTCGTGACTCGATTTCGTATGCGTGCAGTTTACATTCCCGTCGAAACCCATTTTGGAGAAAGTTTCCGTCGGGTTGGATGCATTCGAAATGCGTGCCAAAATGAGGTATGATGCATGTCAAAGTCCATTCAAGGTGTTTGCCACTCAGTTAATTTCATCTCTCGATTTCACATACATGGGGTTTGCGGTGCCGTCGAGTTCGGTTTTGAGAAAGTTTAAGACCGACTCGGATGGATTCAATGCAAGCCAAGTGAGCTAGGGCACATATGAAGTCCATTCGAGGTGTTTGGCACTCAGTTTCATTGCGTGTCTCGGTTTTGTCCGTATGGAGTTTGTAGTACCCGTTGAAACCCACTTTGGTGGAAAGTTTAACGCTGAGTCGGATTGATTCAAAATCAATGCGGAAAATAGTTAGGGCACATGTGAAGTCCATTCGATGTGTTTGGCACTCAGTTTCATTTCGTCACTCGATTTAAATGCAGTGGAGTTTAAAGTACCGTCGAAATCCATTTCGTGGAAAGTTTAACGCGATCGACGGATTCAAAATGTATGCCAGAATGAGTGGGGATGCATATGAAGTCCATTCGGGTATTTGGTACTCAGTTTCATTTCGTGACTCGATTTCGTATGCGTGCAGTTTACATTCCCGTCGAAACCCATTTTGGAGAAAGTTTCCGTCGGGTTGGATGCATTCAAATGCGTGCCAAAATGAGGTATGATGCATGTCAAAGTCCATTCAAGGTGTTTGCCACTCAGTTAATTTCATCTCTCGATTTCACATACATGGGGTTTGCGGTGCCGTCGAGTTCGGTTTTGAGAAAGTTTAAGACCGACTCGGATGGATTCAATGCAAGCCAAGTGAGCTAGGGCACATATGAAGTCCATTCGAGGTGTTTGGCACTCAGTTTCATTGCGTGTCTCGGTTTTGTCCGTATGGAGTTTGTAGTACCGTTGAAACCCACTTTGGTGGAAAGTTTAACGCTGAGTCGGATTGATTCAAAATCAATGCGGAAAATAGTTAGGGCACATGTGAAGTCCATTCGATGTGTTTGGCACTCAGTTTCATTTCGTCACTCGATTTAAATGCAGTGGAGTTTAAAGTACCGTCGAAATCCATTTCGGTGGAAAGTTTAACGCGATCGACGGATTCAAAATGTATGCCAGAATGAGTGGGGATGCATATGAAGTCCATTCGGGTATTTGGTACTCAGTTTCATTTAGTGACTCGATTTCGTATGCGTGCAGTTTACATTCCCGTCGAAACCCATTTTGGAGAAAGTTTCCGTCGGGTTGGATGCATTCAAATGCGTGCCAAAATGAGGTATGATGCATGTCAAAGTCCATTCAAGGTGTTTGCCACTCAGTTAATTTCATCTCTCGATTTCACATACATGGGGTTTGCGGTGCCCGTCAGAGTTCGGTTTTGAGGAAAGTTTAAGACCGACTCGGATGGATTCAATGCATGCCAAGTGAGCTAGGGCACATATGAAGTCCATTCGAGGTGTTTGGCACTCAGTTTCATTGCGTGTCTCGGTTTTGTCCGTATGGAGTTTGTAGTACCCGTTGAAACCCACTTTGGTGGAAAGTTTAACACTGAGTCGGATTGATTCAAAATCAATGCGGAAAATAGTTAGGGCACATGTGAAGTCCATTCGATGTGTTCGGCACTCAGTTTCATTCCGTCAATCGATTTAAATGCAGTGGAGTTTAAAGTACCGTCGAAATCCATTTCGTGGAAAGTTTAACGCGCATCGAGACGGATTCAAAATGTAAGCCAGAATGTGTGGGGATGCATATGAAGTCCATTCGGGGTATTTGGTACTCAGTTTCATTTCGTGACTCGATTCGTATGAGTGCAGCTTACATTTCCCGTCGAAACCCATTTTGGAGAAAGTTTCCGTCGGGTTGGATGCATTCAAATGTGCCAAAATGAGGTATGATGCATGTCAAAGTCCATTCAAGGTGTTTGCCACTCAGTTAATTTCATCTCTCGATTTCACATACATGGGGTTTGCGGTGCCGTCGAGTTCGGTTTTGAGAAAGTTTAAGACCGACTCGGATGGATTCAATGCAAGCCAAGTGAGCTAGGCACATATGAAGTCCATTCGAGGTGTTTGGCACTCAGTTTCATTGCGTGTCTCGGTTTTGTCCGTATGGAGTTTGTAGTACCGTTGAAACCCACTTTGGTGGAAAGTTTAACGCTGAGTCGGATTGATTCAAAATCAATGCGGAAAATAGTTAGGGCACATGTGAAGTCCATTCGATGTGTTTGGCACTCAGTTTCATTTCGTCACTCGATTTAAATGCGAGTGGAGTTTAAAGTACCGTCGAATCCATTTCGTGGAAAGTTTAACGCGCAATCGACGGATTCAAAATGTATGCCGAATGAGTGGGGATGCATATGAAGTCCATTCGGGTATTTGGTACTCAGTTTCATTTCGTGACTCGATTTCGTATGCGTGCAGTTTACATTCCCGTCGAAACCCATTTTGGAGAAAGTTTCCGTCGGGTTGGATGCATTCAAATGCGTGCCAAAATGAGGTATGATGCATGTCAAAGTCCATTCAAGGTGTTTGCCACTCAGTTAATTTCATCTCTCGATTTCACATACATGGGGTTTGCGGTGCCGTCGAGTTCGGTTTTGAGAAAGTTTAAGACCGACTCGGATGGATTCAATGCAAGCCAAGTGAGCTAGGGCACATATGAAGTCCATTCGAGGTGTTTGGCACTCAGTTTCATTGCGTGTCTCGGTTTTGTCCGTATGGAGTTTGTAGTACCCGTTGAAACCCACTTTGGTGGAAAGTTTAACGCTGAGTCGGATTGATTCAAAATCAATGCGGAAAATAGTTAGGGCACATGTGAAGTCCATTCGATGTGTTTGGCACTCAGTTTCATTTCGTCACTCGATTTAAATGCAGTGGAGTTTAAAGTACCGTCGAATCCATTTCGTGGAAAGTTTAACGCGATCGACGGATTCAAAATGTATGCCAGAATGAGTGGGGACGCATATGAAGTCCATTCGGGGTATTTGGTACTCAGTTTCATTTCGTGACTCGATTTCGTATGCGTGCAGTTTACATTCCCGTCGAAACCCATTTTGGAGAAAGTTTCCGTCGGGTTGGATGCATTCGAAATGCGTGCCAAAATGAGGTATGATGCATGTCAAAGTCCATTCAAGGTGTTTGCCACTCAGTTAATTTCATGTCTCGATTTCACATACATGGGGTTTGCGGTGCCCGTCAGAGTTCGGTTTTGAGGAAAGTTTAAGACTGACTCGGATGGATTCAATGCAAGCCAAGTGAGCCAGGGCACATATGAAGTCCATTCGAGGTGTTTGGCACTCAGTTTCATTGCGTGCCTCGGTTTTGTCCGTGTGGAGTTTGTAGTACCCGTTGAAACCCACTTTGGTGGAAAGTTTAACGCTGAGTCGGATTGATTCAAAATCAATGCGGAAAATAGTTAGGGCACATGTGAAGTCCGTTCGATGTGTTTGGCACTCAGTTTCATTTCGTCACTCGATTTAGTACGAGTGGAGTTTAAAGTACCCGTCAGAATCCATTTCGGTGGAAAGTTTAACGCGCAGTCAGACGGATTCAAAATGTATGCCAGAATGAGTGGGGATGCATATGAAGTCCATTCGGGGTATTTGGTACTCAGTTTCATTTCGTGACTCGATTTCGTATGCGTGCAGTTTACATTCCCCGTCGAAACCCATTTTGGAGAAAGTTTCCCGTCGGGTTGGATGCATTCGAAATGCGTGCCAAAATGAGGTATGATGCATGTCAAAGTCCATTCAAGGTGTTTGCCACTCAGTTAATTTCATCTCTCGATTTCACATACATGGGGTTTGCGGTGCCCGTCAGAGTTCGGTTTTGAGGAATGTTTAAGACCGACTCGGATGGATTCAGTGCAAGCCAGGTGAGCTAGGTCACATATGAAGTCCATTCGAGGTGTTTGGCACTCAGTTTCATTGCGTGTCTCGGTTTTGTCCGTATGGAGTTTGTAGCACCCGTTGAAACCCACTTTGGTGGAAAGCTTAACGCTGAGTCGGATTGATTCAAAATCAATGCGGAAAATAGTTAGGGCACATGTGAAGTCCATTCGTTGTGTTTGGCACTCAGTTTCATTTCGTCACTCGATTTCGTACGAGTGGAGTTTAAAGTACCGTCGAAATCCATTTCGGTGGAAAGTTTAACGCGCATCGATGACGGATTCAAAATGTATGCCAGAATGAGTGGGGATGCATATGAAGTCCATTCGGGTATTTGGTACTCAGTTTCATTTAGTGACTCGATTTCGTATGCGTGCAGTTTACATTCCCGTCGAAACCCATTTTGGAGAAAGTTTCCGTCGGGTTGGATGCATTCAAATGCGTGCCAAAATGAGGTATGATGCATGTCAAAGTCCATTCAAGGTGTTTGCCACTCAGTTAATTTCATCTCTCGATTTCACATACATGGGGTTTGCGGTGCCGTCGAGTTCGGTTTTGAGAAAGTTTAAGACCGACTCGGATGGATTCAATGCAAGCCAAGTGAGCTAGGGCACATATGAAGTCCATTCGAGGTGTTTGGCACTCAGTTTCATTGCGTGTCTCGGTTTTGTCCGTATGGAGTTTGTAGTACCCGTTGAAACCCACTTTGGTGGAAAGCTTAACGCTGAGTCGGATTGATTCAAAATCAATGCGGAAAATAGTTAGGGCACATGTGAAGTCCATTCGATGTGTTTGGCACTCAGTTTCATTTCGTCACTCGATTTAAATGCAGTGGAGTTTAAAGTACCGTCGAATCCATTTCGTGGAAAGTTTAACGCGTGATCGACGGATTCAAAATGTATGCCAGAATGAGTGGGGATGCATATGAAGTCCATTCGGGTATTTGGTACTCAGTTTCATTTCGTGACTCGATTTCGTATGCGTGCAGTTTACATTCCCCGTCGAAACCCATTTTGGAGGAAAGTTTCCCGTCGGGTTGGATGCATTCGAAATGCGTGCCAAAATGAGGTATGACGCATGCCAAAGTCCATTCAAGGTGTTTGCCACTCAGTTAATTTCATCTCTCGATTTCACATACATGGGGTTTGCGGTGCCCGTCGAGTTCGGTTTTGAGGAAAGTTTAAGACCGACTCGGATGGATTCAATGCAAGCCAAGTGAGCTAGGGCACATATGAAGTCCATTCGAGGTGTTTGGCACTCAGTTTCATTGCGTGTCTCGGTTTTGTCCGTATGGAGTTTGTAGTACCCGTTGAAACCCACTTTGGTGGAAAGCTTAACGCTGAGTCGGATTGATTCAAAATCAATGCGGAAAATAGTTAGGGCACATGTGAAGTCCATTCGATGTGTTTGGCACTCAGTTTCATTTCGTCACTCGATTTAAATGCAGTGGAGTTTAAAGTACCGTCGAAATCCATTTCGGTGGAAAGTTTAACGCGCATAGACGGATTCAAAATGTATGCCAGAATGAGTGGGGATGCATATGAAGTCCATTCGGGGTATTTGGTACTCAGTTTCATTTCGTGACTCGATTTCGTATGCGTGCAGTTTACATTCCCGTCGAAACCCATTTTGGAGAAAGTTTCCGTCGGGTTGGATGCATTCAAATGCGTGCCAAAATGAGGTATGATGCATGTCAAAGTCCATTCAAGGTGTTTGCCACTCAGTTAATTTCATCTCTCGATTTCACATACATGGGGTTTGCGGTGCCGTCGAGTTCGGTTTTGAGAAAGTTTAAGACCGACTCGGATGGATTCAATGCAAGCCAAGTGAGCTAGGGCACATATGAAGTCCATTCGAGGTGTTTGGCACTCAGTTTCATTGCGTGTCTCGGTTTTGTCCGTATGGAGTTTGTAGTACCGTTGAAACCCACTTTGGTGGAAAGTTTAACGCTGAGTCGGATTGATTCAAAATCAATGCGGAAAATAGTTAGGGCACATGTGAAGTCCATTCGATGTGTTTGGCACTCAGTTTCATTTCGTCACTCGATTTAAATGCAGTGGAGTTTAAAGTACCGTCGAAATCCATTTCGGGAAAGTTTAACGCGATCGACGGATTCAAAATGTATGCCAGAATGAGTGGGGATGCATATGAAGTCCATTCGGGTATTTGGTACTCAGTTTCATTTCGTGACTCGATTTCGTATGCGTGCGATTTACATTCCCGTCGAAACCCATTTTGGAGAAAGTTTCCGTCGGGTTGGATGCATTCAAATGCGTGCCAAAATGAGGTATGATGCATGCCAAAGTCCATTCAAGGTGTTTGCCACTCAGTTAATTTCATCTCTCGATTTCACATACATGGGGTTTGCGGTGCCGTCGAGTTCGGTTTTGAGAAAGTTTAAGACCGACTCGGATGGATTCAATGCAAGCCAAGTGAGCTAGGGCACATATGAAGTCCATTCGAGGTGTTTGGCACTCAGTTTCATTGCGTGTCTCGGTTTTGTCCGTATGGAGTTTGTAGTACCGTTGAAACCCACTTTGGTGGAAAGTTTAACGCTGAGTCGGATTGATTCAAAATCAATGCGGAAAATAGTTAGGGCACATGTGAAGTCCATTCGATGTGTTTGGCACTCAGTTTCATTTCGTCACTCGATTTAAATGCAGTGGAGTTTAAAGTACCGTCGAATCCATTTCGGTGGAAAGTTTAACGCGCATCGAGACGGATTCAAAATGTATGCCGAATGAGTGGGGATGCATATGAAGTCCATTCGGGTATTTGGTACTCAGTTTCATTTAGTGACTCGATTTCGTATGCGTGCAGTTTACATTCCCGTCGAAACCCATTTTGGAGAAAGTTTCCGTCGGGTTGGATGCATTCAAATGCGTGCCAAAATGAGGTATGATGCATGTCAAAGTCCATTCAAGGTGTTTGCCACTCAGTTAATTTCATCTCTCGATTTCACATACATGGGGTTTGCGGTGCCGTCGAGTTCGGTTTTGAGAAAGTTTAAGACCGACTCGGATGGATTCAATGCAAGCCAAGTGAGCTAGGGCACATATGAAGTCCATTCGAGGTGTTTGGCACTCAGTTTCATTGCGTGTCTCGGTTTTGTCCGTATGGAGTTTGTAGTACCCGTTGAAACCCACTTTGGTGGAAAGCTTAACGCTGAGTCGGATTGATTCAAAATCAATGCGGAAAATAGTTAGGGCACATGTGAAGTCCATTCGATGTGTTTGGCACTCAGTTTCATTTCGTCACTCGATTTAAATGCAGTGGAGTTTAAAGTACCGTCGAAATCCATTTCGGTGGAAAGTTTAACGCGATCGACGGATTCAAAATGTATGCCAGAATGAGTGGGGATGCATATGAAGTCCATTCGGGTATTTGGTACTCAGTTTCATTTAGTGACTCGATTTCGTATGCGTGCAGTTTACATTCCCGTCGAAACCCATTTTGGAGAAAGTTTCCCGTCGGGTTGGATGCATTCGAAATGCGTGCCAAAATGAGGTATGATGCATGCCAAAGTCCATTCAAGGTGTTTGCCACTCAGTTAATTTCATCTCTCGATTTCACATACATGGGGTTTGCGGTGCCGTCGAGTTCGGTTTTGAGAAAGTTTAAGACCGACTCGGATGGATTCAATGCAAGCCAAGTGAGCTAGGGCACATATGAAGTCCATTCGAGGTGTTTGGCACTCAGTTTCATTGCGTGTCTCGGTTTTGTCCGTATGGAGTTTGTAGTACCCGTTGAAACCCACTTTGGTGGAAAGCTTAACGCTGAGTCGGATTGATTCAAAATCAATGCGGAAAATAGTTAGGGCACATGTGAAGTCCATTCGATGTGTTTGGCACTCAGTTTCATTTCGTCACTCGATTTAAATGCAGTGGAGTTTAAAGTACCGTCGAATCCATTTCGTGGAAAGTTTAACGCGATCGACGGATTCAAAATGTATGCCAGAATGAGTGGGGATGCATATGAAGTCCATTCGGGTATTTGGTACTCAGTTTCATTTCGTGACTCGATTTCGTATGCGTGCAGTTTACATTCCCGTCGAAACCCATTTTGGAGAAAGTTTCCGTCGGGTTGGATGCATTCAAATGCGTGCCAAAATGAGGTATGATGCATGTCAAAGTCCATTCAAGGTGTTTGCCACTCAGTTAATTTCATCTCTCGATTTCACATACATGGGGTTTGCGGTGCCGTCGAGTTCGGTTTTGAGAAAGTTTAAGACCGACTCGGATGGATTCAATGCAAGCCAAGTGAGCTAGGGCACATATGAAGTCCATTCGAGGTGTTTGGCACTCAGTTTCATTGCGTGTCTCGGTTTTGTCCGTATGGAGTTTGTAGTACCGTTGAAACCCACTTTGGTGGAAAGTTTAACGCTGAGTCGGATTGATTCAAAATCAATGCGGAAAATAGTTAGGGCACATGTGAAGTCCATTCGATGTGTTTGGCACTCAGTTTCATTTCGTCACTCGATTTAAATGCAGTGGAGTTTAAAGTACCGTCGAAATCCATTTCGTGGAAAGTTTAACGCGATCGACGGATTCAAAATGTATGCCAGAATGAGTGGGGATGCATATGAAGTCCATTCGGGTATTTGGTACTCAGTTTCATTTCGTGACTCGATTTCGTATGCGTGCAGTTTACATTCCCGTCGAAACCCATTTTGGAGAAAGTTTCCCGTCGGGTTGGATGCATTCGAAATGCGTGCCAAAATGAGGTATGATGCATGCCAAAGTCCATTCAAGGTGTTTGCCACTCAGTTAATTTCATCTCTCGATTTCACATACATGGGGTTTGCGGTGCCGTCGAGTTCGGTTTTGAGAAAGTTTAAGACCGACTCGGATGGATTCAATGCAAGCCAAGTGAGCTAGGGCACATATGAAGTCCATTCGAGGTGTTTGGCACTCAGTTTCATTGCGTGTCTCGGTTTTGTCCGTATGGAGTTTGTAGTACCCGTTGAAACCCACTTTGGTGGAAAGTTTAACGCTGAGTCGGATTGATTCAAAATCAATGCGGAAAATAGTTAGGGCACATGTGAAGTCCATTCGATGTGTTTGGCACTCAGTTTCATTTCGTCACTCGATTTAAATGCAGTGGAGTTTAAAGTACCGTCGAATCCATTTCGTGGAAAGTTTAACGCGATCGAGACGGATTCAAAATGTATGCCAGAATGAGTGGGGATGCATATGAAGTCCATTCGGGGTATTTGGTACTCAGTTTCATTTCGTGACTCGATTTCGTATGCGTGCAGTTTACATTCCCGTCGAAACCCATTTTGGAGAAAGTTTCCCGTCGGGTTGGATGCATTCGAAATGCGTGCCAAAATGAGGTATGATGCATGCCAAAGTCCATTCAAGGTGTTTGCCACTCAGTTAATTTCATCTCTCGATTTCACATACATGGGGTTTGCGGTGCCGTCGAGTTCGGTTTTGAGAAAGTTTAAGACCGACTCGGATGGATTCAATGCAAGCCAAGTGAGCTAGGGCACATATGAAGTCCATTCGAGGTGTTTGGCACTCAGTTTCATTGCGTGCCTCGGTTTTGTCCGTGTGGAGTTTGTAGTACCCACTTTGGTGGAAAGTTTAACGCTGAGTCGGATTGATTCAAAATCAATGCGGAAAATAGTTAGGGCACATGTGAAGTCCGTTCGATGTGTTTGGCACTCAGTTTCATTTCGTCACTCGATTTACTACGAGTGGAGTTTAAAGTACCCGTCAGAATCCATTTCGGTGGAAAGTTTAACGCGCAGTCAGACGGATTCAAAATGTATGCCAGAATGAGTGGGGACGCATATGAAGTCCATTCGGGGTATTTGGTACTCAGTTTCATTTCGTGACTCGATTTCGTATGCGTGCAGTTTACATTCCCCGTCGAAACCCATTTTGGAGGAAAGTTTCCCGTCGGGTTGGATGCATTCGAAATGCGTGCCAAAATGAGGTATGACGCATGCCAAAGTCCATTCAAGGTGTTTGCCACTCAGTTAATTTCATCTCTCGATTTCACATACATGGGGTTTGCGGTGCCCGTCCGAGTTCGGTTTTGAGGAAAGTTTAAGACTGACTCGGATGGATTCAATGCAAGCTAAGTGAGCTAGGGCACATATGAAGTCCATTCGAGGTGTTTGGCACTCAGTTTCATTGCGTGTCTCGGTTTTGTCCGTATGGAGTTTGTAGTACCCACTTTGGTGGAAAGCTTAACGCTGAGTCGGATTGATTCAAAATCAATGCGGAAAATAGTTAGGGCACATGTGAAGTCCATTCGATGTGTTTGGCACTCAGTTTCATTTCGTCACTCGATTTAGTACGAGTGGAGTTTAAAGTACCCGTCAGAATCCATTTCGGTGGAAAGTTTAACGCGATCGAGCGGATTCAAAATGTATGCCAGAATGAGTGGGGACGCATATGAAGTCCATTCGGGGTATTTGGTACTCAGTTTCATTTCGTGACTCGATTTCGTATGCGTGCAGTTTACATTCCCCGTCGAAACCCATTTTGGAGGAAAGTTTCCCGTCGGGTTGGATGCATTCGAAATGCGTGCCAAAATGAGGTATGACGCATGTCAAAGTCCATTCAAGGTGTTTGCCACTCAGTTAATTTCATCTCTCGATTTCACATACATGGGGTTTGCGGTGCCCGTCGGAGTTCGGTTTTGAGGAAAGTTTAAGACCGACTCGGATGGATTCAATGCAAGCCAAGTGAGCTAGGGCACATATGAAGTCCATTCGAGGTGTTTGGCACTCAGTTTCATTGCGTGTCTCGGTTTTGTCCGTATGGAGTTTGTAGTACCCGTTGAAACCCACTTTGGTGGAAAGTTTAACGCTGAGTCGGATTGATTCAAAATCAATGCGGAAAATAGTTAGGGCACATGTGAAGTCCATTCGATGTGTTTGGCACTCAGTTTCATTTCGTCACTCGATTTAAATGCAGTGGAGTTTAAAGTACCGTCGAAATCCATTTGGTGGAAAGTTTAACGCGCAGTCAGACGGATTCAAAATGTATGCCAGAATGAGTGGGGATGCATATGAAGTCCATTCGGGGTATTTGGTACTCAGTTTCATTTCGTGACTCGATTTCGTATGCGTGCAGTTTACATTCCCGTCGAAACCCATTTTGGAGAAAGTTTCCCGTCGGGTTGGATGCATTCGAAATGCGTGCCAAAATGAGGTATGATGCATGCCAAAGTCCATTCAAGGTGTTTGCCACTCAGTTAATTTCATCTCTCGATTTCACATACATGGGGTTTGCGGTGCCGTCGAGTTCGGTTTTGAGAAAGTTTAAGACCGACTCGGATGGATTCAATGCAAGCCAAGTGAGCTAGGGCACATATGAAGTCCATTCGAGGTGTTTGGCACTCAGTTTCATTGCGTGTCTCGGTTTTGTCCGTATGGAGTTTGTAGTACCCGTTGAAACCCACTTTGGTGGAAAGTTTAACGCTGAGTCGGATTGATTCAAAATCAATGCGGAAAATAGTTAGGGCACATGTGAAGTCCATTCGATGTGTTTGGCACTCAGTTTCATTTCGTCACTCGATTTAATATGCGTACGAGTGGAGTTTAAAGTACCCGTCAGAATCCATTTCGGTGGAAAGTTTAACGCGCAGTCAGACGGATTCAAAATGTATGCCAGAATGAGTGGGGATGCATATGAAGTCCATTCGGGGTATTTGGTACTCAGTTTCATTTCGTGACTCGATTTCGTATGCGTGCAGTTTACATTCCCGTCGAAACCCATTTTGGAGGAAAGTTTCCCGTCGGGTTGGATGCATTCGAAATGCGTGCCAAAATGAGGTATGATGCATGTCAAAGTCCATTCAAGGTGTTTGCCACTCAGTTAATTTCATGTCTCGATTTCACATACATGGGGTTTGCGGTGCCCGTCAGAGTTCGGTTTTGAGGAAAGTTTAAGACTGACTCGGATGGATTCAATGCAAGCCAAGTGAGCCAGGGCACATATGAAGTCCATTCGAGGTGTTTGGCACTCAGTTTCTTTGCGTGCCTCGGTTTTGTCCGTATGGAGTTTGTAGTACCCACTTTGGTGGAAAGTTTAACGCTGAGTCGGATTGATTCAAAATCAATGCGGAAAATAGTTAGGGCACATGTGAAGTCCGTTCGATGTGTTTGGCACTCAGTTTCATTTCGTCACCCGATTTCGTACGAGTGGAGTTTAAAGTACCCGTCAGAATCCATTTCGGTGGAAAGTTTAACGCGCAGTCAGACGGATTCAAAATGTATGCCAGAATGAGTGGGGATGCATATGAAGTCCATTCGGGGTATTTGGTACTCAGTTTCATTTCGTGACTCGATTTCGTATGCGTGCAGTTTACATTCCCGTCGAAACCCATTTTGGAGGAAAGTTTCCCGTCGGGTTGGATGCATTCGAAATGCGTGCCAAAATGAGGTATGATGCATGCCAAAGTCCATTCAAGGTGTTTGCCACTCAGTTAATTTCATCTCTCGATTTCACATACATGGGGTTTGCGGTGCCCGTCGGAGTTCGGTTTTGAGGAAAGTTTAAGACCGACTCGGATGGATTCAATGCAAGCCAAGTGAGCTAGGGCACATATGAAGTCCATTCGAGGTGTTTGGCACTCAGTTTCATTGCGTGTCTCGGTTTTGTCCGTATGGAGTTGAAACCCACTTTGGTGGAAAGTTTAACGCTGAGTCGGATTGATTCAAAATCAATGCGGAAAATAGTTAGGGCACATGTGAAGTCCATTCGATGTGTTTGGCACTCAGTTTCATTTCGTCACTCGATTTCGTACGAGTGGAGTTTAAAGTACCCGTCAGAATCCATTTCGGTGGAAAGTTTAACGCGCAGTCAGACGGATTCAAAATGTATGCCAGAATGAGTGGGGACGCATATGAAGTCCATTCGGGGTATTTGGTACTCAGTTTCATTTCGTGACTCGATTTCGTATGCGTGCAGTTTACATTCCCCGTCGAAACCCATTTTGGAGGAAAGTTTCCCGTCGGGTTGGATGCATTCGAAATGCGTGCCAAAATGAGGTATGACGCATGCCAAAGTCCATTCAAGGTGTTTGCCACTCAGTTAATTTCATCTCTCGATTTCACATACATGGGGTTTGCGGTGCCGTCCGAGTTCGGTTTTGAGGAAAGTTTAAGACCGACTCGGATGGATTCAATGCAAGCCAAGTGAGCTAGGGCACATATGAAGTCCATTCGAGGTGTTTGGCACTCAGTTTCATTGCGTGTCTCGGTTTTGTCCGTATGGAGTTTGTAGTACCCGTTGAAGCCGACTTTGGTGGAAAGTTTAACGCTGAGTCGGATTGATTCAAAATCAATGCGGAAAATAGTTAGGGCACATGTGAAGTCCATTCGATGTGTTTGGCACTCAGTTTCATTTCGTCACTCGATTTAAATGCAGTGGAGTTTAAAGTACCGTCGAAATCCATTTCGTGGAAAGTTTAACGCGATCGACGGATTCAAAATGTATGCCAGAATGAGTGGGGATGCATATGAAGTCCATTCGGGGTATTTGGTACTCAGTTTCATTTCGTGACTCGATTTCGTATGCGTGCAGTTTACATTCCCGTCGAAACCCATTTTGGAGGAAAGTTTCCCGTCGGGTTGGATGCATTCGAAATGCGTGCCAAAATGAGGTATGATGCATGCCAAAGTCCATTCAAGGTGTTTGCCACTCAGTTAATTTCATCTCTCGATTTCACATACATGGGGTTTGCGGTGCCCGTCGGAGTTCGGTTTTGAGGAAAGTTTAAGACCGACTCGGATGGATTCAATGCAAGCCAAGTGAGCTAGGGCACATATGAAGTCCATTCGAGGTGTTTGGCACTCAGTTTCATTGCGTGTCTCGGTTTTGTCCGTATGGAGTTTGTAGTACCCGTTGAAACCCACTTTGGTGGAAAGTTTAACGCTGAGTCGGATTGATTCAAAATCAATGCGGAAAATAGTTAGGGCACATGTGAAGTCCATTCGATGTGTTTGGCACTCAGTTTCATTTCGTCACTCGATTTCGTACGAGTGGAGTTTAAAGTACCCGTCAGAATCCATTTCGGTGGAAAGTTTAACGCGCAGTCAGACGGATTCAAAATGTATGCCAGAATGAGTGGGGATGCATATGAAGTCCATTCGGGGTATTTGGTACTCAGTTTCATTTCGTGACTCGATTTCGTATGCGTGCAGTTTACATTCCCGTCGAAACCCATTTTGGAGGAAAGTTTCCCGTCGGGTTGGATGCATTCGAAATGCGTGCCAAAATGAGGTATGATGCATGCCAAAGTCCATTCAAGGTGTTTGCCACTCAGTTAATTTCATCTCTCGATTTCACATACATGGGGTTTGCGGTGCCCGTCGGAGTTCGGTTTTGAGGAAAGTTTAAGACCGACTCGGATGGATTCAATGCAAGCCAAGTGAGCTAGGGCACATATGAAGTCCATTCGAGGTGTTTGGCACTCAGTTTCATTGCGTGTCTCGGTTTTGTCCGTATGGAGTTTGTAGTACCCGTTGAAACCCACTTTGGTGGAAAGTTTAACGCTGAGTCGGATTGATTCAAAATCAATGCG